>OY725478.1:0-61506 GCA_963281015.1 Lactarius tabidus | reverse complement strand
TTAAATTATAATATTAAATTTGTATTATTTTTAAATAAGAATTTGAATTTTAGTATAATATTAAATATATAAATTAAATTATATATAAAGTATTAAAATTTTAATAAAAATTATATTTATTAATAAAAATAATAATATAAATAATAGTTTAAAAAATAAACTATAATTAAACAATAAAATATTATTTGGAGAAAGATAGACTCGAACTATCATATTTGTAATGCAAATACAACTGATTACCAATTATCAGATTTCCCCTTAGTTTAAATATTCTTTTATATTTATTATTAATTAAAAATAAATATTATATAGTAAATATTTTTATTAATAAACAAAAACAAAAATTTTAATTAATAATGGGGATATAAATGAAATAAATGTAATTTATAATAATATTATTATAAATTAAAAACAAACAAAATAATATAATAAATAAAATTGATTATTTTTTATAATTAGTTTGTGTAGAATTAGCAATAGAAATAGCTCCAGAACCAATTTCTAAAATAAATCCTATAGTTAAAACTATAAAGAAAATTAAAGCTATACTAAATCCAAAAGTACTTACTTTATATAAAGTAACAGCAATAGGGAATAATAATAAAATTTCTAAATCAAATATTAAAAATAACATAGCAACTACATAAAATTGAATTTGGAAATCAGTTCTATTTTGTTTTCTAATAGCTGAATAACCACATTCATAAGCTGAAATTTTAGATTCATCCGGTCTATGAACTGAAAATAAGAAATTTAAAAATAATAATACTAAAGCTAAAATAGGAACAAATATAAATAACATTAATAAATTATTCATTAAAAATTAAATAAAGATAAAGAAAGTATTGTTGTACTATTTAATAAAATTGATGGTTTAAGAACAAAGAATAAAATAGATAATGTTAAAGTAGATATAATAAAACTATTTGTACTACTTATTTCTATTTCTGAATTAGAATTTAAATTATTTATTATTTTTATTTCTTTATCACTATATTCAGATGTATTTTCTTCTTCTGTAAATATTATTTTTATTATTTTTAAATAATAAGAAGCACTTATAATACTTACAATTATAGCTATAATAGACATGAAATAATATCCATTTTGAATTGCTGAATATAATACAAACTGTTTAGAGAAAAATCCTATTAAAGGAGGTATTCCAGCCATACTAAATAAACAAATTGTTAAACTTATTGATAATACAGGATTTAAGAAAAATTGACCTTTTAATTCAGATATATAATTAATATCATTTTCTATTCCTGTTTCATCTTCAACCATTATACTTTGTATTAAATCTCTAAAGGAATTTTTTATTATATAACCAAATAAGATTATTATTAAAAAAGTATTTAAATTAGTAATAGTATATTGTATAATATAAAATATTAAAGCTTCTATTGATTGTTCTGAATTAATAGCTAAAGCTAATAATATAAATCCTACATGTGATATTGTACTATATGCTAATAATCTTTTTAATTTAGATTGAGCTAAACCTAATATTGTTCCTATTAATAAGGATAATAATGAACTTATTAATAATAAATTTTTACTTCATAAATAATTATTATTTATTATATTATTTAAAGGATTTAATTCTAATATTATATTAATATTATCTATTAAATTAATATGAGTTTGTATTTCAAATAATATTAATAAAATAGAAATTTTAGGTATAATAGTTAATCAAGTAGTTATAATAGTAGCACTATCAGCATAAACATCTGGTGCTCAATTATGTAAAGGTGCTGCGGCTATTTTAAATAATAATCCTATAAAAATTAATATTAAACCTAAACTAAAACCTAATAATATATTATTATTATTATCAATTACTGATATCATACTATAAATAGATTCTAAATTAGTTAATCCTGTGAAAGTATATATTAATCCACATCCTAATAATATTATACAAGAAGCTAAACTTCCTAATAAAAAATATTTTAATCCTGCAGATATTGCTAATTCTGAATGTCTATATAAAGAAGCTAATATATATACTCCAAAAGATTGTAATTCTAAACTTAAATATAAAGTTATTAAATTTGATGAAGAAACTAATAATAAAGAACCTAAAGTTGATATTAATACTATTATTGAATATTTTATTCTATAATTATTTATTGATAATATTTTATTTTCTGCTAATTCTAGATTATTATCTATAAATTTGTGATTTATTAAAGGTCAAGCTATTAATATTACAGAACCTGTTAATACTATTACTATATCAAATAATTGTGTGAATAAAGTAATTTGAAATAATCCACTATAAATACCTATACCTGATCCAATTGACTGAATATAAAAAGCATTAAAAGCTAATGCTCCAGTATATAGTAATAATAGAGAAGATATTCTTAAATATAAATTTGGAGAAATATTTCTATTTATTGAAGGTAGGGCTATTGCCACTATAAGAATCATGATACTAATAAACATCATTACTTTTATTTAGATTATTTTATAAATATTAATTTAAATTAATATATTTTATTTAATTTTTCTAATTTTATTTATTTTATAATATTAATTAATACATCCTATTGGATTTGAACCAATATACAAATGCTTCGAAGGCAAACGCTTTCCCAATTCAGCTAAAGATGTGACAGAAATTATATTTTTGTATCAAACTTTAGATTTTTGTTGTAATATTTATTTATTTATTTAATTTTGTCTTTATACTTTTAATGTTAAAACCAAATAAATATAAATTTAAAAATTAAATATTTAAAAACAAAATACATAAAAAGGAGATTATATTTAATTTATAAAAGAAAAAAATTTAGATTTTTGTTTTGTTTTTTGTTTAATATTAAATTCTTTAATTTGATATATTGTATTATTCATGTAAGATACTTAAGAAATTTTATCTTAATTTATATTATGTTTTAATTAATATTAGTTTATATTAATATTTAATTTATTTAGACTTTAATTTGATTATAATAAATTATTTTAATATTAATTTAAATTAATATATTTAATTATACGAGTAAAGAGACTTGAACTCTTACGATTATAAAGTCATAAATTCCTAAGATTTACCCGGCTACCAAATTTCGGCACACTCGCAAATTAATAAGTTTTTATATTCTTTATTTAATTTATAATAATAATTTATTCTTATATAAAAAAATATATATTTCTATTATAATTAAATAAACAAAATATAATTTATATAATCTTAATTAAATAATAATTATACAAACATTCTAATTAATATAATAATTATAAGTAAGAGATAGAGTAATCGAAACTCTCTCTGCATAGTGTAAATATGCCGTTATACCACTGAACTAATCTCTTATAATTTATTAATTATTTAATTTAATTATATAATTATAAAATAAAAAGGGGGTAAAATGAATTTATTTTCCAGCAGCACTTTCCAGTACGGCTACCTTGCTATGACTTTTGAGATGTTACTCAAATGAATTAATAAAAACTAGTTAGTTTTTACATAGTCGTTTATAATATAATAATAATATAATAAACTATATTAAAATATATAAAAATATAAATTAATATTAACTATGCAAAAATTATAATTATATTCCCATTTCCATCATTATAAGCTTCTTCCCAGCGACAGACAGTTAGTTCATCACGGATGCTAGTTTCACCGTTGCGCTAATTATCAACGATTACTCGAAATTCCTTCTTCATGTTCCCGAATTGCAGAGAACAATCCGTCTAAATTTATATTTTAACTTTTTTTAATGATTAGCTCCTCCTACTTTCCAAATTTTAATTTTTTCCTATTTAAACAACAAAAAAAGAAATTAAAAAATAAATGAATTATAAATCTTTCGATTATATATTTTATTAAAATACAAAATACAAAAAATTAACCTTAATAATAAAATAAATATTTAATTCATTTTAGGAAAAAGTCTAGCATCACTTTGTAAAAGTTTTTGTGGCACGTCTATAGCCCAGTTCATAAGGGCCATAACGACTTGTCTTAGCCCCAAATGACACTCTATAAGAAATCATTAATTGTTAAGTATATAATATAATATATAATATTTTAATATTTTAAATTAACAATAGGGATTTCGTCCGTTAGCGGAATTAACCTCAGTTCTCACGATACGGACTGAAGACAGCCATGCAACACCTGTATTAAATGTTCTAATTTATATTTTAAAACATTCCTTTATAATTTTATAAAACATAAAAAGATAAAGTTTTTATTCAAGAACTGGTAAGGTTTTACGCGGATTATCGTATTAAATAACATGCTTCACTTCGTTTGCTCCGAAACCGACTAATTTTTTTGTTTTCAACTTTGCAGTCGTACTCACAAGGCGGAATGGTTATCGTGTTAACATTGCCATTAATAATTTATTACTAATAACTACCATTCATCGTTGACAGAGAGGGGTATTTTGGGTATCTAATCCTATTTCCTATCCTCACCTTCGTTTCTGAGCGTCAATCATTAATGGAAAAAAAGCTTTCGCCTTTAATATTCTACTTAGTATTTAAGGATATCAGACCTACTCTAAGCATTATTTAATTTATCCTCTATTTGATTCTAGCTTTTATTTATTACTTATTTATTTTATTTTAATTTATTTTAATAAGTAAGTTTAAAAGCCGCCTACAAACCCTTTACGCCTGATTAAGACGATTAACGTTTGTGTCTCTGGCCTTACCGAGTCTTCTGGCACCAGTTTTGGACGACACTAATAATAAGGTAATATCATTATTTTCCCTTATGTTATCAATTTTATAATTGATTTCAGTTAGCTAGTTCACTCTTTCGAGCATTGACTAATATTCTCGACTGCTGGTAGTATTAAACTACTTGGGAGATTTCATTCCCAATGTGGCCATCTGTTCTCTCAAACATAGCTATTGATCGTCGGCTTGGTAGGCTTTTACTCTACCAACTACCTAATCAAAATAAATAGTATTTTATAACAGAAAATTTCCTTTAATATAAATTAAATAATAATATTTAACTTATTTTAAGTATTAATAATTTAATAATTAAATTTATTTCCTATCTATGGAAATTATAAAGTAACTTATTTATTATTCTCACCCTTACACCTTATTTCTTTATAATATTTTATATAATAATTATATAATTTATTGTCAGAAACAATGATTTGCATGTCTTAAACTACTGAACAACGTTCAATCGGAACCAAAATTAAATTCTTATGATTTTTAAACAATAAATTAATTTTTATTGTTATATTTTATATGCTTTATTGCAATATTTAGTATCTCTTTTAATTTGGTTTTACTTTTTAAAACTATCCTTTTTGTGTTTAATTCAACATTTGATCGTCTGAAATTAAAATATTAGGGAAAATAATTAAATTAATGTTTCCAACATCGATCTTTCCTATCAAAGGGAAATGGCCTCTATCTAACACTAATAATCTTATTGTTACGCTTATAAAATCTCAATGATCTTAAATTTGTAACGTTTAGTTAAAATTTCTATTTTGAATTTATTTTGTTTTAATTCAAAATTAAGGAATATAGAGCTAAAGGGAATCGAACCCTCAAAAGAAAATTTAGGAGATTTCTGTTAATCCAATTAACTGTTAGCCCTATAATAATAGACTTGTAGATGATTTATAAAAATTTATTAGTATATGGATATTCTATATTTTACTGTAACAAAAATATAAATATACACTTAAAGATTCTAGTGTTGTTTATATAAGATCTTATGATTCTTAATTTATAACATTATCTTTAATTTATTCTTTGAATTCTTTTTTAAATTCAAAATATAAATACAGAGTTAATAGGAATTGAACCTAAAAATATTTGTTCAATATTCTAACCATAGAACTCTTTATAAATGGGGGTAATTTTTATAAAAATATTTAAAATAAATTTTATTTAAAAAGTAAATCAATTTTTTTATATTTAAAAATTAAATAATGAGAATAATGTAATTTAGGCATAGATAATCCAAAATCATCTATAGCAATTCCTAATTGTGCTCCTATAAAATCATAAAACAAAAACAAAACAAAAAAAAGTTATTAATAAAATTTATTTAAAGGGTTTAGAAATATTATCATGGAATTCTTTTAGAAATTTACAATCTTCATTTGTATAAATTGTTTGAGTTTTAATCTTTTTATCCATTATTGAAATAGAATATATATCTAATTCTCTTCAATAAGAATTAGATGTTCCTTTAATATCTCATTTAATAGATTGGTTAGTATTATGAGAAAAGGTTTTATTAGGATTTATAGACAAAGTTTGTCCATCATTAGTAATAATAAAAATTTTAGAAATATCTCTGATGTTTTCTCCGAAATCCATATCAATAAATCTTTCAAAAGATTGTCCTCTATTAATTTTAAATTTAACTTCTTCTTTTCAATCATGTAAGGGTAAACTTTCTTGATTATTATCATTATTATCTTCAATATCAATACCTTCATTTTCATTAGGTAAAAAATTATTAGAAATAATAGGATCAGGATTTAAATTAATTGGAGAAAGTTCTGGTCTTGGTAAACCTACGTTAGCAACATTAGGTGATCCGTATTCTAATCTTCTAGATTTAATAGCATTAAGATTAGCAGCTAAACCTCTATTATTATTAATTCTTTGTTCGATATTTTCTTTAGAATATACAACTTCATTATTATTGATATTTTCTTTAGAGAATATCCCTTCGGTTATATTAACTTCAGATTGAATTTTATAACTAGCAGTTGCATCTACTTCAGTATGATCTACTTCAGTTTTATTATAACTTTCTATTGTTGGAATTTCTTGTTTAGTTTCTTCTGTTTTAAAGAATTCATCCATTTCACTAGGTGTAGAATTATTTGTAACTTCTATTTCCGGTAGAACTTTAGGAATATTATCCAATTCATTTTTGAATAGTTTAGTTTCATCTAAAAGTTCTTCTACTTTTTTATCCAAATCATTATCAGTTAATTGAATTGGACCCATTATATTATCATCTTCAGGTAAAATTTCTGTTCCAGTTATATCCGTATCATCAGAAAATAATTTATCTATAGCTATTTTAAGAGGTTGAATTGTTATATCTTCTTTATTATTTTTATTTTTTAAATGATCTCAAAATGCTTCTAAAGGAGATTTTTGTTTTTCAATAGCATCCATAGCTGTTTCTTGAATAAAAATTGGAGATAGAGGTTCAGGAGATTTAGCTTTATCCGATCATACATCTTGTTCATTTCTAGATTCTATTTCTACTTCATCATAATTATTAGTGGACTGTGCTGTTTCTATATAATTAGGTAAAGTTCCTAAAATATTATTTTCTAGATCTACGAAATTATCGAATTTACTTCTATATTTTTCATTTTGCATTAAATTTTCGTATTGTTCTGGATTAGCAGTCCCAAGTTTGTGTAATCTTTCTCTAATATATCTGTAAATTCCTGGTTGAAGAGATGCTTCGTGTGGGAAACTTTTATTCTCATAATTTCTAGTGAAACTATTTATTTCTCTTGAAATTAAGGTTACTTCTTTATCAAAATTTTCTCTTTCACCAGTTATTTCTTGAATAATGGGTAATTTAAGTCTTCTTTCTAATTCTTCTTTACTAAATTCATTTGGATCAATTTCTTTACCTTTTTTATTTAATAATTCATAAAATCCATCATTAGGAGAAGCTAATCCAATAGGACTATCAGAAGAATTAGATCCATTATCTTTTGGTTTACCATAAATTTTTTCTTTAACAGAATCTTTTAGATTTGAAAGATTGAATTTAGAATTTCCTTGTATATTTGCGTCAAAACCATTTGAGTCCGGATCAGGTCTGGGTCGAAATCGATTAATTCAAGCAAAGATAGAAGTTCCAATTGGAGAAATATCTTCGTAGAAATATCAAGTTAAACAAGATAATATTAAAATTCCTCCAATTATAACATATTTATTTTTATAATAAGGAGTATTTTCTTCTTGAATTTCTGGAATTTCTTCTTTTATTTCTTCTTTTTGAATTATTTTTTTATATCTTTCAATAATTCCATTACTGTTTTCATTACTCGTTTGTATTCCAGTTGTTTCTGATTGAATTCCTCTCAAGATTGCAGTTCTGGAGGGAGTTTCAACTTTTTTACCAAATAATTCAAGTATATTTAAATGGAATTTTGAGAATATTTCTAAGATATTATTAATTAATTTAGATAAAATTTCTATTTCGTAAATATCTATCATTGAAATACCAAAGATTGAAAATAAGATAGTATTAATTAAAGTAAATATTTTTCTAATAATAGAATATTTTTTAAAGAATTTAAATATAAGAGCAATTAAAGTAAATTTTAATAGAAAAGATTTAAATAATAATATATATTCAAGAGTTTTTGTGAAGAATGTTGTATTATTGTTATTATTATTGTTATTATTTTGTTTTAATCCATTTAATTTGCTGATTAATTCAGCTTTAGTTAGTTTTGTTAAGTTTTTCATTAGTTTTTTGTTTGTTTGTTTATATAAGTCTTAAATTTATAAAATTAAGTTTCTAAAATAAAAAGTGGATCAGATTCGAACTGATATTTACAATGTGTGCATTATTGTTACAATTCCAGTTATGCTACCACTTTTAAGGGAGTAAGTCTTATTTAAATTGCCCATTATCCATTGTTAAAGGGCTAATCTTCCATTATCTAAAATTGTTATAGACAGATCAGATTCGAACTGATTATTGGAGTGAGTCTACAGCTCCTGTTATACCACTTAACTACTGTCTAGTATTAAAAAAGGGGGTAATTTTTAGATAAATTTATCATGTACAAACAAAAATAAATAATTTATAAATTTAATTTGTAGATAAAAATTTAATAAGGTGATATATTAAATGCTATTAAAACACTAGGAACTAAGATAATAAAAGCTACACAAACAGGTAATAAATTTAATCAACATAATTCAATTAAAGCATCATATCTCATTCTAGGTAAAGTAGCTCTAACTCATACAAACATAAAACAGAATATACATGTTTTTAATCCAAGTATAATAGATTGTAAATTAATGAAAGAATCGTTAATAAATAATTCAGGCATATGATATCCACCTAAGAATAAAATCGAAGTAATACAACTAAATAAAACAATAGAACAATATTCAGCTAAGAAGAAGAAAACAAAAGGAACACTAGAATGTTCAGTAAAGAAACCAGCTACTAATTCAGATTCAGCTTCTTGTAAATCAAAAGGTGTTCTAGATGTTTCAGCTAATATAGAGATAAAATAGAATATAAATACTGGAAATAATGGTATTATATATCAAATAGCTTGTTGATTTTCTATTATACTTGTAATATTTAATGAACCAGTTAATATAATAATTATTAATATTGCTGAACTTAAAATTAATTCATAACTAATCATAGCAGCTGTACTTCTTAAAGAACCTAAGAAAGCATAAGTAGAATTAGCAGATCAACCAGCAAATAATACTCCATAAACTCCTAATGAAGATAAAGCTACTGTATAAAGTATTCCTAATGAAAAATCTGATAATGTTAAACCTTGTCCAAATGGAATAATTCCTCATCCTAATAAACTAAATATTAATGAAGAAATAGGTGCTAAATAAAATAATATTTTATTAGATTGAGAAGGTATTACAGTTTCTTTAACTACTAATTTAAGAGCATCACTAAAAGGTTGTAAAACACCATAATATCCTGTAGTATTAGGACCAACTCTTCTTTGATGAGCAGCTAATTGTTTTCTTTCTATGATTGTCATAAAAGCTACAGATAATAATATAGGTAATATTACTAATAATACATCTAATAAATTAACTAATATATTTAATATAGTTAAAATTAAAATATTTGTATTCATAGATAATTATAAATATTATCTTTATTTATATTTTTATTTTGGTTTTTTTTATTTTATGATGACTATTTATATTTTATAATTTTATATTATAATTTAATTTTTTTTACATATTTTATTTTAAATTTGATAATATTATACATGAGTATAATATTATTTAAAACCAACACACAAAACAATTATAAATTTTAATTATAGTCTGAGATATTCAAAAACAAAAAATTTTTAAATAAATATAAATATTGATTAGAAATAGTTAATTAAAATTAACAACATAACTTAAAATATTTATTTAATACTTGTATTTACAATAAATTATAGTATAAGCTAAATATTTTTAGTATAATAAATAATTAAAAAAACAAAAATAATTAAGTATATTTTAATATAAGTAAATTATAATATAAATTATAATTAATTAAAATATTTCTTTATATTAAATAATTATAAAAAGAATAATTATAAATATAAAGTAGAAGACACTGTAACAATAAATTTTTATTTTTATTTTTTTATATAAATCAACCTCAAATAATAGGTTTTACATGATTTATACTAATTTTACAAATATTATTTGTGAAATTTAAAAACAAAACATCTTAATAATGAAAATTAAACTATTTTTTTAAATATAAATTAATAAATTTTATATTATCAAATAATTTATATATTTTTAATTTAAATTTCTAATTAATAAATTCTTATTCTCTTTTGGATTCGAACCAAAATTAACACTTTAGAAGAATGCAGTTCTACCATTGAACTAAGAGAATTTTTGCATACTTTTTAAAGTAAATAATTAATTTATACTTTATTTAATTTAGTAATAATTATTATTAAATTATATCAAAATAATTAATGTATTTTGTTTATAATGAGTTATAATATATATAATAATTAATAGCTTTCTTTTATTAAATTAAATTTTAAATAATTTAAATTAAATTTAATTTAGAGTTAAGAGGGAATTGAACCCTAATATTATAGATTTTGCAGATCTACTACAGAAACCATCTGTAAACTTAACTCTTACTTATTATAAAGATTTATAATAAATTCAATATCTCTGTTTCGTTGATTAAATATTACGTAATCTCCTATTAAATAGATTAGGACAAATATAAATAAAAACAAACAAAAATATTAGAAAAGAGGTAGTAATAAATTCTTTTAAACTTACAACTTCAAAATGTTAATATTTATTAGCCAAAACAAGAAGAAAGTATTATACCAAGAAAGATGCGAAAGGTCAGACTTGAATAGAAGAAATCTATTGAAGAATAATAAGTCTAAAGACCTTTCTATACTAAATGAGAATAAATAATATATTCAAACAAAGATAAATATTAAATTATTAATTTATTTTTATAAAAAGATTAATTATAATATGAATAATAGGGGGTAAATTTAATTAAATTTATATTTAAATTATTAAAAAAATTATTTTTTATTTAAAGAAATAAATATAGGTGCTATCATTGATAATAATAAAATAATACTACATATTATTAATAAAATAGCAGCATATGTATAAATTAATTGTCCTATAGCTTCAATTTGACTAAATGAAATAAATGTAGTATCTGCAATATTAGATTGATATGTTGTATGAATATTATTAACAAAATTTAATTCATTATTATTTCAAATAAATAAATTAAAATTAGTAATAGTATCTAAGATTAAATTTAAACCAGATACATTATTAAAACTAAATGGTAAAATATTAAACATTTCATATATAAATAATGAAGCAACTACAAAAGCTAAAGGTAAATTTTTAGTATATTGTTTTCCAGTATCTATTATATCTGTTAATGATATATTAATCATCATTATTACAAATAAAAATAATACAGTTATAGCTCCTACATATACTATAATATATGATAAACCTAGAAAACCTATACCTGATAAAATTAAATAACCTGCAGCATTTACAAATACAGAGATTAAATATACTACTGATATTACAGGATTTTGAGATGTTATTACTAATACACTTGATATTATAGTTGTAAAACTTAATATATTTATTAAGATATATTTCATTTTTGTTTATGTTTTTAATTTTAAGCCTACATTAATTAATATAATTAATGTTCGATCTAAGTATGTTTTATATTAATTATATTATAAAACACTTGAACAATTAAAGGCTATAAACATTAAAATATTAATATTTTAACGTAGGTTTAACCTAAAAATATAATACTCTAATTAAAGAATATTTTTGGAATATTATTATAATATTTTATAATAAATTTCTGTTTATTTACAGAAAAATTAAGCTCTTTTTTTATAATATTTGATTAATTTTAAAATTTAATTTATATTAAAATCTTTAATTTAAAAATTAAATAATAATTATATTTATTTAGAGGGTCACTAATTAATTATTTAGTGATTACTGAATAGTAAATATCCTCTTTTATGTTCCTTAATTTAACTAATTCTGAATAAATTTTGTTTTCATTTATTTATATTTCCCATCAGTTATAGTCCGTTTGGTAGAGCTTGCATAGACTAATTAAAATCAGTACGATTTTTGTTTTGTTTTTAAAAGTGGATCAGATTTGAACTGATATTTTGTAATGTGTGAAGAATCACTGCTATTTCCGAATTAAGCTACCACTTTGTGAGGGTTTTATTTTTGTTATTTGCTGCTTTATTTGCTGGTTTAAGTTCACAAGATGAATTTAAAAAAATAGGTAAAAAAATCATAATTGTTGCAATATCTAAAGATGATAAAACTTTCCATATTCATAAAAACATTATTATTGATGAAACAACTACTGTTAATAATTATTTAGATAAAATTAAAAATAGTATTCAATCCTTTTATGAATCTGGATATCCAATTACAACTTTTAATTTATTACAAGTAAAATTATGAGAATATAATCCTCAAGCTACAATAAAAGGCAAAAAAGCAGGTAATACAATTCATAAGTTTAGACGAAGTTTCCACTCTAGTTGTATAATTCCAAGTAAAATTAACTTAATTAAACCTTTAAAAATTCCTAAAAATATTAATAAAACATTTATAGCTACAATTGATTTAGAAACAATCGAAATAAATAATAATCAAGTTCCAATTAGTATTAGCTTCTCTTATTATTTTAAAGGTGAATTAATAACTATTTTTGAATTAGTTGATTATAATTTATTGTTAAATAATCCAGATGAAGCAGTTAAATTATTTTGATTAACTTTTATGGAAAAAATTAATGATTTAAATTTACATAAATGTATTATTTTCTCACATAATTTAGGATCATTTGATGGATATTTTATATTTAAAGGGCTACTAGAATTACCAGAAATAAATATTGACAAAGTAAATTCTATTATAGATGATTTACAAAGATTTATTAGTATAGATATCGCTTGAAAAGAATCTAAATTTATTTTTAAAGATTCTATAAGAATATTTCCTATTTCTTTACAAGAATTATGTAAAACTTTCGAAGTAGAAGGTAAATTATTTCCTTATAATCCAGAATTTAACAAAATCTCTTTATTTAAAAAGCCTGCTTTATTAAATCAATTTATTGAATATAGTAAACAAGATTCAATCAGTTTATTAAAAGCTTTAACTAAAGCTCAAAACATTTATATTGAAGATCATAAAGTAGATTTAGCTACTATTTGAAGTACATCTACTTTATCCTTTAAAATATTTAGACAAAAATTCTTAGATATTAATATAGCAACTTTAACTAAAAAATTGGATAATTTAATAAGATTAGCTTATATAGGTGGTTCTACTGATTATTATTATAAATATGGAGAAAACTTAAAACATTATGATGTAAACAGTTTATATCCAAAAGCAATGTGTAATCCTATGCCAATAGAATTTTTAGGTGAAACTGATGGAACTAATGTTAAATTAGAAGATATATTTGGATTTGCAGAAGCAAGAGTAACTGCTCCTAATAATATGGAAATTCCATTATTACCATTTAAAGTATTTAATGAAACAATCCAACCTTTAGGTAGTTGAATTGGTATTTATTTTACAGAAGAATTAAAAGCTGTAGTTAAATACGGTTATAAAGTAGAATTAATTAAAGTTTATAATTTCAGTCAATATAGTATATTCGATAATTATATAAAATATTTCTATGATATTAAAAAATTTGCTATAGGAGCTCCAAGACTAATAGCTAAAATGCATTTAAATCAATTATATGGTTACTTCGGAAGAAGAAAAACCTTAATTGAAACTAAAAATGTTTATAATAAAAGTATTATTTGAGAACTTTAAAGTTAAACCATATTTTAGAAACAATAAAGTAATAAGTTTAGTTTATCAATCTAAAGATAATGATAAAAGTAAAATATATTTATATGATTCATTTTTAATACTACCTTCTTCATTAAGAACATTAGCTTCTAAATATAAAGTAATGGATTTAAAAGGGTATTTCCCATATTCATTCGCAAATGAATCTACATTAGATTATATTGGAATTACTCCATCTATTTCATTATTCAATGGAATATCTCCAGAAGAATATGAAGGATTAGTTTCCTTTTCTTGAAATTTTAGAAAAGAATTAATAAGATATTTAGAATTAGATTTAAAATCTTTATATCAAGTAATAAGTATTTTTTCAAGAGATATTTTTAAAACAGAAAAAATCGATATAACTAAACTACCTACTATTTCTTCTATAGCATTTAAAATCTTCAGAAGCAATTATCTTGAAAACAGTAAATTACCAATAATCAAAGGTAATGCTCATAATGAAATGAGAAATGCTTATTATGGAGGAGTAGTAGAAGTATTTAGAAATGAAGGAACTAATCTTAATTTATATGATGTAACTTCATTATATCCATTTGCTATGTTAAATGATATGCCTACAGGAGATATGTTATTTTCAACTGATTCTAATATAAATAATTATTTTGGAATTGTGTTTGTAGAAGTAGATACTTCTGGTTTAAATCCTAAATATATAAATTATCCATTATTACCTCATAAAATAGATGGTAGAATGTATAATCCCTTAGGTAAATGAAGCGGGTGATACTTCTCAGAAGAAATAAAATTAGCTATGTCTGTAGGATATTCAGTTAAAGTAATATGCGGATATAAGTTCGATAAAACTGCAAATATATTTAATTCATTTATAAATAAATACTTTGATATAAAAGCTGGTTTAAGTCCAATTAACATGGATAGAACAACAGCTAAAATGATTCTAAACAGTCTATATGGAAGATTAGGAATGAAACCTAATCAAGATACAATAGAAATTGTAGATTCATCTAAAGCATTAGAAATATTATCTAAATTTAATGTTAAAGAACAATATCAAATTACCGATAATTTAGAATGTTTAAGATTTGAAAATAAACCAATATCTGGATTCTTAGAATTATACGGCAAAGATGAATATTTAAACTTTATGTTAGATTGTGATAGTAAAAATGTTTCCGTTAATCAATCTTTACCTTCGGCTATTGCAATTACTGCCTATGCTAGAATATATATGTTTAATGTAATCTACAGACTAATAGAATTAGGTATAGAAATATACTACATGGATACTGATAGTATAGTTATAAAAGGAATATTACCTGAAGATTTAATAGGTAAAAGTTTAGGTTTATTTAAATTAGAACATGAAATTAAACACGGATACTTTATATCACCTAAATTATATGCCTTAGAAACTAAAGACGGTAAAACTATTGTTAAAGCAAAAGGAATTGGGAGTAAATTAGATTTTACACAATTCGAAACTTTAATTAATAATCTAGGTATAGTAAAAGCACAGGAAAGATGATTTAAAGATCCTTCTAATGCTAGCATTAATTTAAAAAATATAAATATGCATATATCTTCTATGAATCTAAAAAGAAAACAAATTTTAGAAAACGGAAGATTGTCTTATACTACTCCTATAATAGTAGAAAAAGATAAAATTTTAAATAATATTAGTTTACAAATATCTTCTTTTATTTTGTTTTTGTTTATTTTAATTTTGTTTTTTGTTTTTATTAAATCAATTCTTATCAATTCTTTAGAACTAATAATTAAATGATGAAAAATAAAAATAACAAAAATGAAAAACAATTTAAACAATCAACAATTATTTGATTTATCTATATTTAGTAAAGATAAAATCACATATCTATCCGATCAAATAAGCAACAAAAATTTATTTAGAATCGGATATTATCACTTCTTCAAAATACCTTCATTAGATTTAAGTTTATTAAAAGATTTTCTTCAAATTCTGGATTTTAACAAAGCTTATATTTTTTACCAATAATAGCTACAGACGAAATAGAAGGTGGAGGACCAATTCTAAGTTTAAGTAAACAAATATTAATTACTAGAGATAGTAATGCCATAACAATAAGAAATTTCTTATTAAAACAAATGGAAATAGCTTGTATGAATTATGGTATTGCTAATCTAGGAGAATATACTGTAGTATTAAAATTTAGACCAATATCTCTGAAAGAAGATGTAGTGAAAGCAGTACCAAAAATCCAATTCGAAATTCAAGAAACACACATAAAAAGAAATATTTCTTTAATGAATTCTAAATTTTATAATGGTAGTATTTTACCTTTAACTATGATTCTTGAAATGTATGGAACTCCTTTGAATAAAATGCTAAGTATATATTATATTTTAAAATTTGATTTAGATCCCAATGGTAAATTATTTCATAATAATGATCATGTAATTTATATTAAAATTAATGGTACAAAACACGAAGGAATTTTATTCAAAGATAAAACTATCTACTACAAATTCGAAGATGTATTATTAGAAGGTAATAATTTTGTAAGAACTATGGAACAATACATAATATTTATTGAAAATTTTTCAATTTCACATTTTGAAAGAATATATAAAACTAGTTTTATTACCTCTTCTAAAACAAATGCTAAACTAAATAAAAATATAGTAACATTTGATATCGAAACATATGTAAAAGATAATAAATTTATACCCTTTGCATGTGGTTGATATGATGGTGAAACTATTCAAACTTATTATTTAACAGATTTTAAATCTCATTATGATATGCTACTTCAAGCCTTAACTGATTTACTTGTATTTAATCCTAATGCTAAAGTTTATATTCATAATTTTAGTAATTTTGATTATATGTTTATGATAAAAGTATTATTTGAAAATTTTATTGTTAAACCAAACTTTAAAGATAATAAAGTAATAAATTTAACTTTTCAAAAAGAAAAAAATAAAGCTATAATTGAAATGTTTGATAGTTATTTAATTTTACCATCTTCATTAAGAACATTAGCTCAAAAATATCAAGTTACAGATCTAAAAGGTTTCTTCCCTTACTCATTTGTAAGTGAATCTACTTTAGATTATATAGGTCCAACTCCTGATATCTCTTTATTTGAAGGGATAACAGCAGAAGAATTTGAAGGAATAGTTTCTTTTTCATGAAATTTAAGAGCTGAATTAATAAGATATTTAGAATTAGACTTAAAATCATTATATCAAATAATAACCAGATTTAGCCAAGATATTTTTAACGTAGAAAAAATAGATATAACTAAACTACCAACTACTTCTTCTATAGCATTTAAAATATTTAGATCTAATTACTTAGAAAACTCTAAATTACCTGTAATTAAAGGTAATGCTCATAAAGATATGAGAAATGCTTATTATGGAGGAGTAGTAGAAGTATTTAAAAATGAAGGATTTAATCTTCATTCATATGATGTAACTTCTTTATATCCCTTTGCTATGTTAAATGATATGCCAGCAGGAAACATGTTATTTTCTACTGATACTAATTTATTAAATTACTTCGGTATTGTTTACGTAACAGTAGATACTACAAACTTAGATCCTAAATATGCAAATTATCCTTTATTACCACATAAAATTGATGGTAGATTATATAATTTACTAGGTTCTTGAAGTGGATGATACTTTAGTGAAGAAGTAAAATTAGCTGCTTCAGTTGGTTATAATATCTCAGTTCATTATGGTTATAAATTCGATAGAGTTTCTAATATTTTCAATTCATTTATAGAAAAATACTTTAACATAAAAGCAGGTTCAAGTCTTATAAAAATGGATAGAGCTACAGCTAAATTGATTCTTAATAGTATGTACGGAAGATTAGGGATGAAACCTTTTTACTATGTAATAGAAATAGTAGAATCAAATAAAGCTGAAGATATTTTGTCTAAATTTATTGTTAAAGAACAATATAATTTAACAGATAAATTAGAATTTATTCGATATGAAAATAAACCTATCACAGGTTTCTTGGAATTATACGGTAAAGATGAATATTTAAATTTCATGTTAGATTGTGATGCTAAAAATGTATCAGTAAATCAATCATTACCATCGGCTATTGCTATAACTGCATATGCTAGAATGTATATGTTTAATATAATTTATAAATTATTAGATTTAGGTATAGAAATATATTATATGGATACTGATAGCATTACAATAAACGGGACACTTCCACCAGAATTAGTAGGAAATGGTTTAGGTCAATTTAAATTAGAACATATAATTAAACATGGATACTTTATATCACCTAAACTATATGCTTTAGAAACTTTCGATAATAAATTTATTGTTAAAGCAAAAGGAATTGGAAACAAATTAGAATTTAGTCAATTTGAAACATTAATAAATAATACAGGTATTGTAAAAGCACAAAACAGATGATTTAAAGATCCTGTTAATGCAACCATCAATTTAAAAAATATTAGTTTACATATCTCTTCTTTAAATCTAAAAAGAAATCAACATTTAGAAAATGGAAGACTATCTTATACTACTCCTTTAAAAGTAGAGAAAGATAGTATAATTTAAACAAATATAAACTTACCCCCAATAAGTGGTAGCATAACTGGAATTGTAACAATACTTCACACATTGAAAATATCAGTTCGAATCTGATCCACTTATTATTTTAGAGATTTAAGATTTTATAAAAAAACTAATGAAAAACTTAACAAAACTAACTAAAGCTGAATTAATCAGCAAATTAAATGGATTAAAAGTTAAAAATAATAACAATAATACAACATTCTTCACAAAAACTCTTGAATATATCTTATTGTTCAAAGGGTTCATTCTTAAAATTACTTTAATTACTATAATTTTTAAAATATTCAAAAAATATTCTATTATTAGAAGAATTATGACTGTAGTTAATACTATAATAATGTCTATTTTCGGATTTTCACTTATAGATTTCTATGAAATAGAATTCTTATCTAAATTCTTCCATAATATAGCTGATATCTTCACCAATTTTTACAGTAATATCTCTGGTTTATTCGGTAAAAAAGTAGATCTTCCAATTAATACAACTACCAAAATGGAATCCATGAACAGAATTAATCCAAGCTCAACAGGATTCCAAACGGGTATTAATGAAAGTAATAGTATTATTGAAAGATTTAGTAAAATAATTCATAATCAACAACCTATTCAAGAAACAATACAACCGGATATTGAAACACCATTTTATAAAGATAGAGATAATTATATTAAACTAGCCGGTTTATTAATCTTATTAGGCTTAGGATATTATTATTGAGATGATATTGCTCCAGTTGGAACTTCTATTTTTGCTTGAATTAATCGATTTCGATCCAGACCTGATCCTGATGCAGATGGTAATAATGCAAATTTATCGTGAACTTCTAGATTCGATCTTTCGAAATTAAAAGATTCTGTTAAAAATAAATTTTATGGTAAACCAAAAGATGATCAAGATGGTATAAATTCTCCTGATAGTCCTATTGGATTATGTGATAAAAAAGATGAATTCAGAGAATTATTAAATAATAAAGGTAAAGGTATAGATAAAACTAATTTAAGTCCGGCTGAATTGGAAAGAAGAACTAAATTAAATGATATTTTAGATAATTCTTCCACAGAAGAAGTTATTAAACCTAATCTTGAATTAGATGGAATTCGACATTTAACTGGTAATAATCTTAACTTTATAAATGAAGCTAATGCAGTAATGAATGAAGTTAAATCATTTAACAAACAAATTAAAGAAGGTTTACCTGCAGATGAAACAACAAAAAAAGAAATGTATACAATCATAAATGAAAGAATGATCTTTCTATCTGAAAATAATCCTGTTTATTATGAAGATTTACTTAAAAGCGAACGATTAAACTCTAGAATTATAGAATTTAAATCATTAAAATCTGTATTATGACCTGAAACAGTTGAATCTCCTAATAATTATGATGAAGTAGAAATAGCTTCTAGAAATGAAGCTGATGTATGATCGGATAGAGCTAAATCTCCTGAACCTTTATCTCCAAAGTTTATTCAAGAAACTGCGATGGAAACTATTGAAAAACAAAAATCTCCTTTAGAAGCATTTTGAGATCATTTAAAAAATAAAAATAATAAAGAAGATATAATAGTTCAACCTCTTAAAATAGCTGTTGATAAATTATTTTCTGATGATGAACCAGATTTAATTGGTGGAGAACTTCTTCCTGAAGCTAGACCAGACATATTGGAAGCTCAAAAACAACCTGATACAACTGATGCTCCTGTAAATTCAGATTCTTCTGATAGTCAAATGTCACATTATTTTAAAGAAAAAGTTGAAGTAGAAACTAAACCCAAAATCCCTGCTGGTTTTGGTTCTCTTTTTGATCAAATTACTTCTAAAAGAAAAGATTTTGAAGTAGAACAAGAAGTTCCTACAATAGAAATTTCTAATCAAACAGAAGTAATGGCAGAAGAAGCTGTAGCTCCAACTGTTAGACCTACAATGGCTGGCGATTTAATGTCTCAAATTCATTCTAAAAGATTAGAATATGGAACGCCTAATGTTGCTACAGTAGGTTTACCTAGACCTGAACTATCTCCTATTAATTTAAACCCTGATCCTATTATTTCTAATAATTTTCTACCTAATGAAAATGAAAGTATTGAAGGAATAGATAATGGTTCTGATTCTAATAGTGATGATTTAAATAAAGAAACTTCACCTATAGCTGATATTATTGATTTTAAATCTGTTAATTTTGAAATTCATAGAGGTCCTATTAAGGATAGATTTATTGATATAGATTTTGGTCAAAATTTTAAAGATGTTCAAACTATTTTAATTATTAATAATGATGGGAAAAATCAATATTTTGAACCTCATAAAATTAGCAATTCTCCTAAACAAACTATTAAATGAGATAATTTAGGTATATCTAATCCAGATTCTTATCATTTAGATGTTTTTAAAATCTTTATTATAGATCAAAAAGCTAAATCTCATGAAATTTATTCTAATTCTACTGTAAAAATATTAGATTCTTACATAAATAATAGAGTAAAATAAAATAGATAAAAGAGGAAGATTTGAACATTTTTATGTTCCTTTCTTTGAAAATGAAAGAATCGAACTATTCTTAAAAAGCTTAGATAAATATTCTTTCTATACTGTTATACCAATTTTATCTATGTATGGAAGAGATGATGATCCATATTTAATTTTAAGCAAACAAATGTTAATTACAGCTTACTCTGATACTAAAGTTATTAGTGAATTTTTAGCTGCACAATTACACATTTCAATGAATGATTTTGAATTTGATTCATTAGATAAATTTCATTATTTAATTTTTAAATACAAAAAAATTGTAATTGAAATTTAAAATCAAAAAGGAGGCTTTAATTTTGCTTTATTCTTTTAAAGCATTAAACATAATTAAATACTATCCTTGATTTATTTAATATTACTCCTAGAAGAATATTTTAAAATATTACCCCATTAAAGAAGTTCTATAGTTAGATTTACATAAATAAATAATAAATAATTAATGAAGATAACCAAAAAAGTTTACTTTTAAAATAGATATTATATTTACACAATAAATAATGTAAATCTTTTATATATTTAAATAGAAATATAATAAAAATATATTTAATTATTTTATTTAAAGATTAATAAATAATTAAATAAATTAATTAAAATCAAAACAACAAATTTTAATAATATTGTTATAAATTTAAAAATTGGACAATTTTAAACATCAAGTCTATTTTATAAATTAGTAATGCTAAACTAAATAATTCACAGTTACTTACATTTGCATCCTATCAAGAAATGTTCTATTTCTTATAAAATTAAATTATATTTCATTTCTTAAACAAAAATATTTTGGATTAATAAATTAAAAAGAAATATTATTTTTATTCAAAACAAAAATAATAGAAATAAATTTAAGATAGTATCTAGGGATTAGTTTCTTGCTTTATATACATTCAGCGCTTATCTAATATGTTTGTGGCTACCCAACTATGCCTGTTTAATTAATAAATTAAATTATTAAAATTAAATTCAACAATTGGTACACTAGAGAAACACAGCCTATTGATCCTTTCGTACTAGAAGGTCTTTCCCTTTTTACTATTTATCTCTTCAGAAGATAGGGACCATACTGACTCACGTCGTATTAAACCCAACTCGCGTACCCTTTTAATCGGCGAACAGCCGAACCCTTCCAAGCTTCTACACCCGGAGGATAGGATGAGTCGACATCGAGGTGCCAAACAGCCGGGACAATGTGTACTCTCGCCGGCTATCAGCCTGTTATCCCTAGCGTAACTTTTATCGATTGATCCCCGTCTATTCCATTATATAGCGAAGGGTCACTATGCCCTACTTACGTATCTGTTCGACTTCTAAGTCTTTCAGTTAGGTATGCTTTCCGCCATTATACACTCCAAAACCTTTCACTGGTTTATTGATCTCCATTCAATTTCTAGCTATACCTTGTAATAATAAATTTTATTTATTTTGTATTTAATTCCTTTTTTGTATTAAAAATACTAGAGAATTAATAATAGTTTATTTTTGTCTGTATATTATAATAAATAATTATAATATTATAAATTAAAAATCTTTGGATGTACTTTGCTACTTTTTTAAAGACGACCGCCCCAGTCAAACTACCAATTAGTCATTTCTCCCTTAAATTTCAATTTATAAGGTAAACAAGGATTTAATTCTAATTCTAAGGTTTTCCAAATTAAGTCTATCGACATGCCTACTTACTATTAATAGAATTTAAATCAATGTGATAACTAACTACAGTAAAGCTGCATAGGGTCTTCCCGTCCCTCTGAAGACAGCGAGCATCTGCACTCGCAATTCAATTTCACTGAGCAAGTTGTAGAGACAGTGAGACCATCGTTACATTATTGATACTAGACCACATTTAATGGCCAATTTATTTTGCTACCTTAGGATCCTCATAGTTAAGACCGCTATTAACCAGACTTTCGATTAGTAACTTTTATATTACCTCTCTTATATTAATGGCATTGGGCAAATTTCATCCAGAATACTATTATATTAATTATTGCTCTGAATTGTGTTTTTAGTAAACAGTCGTGGCCTCCGATTTTATTATACCATATAATTAATTAAATTTTGGTTAATTTAATTTTATATGGTTTCTCTTATCGTCAAACTTATGAGAACAACTTGCCGAGTTCCTTAACAACTTTTAGCTCTACGCCTTAGTATTCTCTACTTACGAACCTGTGTCGGTTTCGGGTACAGTAGTATTTAATTTATTTATTAAAATAAATTATATATTTAATTTTCTTGATCTATTATAATTTACCATATAGATTTTCAATATATTACTCATCAGTCAAAACTTTGGTTCTGAACCTTAGAGGCCGCATTAACATAAGGTGGTTTAACCTTTCCTTATAACCCTTTCGTATTCGGCGAGAAGTATTATAACTTCTTTTTACGTTACTCATGTCAGCATTATCTCTTCAGTTATTTACAAACAATGAAACACTGTTTATCATCAATTATACTGAATGTTCTACTACCTAATTTATAAATATAAAATATATTTATATTTATAATTAACAGGATATCGGTTGATTATTTAAGACCCGTTAAATTTTCGGCGCAATAGTCTAAGGGCTGCTACGTTGTTACAACGGTCATTAAAAGATAGCGACTACCAGGCTCACTTTACAGCTGCATTCAATCTATTACTTCCTTATTTTCACTTAATAATCATTTGGGACCTTGTTCCATGTTCTCGGCTGTTTCCGTCTTGACTATCCAACTTATCATGAATAGTCTGAATATCTATTATCAATTTATGTTATTCCGAGTTTCGTTTCCATTGGTAAGATTTTCAAAGTCCCCTCAACCTAAATTTTTAATATAAATATTAAATTAATAATAATTATATTATTAATTGGGAATTACCGTGCTGTACCTCCATAAATTTATTAATAGATGTCATACTTAAATATGTTTCGTAGAAAACCAGCTATCACCAGTTCAGATTGGCATTTCACCGCTTTCCAAAACTCTTCGGAGAATTTTGCAACATTCAACCGTTCGATCCATTATAATCTGGTCTTGGAAAGATCAACTGGCTTCGGGTCTAATAATAGTAACTATCCCAAAACTATTCTTTGTAAATAAATCACTTATATTTTAATTAATTTTTAATTTATAAGGAATTTATTCTATTTTTATTATAGTAAAAATATTTTAAAATTTATATATAATTTATATATATTTTTTATTATACAAATAATTCAGTCGCTTTCGCTAAGGCTAATTAACCTTGCTACTATCATTAACTTACTGACCCATTATGCAAAAGGTACACCGTCATTTTATATTTTAAAACTTCGACTGCTTATAGAATTACTAATTCAAGACTATTTCATTTCGTTATACAACGAACTTTTTCAACTTTTCCTTTACAGTACTTTTCACTATCGCTAAATTTATTATACTTAGCCTTAGAGGATGGTTCCCCTATATTCCGACAAGTTTTCTCTCATCGTACTTATTTATTAAGAAAAATTTTTTATATTTTACAGGACTTAATACCTTCTTTGGTAATTACATTTAATTTTCATTAAAATAATTATTATATAAATATTATATTATAATTAATAATATTCCAACTTCATTCTTTATAATTAATTTTATATTATTTCAAATATTTATTTTTCTTAGGCTAATCCGATTTCACTCACCATTACTTTCGGAGTCTCGGTTGATTTTCTTTCCTTTCCTTAATACAATGTTTTGCTTCAGGAAGTATTAATATTTAAGGTTTCCCTTAGGATCGCCACAATTTGTTTACTATTAATTTTTAATTAATGAGTTTGTGGCTTTTGGTTTGGACCTCCTTTTTAATAAATTTGCTAGTTATCCTTAATAATTCCTTTAAATTACTTTGATGTTTTAACTAAATTGTCATCTATACTTTTACTTTTAAACCTTCATTTAAAACTATCCTTTTTTATAGATTAAAAAGATTTAAATTGATTATAGTTTTAAATTTATTGTCTTAATTTCCTAAAATAACAATTATAGAAAAATTTCGAATAAATTTTGTAGATGAAAATCGAGCACAATTTTTAATTTACTCTGCTTTTATAAACAAAAGTAAATCTCTGAGCTAACTAATTACAATTTTAATAAAATTAGACTTTAATTTTTATGAAAGAAAATTTCAAATTTAAACTAATTCAAAAAATTAAAATAATAATAAAATTACATTAAGCAAATTATTATATATTATCGGAATTTATTTTAATCATGTTATTATTAATAAATTTAATATAAAATATATTCTTATAATTTAATTATAGCTGAAAAAAGGAATTGAACCTTTGTTTTACCGTCATGAATGGTAAGTTTTAACCATTTAAACTATTTCAGCTTAATTTGGGTTTTGAATTAAAATCATCTAATTTAAGAATTTTATATAATCATTTAATTTATTTTTTCTATTAATTTAAGAATTATAAAAATTTTAATAATATATTTTTTAATTAGAATTTAAATAAAAATTTAATGAATTTTTTATATTACTTGATTTAAATCTTTTTAAATTTTATTAAATTAAAATATTTTCATTATTAATTATAATAATCTACTGGAGTTAGAAAAATATCTACAAAACTAAATCTGTTCAGATATTTTATTAAAACATTAATTTTATTACTTTAATATAAAATAAATTTATTAAAATAAAATATTGCTGGTTCATTCTAAATATTTATAAGTCTGAATATAGGAATTAAAGATATCTCATTTAATTAATAATATATAATAAACAAATTAAATATTAAAATAATTTATTAAAATTTAATTACTAAAGTGTTTGAAAAAAAAAATAATATATTAATTAATTAAATGAATATTTTTCTATTTTTTTTTCCATAGATTATTCTATTTTATTTTATATACAATTTAATTATAAAATAAACTTTTTTTTTTAGTTTATTTATAGACCTAGGACCTTAACTTAAAATTAATATATATTTTATAAAAATATTTTTATATTAATTTTACAGGTTTAGATATCATAACTCATTCTGGATTAAAGATATAAATAATATTAAATTTATTAATTTAATTAATATTAAATATTTTAATTAATAATAATTTAGGGTAAAATCAGAGATTTGAACTCTGAACAGCGTCGCCACAAAACGTTATTTTGCCAATTAAACTAATTCTACCTTATTTTTAGAATTTTTTTTTTATTATTTTTATAAAATACTCTTTTAAAATATTAGTAAACCATTTCATTCTTTATTGGAGGTAAATCTATTTAATAAATTAAATTTAAGATAAATTTAAGTATGTTTTACCTTATTTTGTTTGTTTTTGTTTGTTTTGTTTTTTTGAGTTTATTTTCATTGAGTTTAAATTTAATTCTCTTTGACATTTTATTTATAACATTGCTTGCTATATTAATTCAGCTTTTTGGATAGTAGAATTTTAATTTTTACAATTGCACTTATTAATTTTAGGATAACTAATTTAAATTATAGATAAATTCAACTAAAACAGCTGACAAATCTTCAACTTGTCTAATTAAATATTTTAAAAAATCAATTAGTCTTAAGGAATATTTAAATATATCTTCATTGCTGAATTGAAAAATTAGAATCATGTATTAATGCATGTCATTGTTTTACTACATTCATTAAATGGTGTAGGAAATGAAAAATTCATGATTTACAAACCTTAAACTCTCCGAATAAAAATAAATAATTATAAAGAAAAAATCGAGGTTTTATTTTTCCTCAAAAAAGGGGGTAAAATATAAAAAAAAAAATGGATAAAAAATTAATTATTATAATTTTCTAATCATAATAAGCATTACAATAATTACAATAATATTAATTTTTATCTGTAGCTAAATCCATTAAAGTATTTTCAGCTAAACCAACAATAGGTACAATAATTAAGAATCAAGCAAAATAGAATGTAGTAGCAAATTGTCCTACTTCTACAAAAGGGCTTTCAGGATGTTGAGAACCAATTCACATTAATATTACAAAATTTACAATAAAGAATCATTGAGCTAATTTCATAGCTGGTCTAAATTGACTTCCTCTTATTCTTGATACATCAGTTAAAGGTAAAATTAATAATATTAATAATGAACCAAACATAGCTAATACTCCTAATAATTTATTAGGAATAGATCTTAAAATAGCATAGAATGGTAACAGATCAAATTTTATATAAATATAAATATACCCATAGTTTTTCAAAAATGGCTGGACTATATCTTCATCCTTTAATTATTAATATAAAGGAGCTTTACGTGTAGTCTCTGAGGAACCTACTTAAAATAACAAATATAAAACAAAACACAATAAAATATTTTTAATAGTTATTGTTTAATTGTTAAAGAAAATTAATAAATAATAATAAAGGGTAATGTAAACAAAACAAATAGATGATAAATAATAAAAACCAAAACAAAAATTTACACTTTTGTCTTGTTTACCCTTTTATTAAACAAAAAATATCAAATAGATTTTAGATCGAATTAAAAATCTGATTTAAAACAAGCGGAATTTTCAGGAATCGAACCTGTATATAAAGGCGACAAACATTTATAATTGAAACCAATCAATATAAAACCCCTTACAATTATTGTTTAATAGAAAAGGGGGTAAATTTTAAATAAATATAAGAATTTTAAATTAGGAAATATTAACCATGAAAATTTTGTATAGCTAATAATATCATTTCATTAATATTACTTTGTCACAATTGTGCTTCTGTAAATGAATTAATAATATTTGTTAAATCTGCCATACGTAAGTTATTGTTACACAATTCATCCATGTATAAATCTAATATTTGACTTAATGTAAATTCTCGTATATTAATTAAAGGTTCATATTGAAAAAGATTATATGATAAAATAACTACTCCTTGAGGTAATACAGGTCGTACAGTTGTTACTGCATAATTATATAAAGAATAACCTATAAATATTACAGTTCCTGTAAAAAAAATGTAGAATACAGTGCTATTATATATTAAATAATTGAATAACATCATTATATTTTTTAATTATTATAAATTTCTTAAAGTATACATTGTAATTTAAAGATTATTCACAAATTATACTTTAATTTAAACAACTTAGAAGTTGTAACAAAAACTATTTAAAATAGTTAGGATTTAACCTTATTTTTTATAGAAATACAATTATGTAAATTTTATACATAATTTCAAAGCAATGTGACAATAATTTTGTTTTTAATCGTAAAGATTATATGTAAAGTAAATAGAATAAATTATTCTATTGAATTATAGTTAATTTGTTAAAATACATCATGTATAATTATACATAATTCAAGTCAAGGTGACAAAGTAATAATTTATATTAATTTATATAAATTAAATTAATAGTCATTTAAATGACGGATATTCTGACAAATTTAAAAATTGTATAATAAATAACCCAAAGAATTAAATCTTAAAATTTGATTTATTAAACCATCATAAAGATTATTTCTTTTAATCGTATTTATTCTTATTCTCTTTTGGAGTTAAACCAAAATTAACATTTAAACGAAAATGCAGTTCTATCGTTAAACTAAGAGAATTTATTAAAATTTAATCCACTCTATACTTTTATATCCTCTTTTATTTTGTTTTTTTTTTTAATTTTAAAGAAAAGGGGGTAAAATAGTTAAAAAATTATTGTCTTATTTTCTTAAATTTTTGTTTTGGTTTTTGGTTTTTAATTGTTATTTTTTTGGTTTCCTGCTGATTGTCCATTATAATATATTTAAGATTTTCACTATACTTATCTTTTTAAATATAGTACTTAAATCTTTAGGAGTTTCCAGCATATAGTAAAGTATATTTTTCATAAGATTACTCTTAAGCATGACATCTGTTTTATTTATATCATTCCGGTACTATTGAAGAAGGTGTACTCATTGGATTAGCTGGTATATAATTATCACTATGACCTAATAAATTAGGATAGAAGAAAACTATAATAGATAAAGCTAAAAAGAATGCAAAGATAGTTACAAGATCTTTAAATGTAAAATAAGGATGCATTGCATATCTATCTCCATTAGAAGAGATACCATTAGGATTATTTGATCCATGTGTATGAAGAGCCATTAAATGAGCTATTACTAATGCAGCTAATAAAAATGGTAATAAAAAATGAAGAGAGAAAAATCTATTAAGTGTAGCATTACTTACACTAAATCCTCCTCATATTAATTCTACTAAATCTTGTCCAAAAAAAGGAACTGCTGATAATAAATTAGTAATTACTGTAGCCAAATCTTTAATTTACCTATTCTAGCTTAAGCTTAATATGTTTAAAACAAGTAAATCATGTACATTTATAATTATTTTATTTTTAAATAATTGTATAAAAAATAAATTTTAAGGGTTAAGGGTTATGTAAACATAACATAAAGAGATTAAAAACAAACAAGTTTTTGTATACTCTTTTGTCATGTTTACTCTTTTATTCCATTAATTAACCCGCTTTTATTATATTAAAAACTACTATATTCATTAAATTCAATTTTAACTTCTTTATATTTAAATATTTAACTCATTTTCTCAATAGTTTAATATCATATAAATTTAAAGTATTATTAATTTTATTTTTAAAAATATTTAATTAATATCAATGATTTACTATTATTAGTAACTAATATTGTTTGACTTAAAATAATATAAAGTTCATCTGGTCTACTATTTTTACTTAGAATTGGAATTAAAGCATATACTTTATTACATTTAACCCTTTATAAAAAGGGGGTAAATTTTGTTTAAAATTAAAATAAGTAATGATCAAATCATTAAGATTTTCACTATGTATGATAATAAGACATAACAGTAAGAATCAAATGATTAATATCCGGATTAAATAAACTTGTAGCTGGAAAGTGTTCAATTATAAGTCTTAATTCTGTTTGACTTATACCAAAATCAATAATATCTTGCCTATAAAGGATATTTAATTCATCTAATTTTGCTGATTGAATAAGAATAGCTGGTGAATTAATAGGGTATTCGTGTAAATCCATTGCCATCTCTCTTCAGTGTGCAAAAGTTTGACTATTTAATATAGTTAGACTATCTAATGAAACAGTTTGACTCAGCATTCCTTCATTTATTACTTCTTCTATTCAATTTTCATTATCTAACATATGTTGAGATAAACTTGTTTCTGATGAAGATCCTTCACTTAGTAATTCATCTATTCAATTTTCAGTATCAAATATATCTTGAGATACATTTGTATCTGATGAAGTTACACTTAAAGTTTCAGATGTACTTGTTTCTAATGAAGTTACACTTAAAGTTTCAGATGTATTTGTATCTGATGAAGTTAAAGTTTGAGATACACTTGAATCTAATGAAGCTCCATTTAAAGTTGGAGATGTATTTGTTTCTGATGAAGTGATTCTAATAGGATTTGAACCTAGTAAGAATGTAAGAGATAATCCATCTTTTACTGAATTATTTCTTATTACAGAAATATTTTCAGAAGGATTTGTGTTAATTATATTAAATAATATAAGACTATAAATAATTCCATTACAAATTAAGATAGCAAATAAAAATAATAATAAATTCATAGTATTATCGTATGATTTTCCCTTTGGGACGCGTATTAAATGTCTAATAAATTATAAAATTAAAACCATATAAAATAAATTATATAATTAAAACCATATAAAATATTACTTGCTAATTACAAATAAACTAGTATTTGTTTAGCGGATTATTTATTTTTTCATTATAAATTAAATTTATAAATAAATGTGAGTATGAAAGGGGGTAAATTTTGTTTAAAATTAAAATAAGTAATCAATTAAAATTTAATTAATTATTATTTAGAGATTTAAAGCTAATTTTATCCTATTCTTAATATTTATTTGGTTGAATAATTGTATTAAGAAGATGATTTATTTATTTAACTTTTAAAACAAAAAATTTGACCTTTGTATTTAACTTTTAAAGATACATAATTTTTCTATGACCTTGGTATTTAACTTTTAAAATAAATAATTTTTCTTTGACCTTTGTATTTTAACCCTTAAAATTTATAATACAAATATAATGCCTTGTGCTTCATTATAATAAATTTTATAATATTATTATAATGAATAAAGATTCCGACTGTACATTAAGCATCATTTCAGACACCCACCGATGAGCCAGTCTGTCGCGATAGTTTACTCTACCGACGGTCTTAATGCTAAACAAACATTTTTGACCTGTTTTCATCAGTATTGCTATAAAGTTCAGTATATAAATTTTTAGTAAAAATTGCTTTATATTTAACTTTTATAACTATGTATATTTTATTTTTAATTTAATTTATATCTCATTTCAGGTTGTATGTAAGGAGATACTATATTTATAAGATCTGTCATAGATTCTTTTCATATGTAAATTATATATTGATTTTTTTGTCCTGCAGATTGAATAGAAGCTTTAATATTAAAATTACTATTTAAAGCTTTTATAATAAGTAAACAATCATTATAAGAAAAAGAATTAGTAAAAAATTTTAAACCTTGACCTACTTTGGCTCCATCATCCATAATTCAAATAGCTAAAGCTAATGGAGTTAAATATTGATCGATACATTCTGGTACATGTTTAATTTTATTATTGTATCATAGGTCATATATTCAATTAAAACTAGTATAAGTTCAAGTTGAAAATCTTACTATTTTTCTTATTTTACCTTTACTACCTAATTTTGTTGTAATAACAGGTAATTTAGAATTACAATAACCTAATTCAGAGAATCGTTTATGTAAAAACAACATATATTCCACATGAACAGCTTCTTGATACAAACTAAATCTAGTTCCTACTCCTAATAATCTTTTTTCACCTTGGGCATCTCCAAGAAGAGATCCAAATATAATAGAGATTATATCTTTATTGTGAGCACCTATTCTATAAATACCTTTAAGTTTAATTACTTTAGGTTTATTATTTAAATAAATAGGTGTTATTAATAATAAAGATAAACAAATTAAAAATAAATTATACATTTGAGGCTTATTAAACCCACCTCATAAACTCATTTGACCATAAGGTAATACATACAAACTTACTTAAATATGTAAATTTACACAATAAGCTAGAATAACTTTAAATTCGTATATTCTATTAGTGAAACTAATATTAATTTTAACTAAAAGTTTCGACTGTGCATTAAGCATCATTTCAGACACCCATTAGTGACCCAGTCTGTCGCGATCATTTATATAACCGACGATCTTAAAGTTTAACCTTCTTTGATCGTTTTCACTAATATCGCCAAATAATCTTAAAGACTATTCTATATCTCCGTCGAGATATACCACTTTAATCTTTCTTTTTCTATAAAGATTGCAGAGAGATTTTTACTTGCGGGACTATGATTTAATAAAAAAAGAATAATAAATTGTCCAGGCAGGGATTTCATTAACTATTTTTATAAGAAAAATAACTTTAAAGTTTTATAAACATAACAAACAAAGAATAAATTTTACACTTGTTGCTATGTTTATTCTTTTATTTGACTAAATATCAAATAGATTTTAAATGGGAATTTTTCATCCGATTTAAAATCAGTGGGTTTTTCAGGAATCGAACCTGTTTATAAAGGCGACAAACATTTATAGTTGAAACCAATCAACATAAAACCCTTACTATTCTTCTATTAATGAAAAATTTAAAGAAAGGAGTATCCAAAGTTGGGTTGAAGATAGTAGGAGTCTCCAAGGTTGGGTTATACGGTAAAGAAATGTTTGATTATACCATAACTAATGCTGATTTAACTTATATTGTTAATTGTTATTCGATTACACAATTAAATTCTAGTGGTATTAATGAAACAATCTTAAATTTAATGAGTTTTTTAATGGTTAACTTATATTCGAAAAGAAGAAGAAGAAAGGAGTATAACCCATTTATTTCTTGGATTTTTGATTCAATTAAAGATTTGTGTGATAAAGTATATCCTACTAAATCTGGATTAGGAACAATTTCTATATTAATTGGTGGAGTTGGTAAAATAGTTGTTACTGTACTTGTACCATCAGTTATAGTTTCAGTTCCTACTTCAGACATAGTATGTGCTGTAAATGTTGGACTAACATTATCAGAAAATGGGAGTTACAGTATCTATTGAAGTTAAACTGTTAGATGCTATTTGACTGGTTCTATCAGAATAATCTTCTCATGCTGAAGTTTGTGTTCCTTTATCTACATAAAAAGAATTTAAATATGAAGAAAAAAATTTATATCCTATAAATCCAACAGTTCCTGCAAACATACTATAGATTACAAAATCATTATTTATAAAATAATTTATTATCATTTTTATAAACTTTAAGTTTAAGATAGCGTCTAATAGCACTGCGAGAATCATACTCCAGTACATAATTAATCGTCCTTTTCAGAACAATTGGTCAAGCTTTACCTCATCTTCTATACAGACCACTTTTTTTTTTTATTATTCCTCTTTTAATAAATTCCTCAAATTTAAAACTACTATTTTATTATTTTTAAATAATAATCTTTTAAATTCAAAGAAAAGGGGTAATTTTTAGTAATATTTTATTTCTTATTTTCTTATTTTCTTGTTTGATAAATCTTTAACTATTCATTGTCTTTTTACTAAACCTTTTGCTGTTTTTAAGGCTCTTCTAATAGTTTTTTCACCACAGTTTATAGATTTAGCTGCATCTAAAATAGTAGAATATTCGCCATAAACAGTTCCATTAAGATTATATAAAGCTACAGGTCTTGTATTGGTAATACATTTTTTTTTAGTTTCATCAGACATAGGAGATCTATTCAAAGCTTTTTCTCTCATTTTTTCAATTGTTTCAGGTGAAAGCTTTTTACCTTTATTTAAATTACCTATCATTTCTCGTCTTGCATCACTAAACATATCTTTCATTTTTTTTCTATCAACTTCAGTATGTTTATAACCAAAACTAGAACCTGCCTCAGTTAAAATATTATAATTAGGCAATAACAATTTTAAATATCTATCTTCTAAATCCATTAATTCTTTATTATTTTCTTTAGTAACAATATTAGGATATAAATCTAATATAATAAAAGCGAAATTTTCCAATCCATATTTTTTTACTGCTGATTTAACTATTTTGCTACCTCTGAAATAACTTAGATGATTACTGAATCTAGCAAAAAATTTGTTAGTTGCAGCAGAACCTATATAGTAATCTTTAGTTATTTTATTAACTATCATGTATATACCGCTTAAACCTTTAGTTTCATTTAATATTTGTGTTCTAATATTCTCTGAATTTAGGTTTTCAAAAATATATATAGGATTTAACCCTAATTCTTTAATTATTGTAATCAATCTTTCTGAACAAGAAAGTTCATTACCTTTATTTGAAGAAGGAATTGTACTATAACTTCTAAAATTAAGTTTATTTAAAGAGTATATTGCCTTATTATTTAATTTATTATACTTTGTATTTTTCATGCTATTCCCTGCCTGACTTTTTATAATTAAATTTTGTATATTATAATACACAATAATTAAAAAAATTGCATAAAAAATACTTCTATTAAACCATTTTGGGCTATATACGTAACCCAGAAAGGCTATAGCCATCATTAATATTAATATTATTACTCCTATACTTCAAACTAATATTCTAGGTGATTTATATGAACTATAATATAAACCTCTAGCTATATGAGCATATACAAAAATAAAGAAGAATGAAGCTACATTAGCATGTGTATATCTTAAGATTCAACCAGCATTAACATCTCTCATTATATGTTCTACACTATTAAATGCAAAATCTACATGAGGTTGATAATGCATTGCTAAAAATACTCCAGTTAAAATTTGTATTATTAAACAAGTTCCTAATAAAGATCCAAAGTTTCATAAATAAGAAAGATTAGCTGGTTGAGGTGAATCTACAATATAAGAATTTAATAATCTTAATAATACATTACTTTTTAATAATCTCATTTGTATTTATTATTTTTAATTTTAATTAATATTTTTTATTTAATTTATTTTCAAATATTTAAAAAACTAAAACAAATATTAAATTATTATATCTAATTTTTAATTTTGTTGGTTTTGGATTTTTGAAATTTTATTATAAAGTATTAATTTATGGTATATTATACCCTATTTTATAAAATAGTTTTTAGAATTATCTTTAATAAATTTACGATATTTTTATTATTATAAAAATTTTAGATAATATATTTTAGTTAATTTTGTAGTTTAATCTGTATATAAATTTATATTTTATTAAATTATTATAAATTTATATTTAATTGATTATTTATTAATAACAATATTATTTATTAGAAATAATTAAATTATTATAACTACTCACTTGGTAACAATATTATTTTAATATATAGAAATTTATTTATATTTATTTAAATTTCTAATATTAATTATTGTATAAATATTCTGACAATGTAATTAATTTACAATTTTTAAAAACAAAACAAACACAAAAATAATTTATATGAATTTTGTTTATATTATAATAAGTCTTATGGACTAAGATTTATATAAGCCCAAGAAGATTTGAACTTCTATGAATTTCTCATCAAGAAATCATTCTACCATTAAATTATAGGCTTTTTTTAAGAGATTTTTTTTAATTTAAATAAAAACAAACAAAAAACAAAAATTATAAAATAGATTTAAATTTAATACTTTTATATTTTTATTTATTATTAAAAATATTTTTTATTTGGGGGTAATTTTATTAAAAATAATTAATATTTTAAAACTAAAATATTATAGTGTTTAATATATAAAAATAAAAATTAACTATTAGCTTGATCAACTCAAGCTAAATAATCTAGAACAGAAACAGCTTCAATAACAATAGGCATAAATCCATGTCATACTCCACAAATTTCACTACATTGACCAAAGTATAAACCAGTTCTTTCAGCTATAATAGAAGATTGATTTAATCTACCTGGTACAGCATCAATTTTAAGTCCTAATGAAGGTACAGCGAAAGAATGGATTACATCTGCTCCAGTAATAATTAATCTAATATGACAATCTACAGGAATTATTACTTTATTATCTACATCTAATAATCTAAATTGTCCTAATTCTAAATCAGATTCAGGTATCATATATGAATCAAATTCTATAGATTCACCACTTTCAGTTACATAATCAGAATATTCATAACTTCAATATCATTGATGACCTACTACTTTAATAGTAATTGTAGGTGATATTACTTCATCTAATAAATATAATAATCTAAAACTTGGGAAAGCTATAGCTATTAATATTAAAGCTGGTGTTATTGTTCAGATTAATTCTATTAATGTCGGTCTCTCATATAGTTTCCTACATGACTGGACTATATCATACCGTAATAACGGCTTTCACGTGTAGTCTCTGAGGAACCTACTTAAAATAATAATAAAACAAACAAAAAACAAAAATTAATTAAAATACAAAATATTTTTAACAATTATTGTTTAATTTGTTTAATAAATTCAGAAATAACTATTAAAGGGTAATGTAAACAGAACAAACAGAGAATAAAAACAATAACCAATAATTTAGACTCTTTTGTCTTGTTTACTCTTTTATATTGATTACATAATTAATGAAAAGGGGTAAAATTTTTATGAATAATAATATTAGTTAAGCTAATTTACTAGTATCAAAAGTAAATTTTTATATTTAAATACTAGGTGGAAAAAGTTTCCATTTTTTAAATTAGTTAAACCAAAATCGATAATGGCTTGGTCTAATTTATAATTTAAATATAAACGGATTACTTTAGAAGATGAGTAGTTAGTAATTAATGTTTGCTTACTAATGATAATCTGTAAATCATTATCTTTAGCAAGCATTGAAATTATAGGAATAATTATATAGAAAGAATTATCTTCTAATCTATATATAAAAGTATTTATACCTCTAATATTTTTGTATTTGGAATGTAGAAATATTTAAATTTACCCTTTAAATCGATCTTAATAAGATTATTAATATCTGTTCGTAAAGTTATATTTTCTGATTAAAAATTAAAGAGGTTAAATAATTATTTCAGAATTTTATTGATTCTAATTTTTGGGTTTTTGTTTGATTTATTTTGTTTGTTAATTATTATTTTGTTGGTTTCCTGCTGATTGTCCATTGTATTATCCTGTAAGAATTGTCACTAATAATATTTTAAATATTATAGTATCTAAGGCTTTAGGAGTTTCCAGCATATAGTGAAATTTAATTCAAAGTTTTTCTAAGTTTATTTAGATGAAAATTTATATCTATCTTTAAATATTTCACCTGAATTCATATATTTTATAACAGTATTACCACTTATATCTAAGAATATACCAGCTCTTCTAGCTGAAACAAAACTACCTATTAAATTAAATCCTGAAGAAGAAAATTTTTCATATATATAAACAGGTTTTCCACTAACAGCACTCTTTTTTAATTTAGTATCGTCAGAATATTTTCTACTTAAAGCTTTTTGAACAGATTTTTCATTCACTTCTTTTAAGGATTGAATAATTTTTGTTTTAGTTTTTTCTTTATATTTTGAATTTAGAGAACTTCCTGCTATTTTTAATATATTATATTGTGGATTTAATTTATCCAAGTAGTATTGTTCTCTAACAAGTAGATAAGATTTATCACAATTATAACAATATTCTAATATTGTTACAGAAAAATTAGAATATCCATATTCTATTAAAGCTTTATGTATTTTAATACTATCTTTACTTTTTATATAATTAAGATTAAAATAATTTTTAAATCTTTTTGAAATATCACTGGATTGTCCGATGTATATATCATTAGTTAATTTATTAGTTATCATATAAATTCCTGATTTACCTTTATTTTCATTAAAAAAATCTTTTTTCATATCATAAGCATTTTCATATACTTTTATATAATTAATCTCATCATTTGTTAAATTATTTCTAGATAAAGTAGTATAAGTTCGTACAGGTATAAATACTTTATTTATTCTTAGAACACTTTTGAACAGGCACATATCTACCATGGTTTAAATATTTGTGAACAATAGGTGAATTTTTTGTATTAAAATAATAAATAGTTGATCCTAATACTCAAAATACTCCAACACAAATAACAATTAAATAGAAGAAAATAGTATTATGTAATTCTACTATTCCAGTAAATCCTGGTGCAGCACTATCTTGAAATCCTATTTGTCATGGTTGAGGAGCATCGTTATATAATGTATTAAATATTGATAAAAACATTTTTATTTTTAAAATTTTTGTTTTTTTAATTTTAATATCTCTTAGGTTTATACTAATCTACTTTTAAATTAAAATTTTAAGGTTTTAATTTTTTATATAATATTATATAATTATAATATATCACTTATTAGTATTAATACTTTAGAATTTATTTCTATAATTTATTTATATTATAAATTTAAAATATTCTAAGATTCGCCTTATTCAATTATTTTATATATTTAAATAAATTATTATTTTAATAATATTTTGTTTGTTTTTATTTAAATATTAAAATCTTTACTATATTATTTTTTAATTTAATATAGTATTCTTTTATATTAATATATAATTATAAAAACACAATTAGAAAGGGGGTAAAATAAAATTATATTATTTTTATATTTTAATTACTGTTATAAAAATTAAAGAAAAATAATATAACAATTTTCATTTATGATTTATTACTTAATTTAGTAATATACATTCTAATTACTTGTTGAAAAGTAAATAATGGTAATACATATTTAGAAAAAATATAAATTAAAGAAAGTAAAGTTAAAAATGAGAATGAAAATTGATTAATAAAATAAAATGGTATTAATTGAGGCATTATTTTGTTTTGTTTTTATATAATCTGAAGATCTCATAGAAAAATTTAGAGAACTGTCTCTGCGTTATAAGCAATTTTAAAATTATTATTTTTGTTTTTATTATAATAAATTTCTATAAAATGAGACATTGATTGAATTTATAAAAATAAATTATGTTCCTGTTATAAATTAATATTAAATTAATAATATTAAAAATGTAAAATAAAAATATTAGAAAGTGGGGGTAAATGTAAAAAAATATAAATTATTTATTATTAGAAGGAGATAAAACTAAAATTAAAGCAGCTATATAAATAATGAATAATCTAATTTCATTTAATAAAGAAGTATCAATTAAAATAGGAGCAAAAATTAAGAAAATTAAAGAAAGTAAAGATAAAGTAATATAAATAGAATATGTAGTTATAACTCCAGTATCTAATTTACTAATATTTTTTCCAGTATTAGTTAAAGTTTGAGATAATCCATAAGGTCCAACCATTTCTATTATTCCTCTATCTAATACTTTAGAAATAATATAACCTAATTCTAATCCTTTATTAATAATAAAATTATTATAAATTATATCAAAGAAATATTTACCATTAAAAAAAGTATATATTTTTTGTCCTAACAAATTATCAGTTAAATCAATAATAAATGTTGGATTTTTATGATATAACAAAATAGCTAAACTAGCACCAACTAATGATAATAAAGCAGGTAATAATTTAATTATTAAAGGTAAACTAAATTCAGCTTCAATTAAAGAAATATTATTAGGTTTAATAAATATAGCATTACCAAAGAAATCACTAGCCATTCCTACAAATAAATCAGAGAAAATAAATCCAAAGAATATACTAAATAAAGCTAATAAAAATAATGGAATAATTACTTTATTATTAGCTTCATGAGCATTTAAATAAGATTGTTTAGGACCATTTGGTACAGTTAAGAATACTAAACAGATTAATCTAAATGAATAAAATGCAGTTAAACCAGCTGTTAAACTTCCTAAAATGAAAGCATATGTTCCACTAAAACTATATTGACCATAAGCTAATTCTATTATTAAATCTTTACTATAAAAACCTGTTAATCATGGTGTAGCTAATAATGATAATGAACCTACTAACATAGTTGTATAAGTAAATGGTAAAAAATTAATTAAACCTCCTAATCTTCTTACATCTTGTTGATCTGAAAAACTATGAATTACAGCACCAGCACCTAAGAATAATAAAGCTTTAAAGAAAGCATGATTAATAACATGCATTAAAGCTACATTATATTGACTTAAACCTACTGCCATTACCATATATCCTAATTGACTTATAGTTGAAAAAGCTATTATTCTTTTTAAATCATTTTGAACTAAACCACAAGTAGCTGCAAAGAAAGCAGTAGTTGCTCCAGTTAAAGTTATAACTAATAAAGCTGTACTACTATATTCTAATAAAGGTGATGATCTTAATAATAAATATAATCCAGCAGTAACTAGAGTAGCTGCATGAATTAAAGCTGATACAGGTGTGGGCATCTGTGTTAACAATAAATTTCTTTATTGATCGGACTATATCTTCATCATATTTTTAATATGAGCTCCACGTGTAGTCTCTGAGGAACCTACTTAAAGTTACACTTTAAATAATTATTTTAAAAAGAAAAGAAAAACAAAAATAATTATTTTTACATTTATGGTTCATAAAGAAGCATAAGGCTATTATAATCTTATAATAAATTATAAGAGTGATATAAACATAACAAACAGGTAATAAATTGTTACACTAATTGCTATGTTTATTCTTTTATAAAAAATGATTTTTAGAAGGGGGTAAATTTTTAGTAAAATATATAGAATATTAAGCATTAAATGAGTTTAAAATTTCCAAAAATATTGAATTCATTTCACTTGATTTTATTAGAGGCATTACGTGTGTTTCTACTATTTGTTTTGCATTTTCACCAATAATTGGATTATTGATAATATCTGGTCCAAATTTATCACTGATTTCCTGAATTTTTTCGTTTGATAAGTAAAATTCAAATTTTCGCTGTACTATATTAAAATTTGTTGTTTGTATTATATTGTGATCTGGGTAAACGATAAGTGTGTTTATATCTGAATTTATATCTGATATTATAATTAAAAAAAGATTCATTTTAGTGGAAATAGCAGCAAAAGCTGATCTATATCTATAAAAAGCAAAACCTAATAATATTACAGTACTTATACACAAACAATAGAATAATAAATCATAAATTAATATAAATTTAAGCAATATAAATAACATTGTAAAAATTCTAAATACTCGAAAGTATTGTTGTACTTTTTTAATAAATTGATTGCTTAAGTTTAGAAAATTTTTGATTAAATATATTATAATACTACCTAGTCTAATTATAAAAATTAAATATCCTAAGATACTAGCAATACCTGTAAATACTCCTCAAATAGTAATTCCTTCAAAGATAAAATTACTTAAGAATGTAGTTAAAACTCAATGAAAAATTTCATTAATGGATAATAAAATAGTAGTTAAGTAATTTAACATTAACATTTGTCAAATTTTCATTTTTACTCCTCTGTTCTTTTATTTAATAATAAAATATTTTATTATTAAACAATAGACCTTTTATCTGTTAGTCTATTAAATAAAAACAAAAATAAATATTTTGTTTATTTCTATTCTTTTAAATAAAAACAAAAATAAATATTTTGTTTATTTCTATTCTTTTAAGTCATAAATTTCTTTTAAATTATCTATTTAATTTATTTCAATTTTTTATTTTATTGATAAATTTAAAGAAAAGGGGGTAATTTTGTAATTTTCATATTTTTGTTTTTCTTTTCTTTTCTTTTGTTTTTGTATGAAAATGTTTTTATTAAAAATTTATTAAAGTGTGTAACTTTGTTGGTTTCCTGCTGATTGCCCATTGTATTATCTTTAAGATTTTCACTATCATAACTATGATGAGTATTTAAAGCTTTAGGGTGTTCCAGCATATAGTGAAGTTTAAGGAAGGCCCTATTTAAAACAATTATATTCCTAATTTATATAAAAAGTCTATTTGCATATATGGTTTTACTAAGGAAATAACTCTATCCATACTAGTTTTAGATATTCTGATTCTGTATTTATTGTTAACTTTGTCTCTTACTTTTAAAGTCGATTTAATATTTAACTTTACTAGTAATGATTGAAGAATTATACATTCTTCTTTAGTAAATGAATCAGTACAAAGAAGAAGTGTTTTAGTTCTACCATGTGAGTCAAAATAATCGTCATCCATTATTCAATAAGCTAAAGATATTTCTGATAACATTTCAGAGATATTTAAAGGAACAATTTTTACAAAATTGTTTCCCATTTTATCTCATTCATATCACAAACTATGCAAAGCTGTAAACAAAGGATGTGTTTTAGTTCTAAAATGATATTGAATTATTTCTTTGCCTCTATGTTGAGGAAGTAAATTATTCGGATAAGCATAAAATTTTTTATTAGTAATTTGACTATAGATATTTTCATTTAAATGATGTAAATAATTTAAAGAATTAACTTTCATAGTCATAGAATATTTACCTTCACCTTTGTTAAGTTTAGAAAGACTAATAGATCCGTCTCCTAACATATTTCCAGTAATAGTATGTAATGTGGTTGTAGATACTGTACTAAAAATAGGTAACAAAGATGATTATTTAAAATCATATGAATTATCTGAATAAATATAGAAAATATAAATAATTATAGGAATATAATGTTTAACACCTTTAAAACCTTCCATACTTCCAGGTAATCAAGAATGTAATGGTATTTGAGCTGATTTTGCCATAGCTCCTGTTAGAAGTAATAAACCTATTATTGTTATAGCTGTTTCATTCATAAAGGGTACTAAACTAAATATTGTTGCATAATCTAAAGATCCAAATAAAGCAAATAATGCAAAAAATCCAATACTTAATCCCATATCTCCTACTCTATTCATAGTTAAAGCTAATATTGCTGCTTTGTTTGCTTGTATTCTAGTAAATCAGAAATTAATTAATAAATAAGATACAATTCCTATACCTTCTCAACCTACAAACATTACAAAATAATTAGCTCCAGATACTAAAACTAACATAAAGAAAGTGAATAAAGATAAATAAGAGAAAAATCTTTGATTATGAGGATCTTCAGCCATATAATCTGTTGAAAATATATGAATTAATGAAGATATATATAATACAGGTATAAACATTGATACAGTTAATTGATCAAATAAAAATTCTCAAGATATAGTCATATATTCTGAATCTATTCAATTAAATAAATAAATTTTTACTGGACTTGAACATAATCCTACTTCATAAAAAGCAATAGTTGCTAATATACTAGATAAGATTAAACAAGTACAAGTTATTATATGAGATCCTGTTACTCCTATTTTTCGACCTAAAAATCCTGATACAAATGAACCTAATAAAGGTAAAATTAATATTGTTAAATACATTAAGTTTCTTGTCTAATTAAAATATTTCCTTTTATTCTATAAACTGCTACAATTATACTTAAACCTATTACTGATTCTGCTCCAGCTAATGAGATTATAAATATACTAAATATTTGTCCTATTCCATCATCGAAACTAAAACTAGATAATAATAATAACATAGTTACTGCTAATAACATTATTTCTATAGCAATAATCATTAATATTATATTTTTTCGGTTTAAAATAAAACCTAATATTCCTATTAAAAATAAAAATAATGATAAATTCATAGTATTATTGTATGATTTTCCCTTTGGGACGCGTATTAAATGTCTAATATTTTATATAATTAAAACCATATAAAATAAATTATAAAATTAAAACCATATAAAATAAATTATATAATTAAAACCATATAAAATATTACTTGCTAATTACAAATAAACTAGTATTTGTTTAGCGGATTATTTATTTAATTATTATAAATTTAATTTATAAATAAAAATGTGAGTAAAAATGGGGTAAATTTGTGTTTAAAATTAAAATAAGTAATCAATTAAAATTTAATTAATTATTCTTATAAATTATTAGAATAAAAATTCTTAATTCTTAATTCTTAATAATAAATTAGTTACCACCTCAGTAGTATACTGCTATAAATAAGAATAATCAAACTACATCTACAAAGTGTCAATATAAGATAGCAGCTTCATGTCCTTGATGATGTGTATCAGTTAAATGATAATTAATTATTCTAATAAAACCTACTAAAATAAATAATGTACCAATAATAACATGTAATCCATGTAAACCAGTTGAAGCATAAAATACTGTACCATATACTGAATCACTCATTGTAAAACTGGATTCTGAATATTCATAATATTGTAATGCTGTAAATATTATAGCAAAAATTATTGTTAATAATGTACCTAAGATAGCTCCTTTTCTATCTCCTTGAATTAAAGCATGATGACCATAAGTTACAAATGCACCAGATGATAATAATAATATAGTATTTAATAATGGTATAGCAAAAGGATCTAATGGTGTTATACCTTGTGGTGGTCATACTCCTCCTATTTCTATTGTTGGAGATAAACTAGAGTGAAAGAAAGCTCAAAATACACTTAAAAAAGCAAATACTTCACTAATAATAAATAATACTATACCTATAGTTAGACCTTTTTGAACTTGTATAGTATGATGTCCTAAATATGTACCTTCTGTTATAATATCTCTAAATCAAAGTATCATACCAAATACTGTTAAAGTAAACCCTAAACTTAATAATTGTCCTCCATGAGTAAAACCTTGCATATACATTACTGCACCCAAAGTTAAACTTAATAATGAAAAACTAACCAAGATAGGTCATGGTGATTGATCAACTAAATGATATGGAAAAGATTGATATTGATTTCTGTTTATTCTATTCATTTTCTTTTAAAATTTTGTTTGTTTTGTTTTTAATGCTAAAGTGTAATTATTAATTTATTTTGTCGGATATTATATAACCTATATTTAAATTAATCATAATAATTTTTTTTAATTTAAATATAAAAATTAATAATTTTTATTGTATCTAAAATAAAATTAGATCTGATTAGTTGCTTAGAATGTAATTTGGATAAAATGATTAATAATTTAACCTCTTTTATTTGTTTTGTTTGTTTTTGTTTGTTTTGTTTATAATTTTAAATAATAATCAATTATAATTAAGAATTTAATATTAATTTTAATGATTAGGAATTTAGAATTTGATTTAATTAATGAAATCAAAGATTATAAAAAATTAGAATTAATAACTAGTTTAAAAATGTGAAATCTGACGTAAGTATTGCTGCAGCTGTTACAGCTTATGCTAGAGTTTACACGATTCAATATAAAACATTATCTCAAATAATTTTTTATAATACAAATATTTATTCAATGTTTGTTGATAAAGAATTACCTCCAAATTTAGTTGGTAATGATTTAAGACAAATGACAGATGAATTAGATAGAGGATTTATTAATAAAGCTTATTTCTTAGGTATTAAAAAATATGGTTACATCGATAATAACGATATTACTCACTCAGTATTTTCAGGTATAGAAAGAAATAGTTTAAATAGAAATGAAATAGAACAAATTAGCAAAGGTTTTACTATTATTAAACCATCACCTATTAGATTCTATAAAAACCATTTCAGATTTAAACATTAATATAAAAAATTCTTTATCTCCTTCGATAGTTTTAACCTAAGAAAAACACTTATTAATAATAATTATATTTCAATTAAAATTAAAATTAAATTCTTAATTACAATTGATTATTATTTAAATAATTAAACAAAATAATATTATTTAATTAAAAATGGTTTCAAATTGCGACAAACTACTTTATCACATGGTTTTTGTTTTACTTTATAATTAAAGTATAAAATTAAATTTATTTAATAAATTAATATTTAAGTATTTGATGGGGATAATTTAATAAATAAAATATAAAATTAAACAAATTAATAAGAATTAATCTTTAATAGTTTGTCCAGTTTTAATAGTAATACTGAATGTACCTCTTTTATTTTTATTAACAAATCTATTAATATTAATTAAACTAGTATTAGTTCTAGCTAAACTACCTTTTTGAACTATTTTAGATTTAACTCTTCTTTGTAATCTTTGTGTTAAAACTCTACCTGCTAATTTTAAATAAATTCCAGATAAAATAGAAGGTTTATTATATCTATTACTAAATCCTGTGTTAACTTTTTTATTTTGTCTTACTTTAAATAATTTTTTATGAATATATCTAAATTTAATAAAATTACTTAATATACCGATAAGATTAGCTAATATATTACTTTCATTTTTGGGTGAATAAATTCTTATTAATTCTAATTCTACTGATTTTCCAAATAATTGACTTAATAAATTAATTAAATTTTCTAATTTATTATAATATAAAATTACAAAATTAGAATGTAAATTACTATTGTAATATTTGTTTCTTAAAGGTTTTCAATAATAAAATAATGTAATTTTTATTAAATTTGGATTAATTAATACTATTGGTTTACTTATTATACTTGACAGATTAAGAAAAGCTGATTTACAAATTGTATAAATATTATTTAAATTTTTATTTATTTGTTTATAAGGTCTATTAGTAAATGTATAAATATGATTAGTATAACTTGCTAATTTAGAATTAAATGGACTAAGTAATCTTATATATTGTCGTTGATTCATTAATATTGAATTTGATTCATTTAATATTAAATTTGATTCATTTAATATTGGTTTAGTCAATTTATTATTTAAATTATTTAAATTTTCTGATTTAGATAAATTTAAATTAAATTGATTTTTATTTAATAAATTTAATTTTAATTGAGATTTATTAGATTTAATTATTGTATCACTTAATTCAATTATTGTTTGTAATTTGTTTTTAGTTTTGTTACTTCTTACATTTTTTTGTCTTGCTAATTCTATTTCATTATATATTTGTTTTATATTGTCTACAGATAATGAAATTATTCCTTTATTTATCTGTTTTCTTAATAGAGAAGCACCATGAATAGAACTTAATTTTATATTTGAATTAGTTTTGTTATTCAATTTGTTGTGTGTTTTATGTGTGTTTTATGTGTGTTTATATCTAATTTAATATTAGATTAATGTAACAAAGTCTAAATTAAAATATTTTAATTTTATTAGACTATTCAGATTGTTAATTAAAGATTAACCTCTTCTTTTAAAACTTTTTATTTTATCCAAAATCCTTTTATATTTTATTTTTATTTTAATTTAATCATTGTTTATTATAATAAAAACACAAAAGTTCTTTTATATATTATTTTAATTTAAATAAAAAAGGGGGTAAATATAAATAAAATATTGTTTTTAATTATTGTTTAATTAAAATAAGGTTAAATATTTAAATTAATTGTTAAATATTATTAAAAATTACTTAATAAATTAAGAATATAATAATAAGAAAGCAATCATTAAAGAGAATAACCCAGTAGCTTCAGCTAAAGCGAATCCTAAGATTGCAAAACTGAATAATTGACCTCTTATTTGAGGGTTTCTAGCTGTTGAAGCGATTAATGAAGAGAAGATTAAACCAATTCCTGCTCCAGCTCCAATTAAACCTGAGCAAGCTAAACCTGCACCAATGTATTTTGCTGCTGCTAACATTTTGTTTTTAACAATTTTTATAATAGCGTCTAATATATATTATATTTATAATAATATACACTTTTATTATTTTAATTTAAAATTATTTTGATTATAAATATTCTTAAAGATTTTAATACTAAAAATTTAATTTTTTTTTAATTTCTTTAAAATTAATCTTTAAACAAAAATTCTAAAACAAAAAAATAAATTATTATAATGAATACGAGTAATCAGATTCGAACTGATCACATCTACTTGGAAGGTAGAGGTTATACCAACTTAACTATACTCGTTGAATTTTAAATTTTTAAATCACATTAAACAAAAACAAAATGTTTTTAATTATTTCTTTATACTTTTATATATATTATAATTTAATTTAATTGGGGGTAAATATAAAAAATATAATATAATTTTGTGTTTAATGATATATTAAATAAAAAATATCATTAATATAAAAATGAAACACAAATCTAAAAAAGATCCTAATTATAATAATAAAAAATTTTAATAAATCTAATAAATTTAATCATAAAAAAAATAAATAAAAAACTTAAAAATACAAAATATAAAATAACTGAAGTAAACAAAACTAAATTTTCAATAAAGTTAAAAAAATTAACATAAATTTCTCCAGGTTCTAAAGAACAATGAATGTTAACTACATTAATATTAGTTGGTGCATCTCCACTTATAATAGTAGTATTATTTTCCATATTTGTCATTTTAGATATTTTATAATGTTTATGATGATAAGGAACCATATCTTTAAGAAAATTAATATGATCTTCAACTTTTTCAACTGTTAATAAAACATAATTTTTAAAACTAGAATCTCCTGGTGAATCATATAATTCTTGGTGAACTGTTAAATCTAACGTAGGTCCAACACCTAAACCAAAATTAAAATAAAATGTTGGTTCAGTTGGTAATATTTTTAAATAAATACTAGATAATTTTACTCCTACAGCATATGCTATAAGTTCTCCATAATTTTCAACTAAAGAATTTAAACCTTTAATATATATATTATTATATAAAGTTAAATATTCTGTACTATCCATATAAATTACATTATTAATTAAATAAATATATAATAAATAATATATTAATATATTTAGATATATTACTTTAAAGAATAACCCTGAGTCATTATTATTTATTTTTGTTTGTGTATTAGTATTTTTTAATATTATTTTTATTATTACATATGTTATTAATACTATTAATATTTTAATATTATTATTTGATAATATTAAATAACTTAATATAAAAATTAAACTAATATTATTAATATTTATACTTATTAATTTTGTATTTATTTTCATTGTTTATTAATTTATTTTTGGTTTCTAAAATTAGTACTAAAATATTTGTTTGTTTGTTACAATTAAAATATTTTAATAACGAAGACAATTATTTAATAAAAATTATAATATAAATTTATTTCATTATATTATTCACTATAAAATCAGATTAATTATTATTAAAATAACTAATTTATTATAAATTTAATTATTATTTTAATAAATAAAATTATATATTATCATGTCATTATTATTTATTTATAATAATATAAAGCGAGATTTTCCAGATTCGAACTGGAACCCTTCTAAATGACAATTAGAAACTCTACCAATTAAGCTAAGATCCCTTAAGTTTTGTATTAATTAAAATTATTCTTTTTTAAAAATGTATAAAAATAAAGAATTAAAACAAGAGCAAGGTGATTCGAACACCTACCAATGATTTTGAAGATCGTCATACTAACCGTTAATACTATGCTCTTTTATTTTTATTATGTTTTATAAAACATAAAAATTTATTATTAAAAAAGGGGGGTAAATATAAACAAAATAATTAAATTCTAATATTACAAAAATTAAAACTATTAGAATTAAACATTAAAAAGTAAAGTAGAAATAGAAAAATGTAAACCATCTAATATAACATTAGGGAAAATACCTAATAAAACAGTAGGAATTAATAAAGTTATTAATAAAATAAATTCTCTTCTAGAAATATCTTTAATAGGTTTTAAATGAGGAGAATAAGTACCATAAGAAATTCTATTATATAAATAAATAGAATAAATAGCAGATAAAATAATACCAGTAGCACCTAAAGCTGCAATTATAGGACTTCTTTCTCATATTCCAATTAAAGATAATTGTTCACCTAAGAAATTTAAAGTTAATGGAATACCAGTATTACTTAATGTGAAAATGAAAAATAATATAGTAAATACAGGCATATAAGTTACTAAACCTCTTACATAATGAATAATTCTAGTTCCTGTTCTATCATAAATTATACCTCCAACACAAATAAATAAAGCAGGAGAAACAAAACCATGAGCTAAAGCTAATAATATAGCACCTTCAATACCTTGAATTGTATTAGAAAATAAACCTAATATAACAACACTCATATGTGCTACACTTGAATAAGCAATTAAAGCTTTAGTATCTTGTTGAATAATTGTAGCTAAAGAAGCATAAATTAAAGTTATAATAGCAATAGTTTGAATTAAAGGAGAAAAATAATTAGTAGCATCAGGTAAGAAATTAATTAAAACCCGTAAATAACCATAAGTAGCAAATTTTAATATAGTAGCAGCTAATAAAATAGATCCTGCTAAAGGACTATCAGCATGAGCTCTATATAATCATCCTGTTAAAGGTCATAATGGAGTTTTTACTGCAAAAGCTATAAAAAATCCTAATCATAAGATTTTTTGATTATTTAAATTAATTTCTGATAATGATATTATTTGAAAATCAGTTGATCCTACATAACTATATATTTGAAGTATAGCTAATAACATAAATAAAGATCCAGCTAAAGTATATAAAAAAAATAATAAAGCTGATCTTATTCTAGCTTCACCTGAACCATAAACTATTATTATTATAAATAAAATAGGTAATACACTTTCAAAGAATATATAAAATAATAATAAATCTAATACTACAAATACTCCTATTTGTAATGTTTCTAATAATAAAAATGATATTAAAAAATATTTTAAATTTTTATTTATATTATTATAATTAGATAATACTGCTATAGGACTTATAAATGTTGTTAATAATACAAAAAATAATGATATACCATCTATACCTATATTTAAATGACAATAACTTAATTCTATGAATTCATATACAAATTGATATTGACTAGTACTTGAATCAAATTCTAATCATATATATATTGAAACTAAGAAATTTATTAACATAGTTATTAATGTTATTCTTTTCATTCTTATTTTATTTTCTATAGAATCTTCTGGTATTGTTAATAATAACAAACTACCTATTATAGGGATTAATAATAATAAACTAAGCATTTTTAGATTTGAGATTTTTATTCGATTTTTACGACTAGAGTGTCTATTTATTTTGTATTAATTGTATTATAGCCTTAATAAAATTAAATAGATTAATAATAATATTTTATTATTATTTTGTTTTGATTTATTATAATTTTAAAATAAAGAAATCAAAAATAATAATTTAAGGGGATTTATTTTTAATAATATATTATAAATAAAATAATATATTATATTCTTTTACAGAGGTATATATAATAAACCTCTTCTTTTAAAATTATATTTTATTATATATATTTAAATCGTAAATTAAAATATAAAAACAAATTGTTTTGTTATTTAATTTTCTTTAATTAATAATCGGACACTGTGAGATTTGAACTCACGACTTTATTCAAGTACTCGTTTTCAAAACGAGCGCCATAAACCAGACTCGACCAAGTACCCTCTAAATTTTAGTTTTAATAATTAATAATAATAAAAAATATTAAAAATTAATAAGACCGAAGGGAATTGAACCCTTATACCATCCATTATGAGCGAATTGCATTACCAATTATGCTACAGTCTTTAATTTATTTTGTTTTTATTCAATTTTAAATAAAAATTAATTATTAAAACTCAAAGATGTGAATAATTAATATACATTGATTTAAAATATTAATACTATGCTCTTTTATTTAATAGTATTTTTTTATAAATTATATATAAAAATAATAAATTGTTTTGTGTGTTGGTTTAGTTTAAATTTTTAATATATAATTAATTCTTTAAATATTTATTGAATTTTTTTGTTTTTATTAAATTAAAACACAAAATTATAATTAATATAAAATTCTTAGAGAATAAATTATTAAAAAAGAAAAGGGGGTAAATTTTAGTAAGATGAACTGTTTATTTAATTTTAAATTAAATTAAATAAATTTTAAGCTAAAAATGTAACTTAATTTTAAATCTCAATTTAAGATTGAACAGGTAACATATTGAAAGGATGTAATTGTATAGGACTATCTAAAGTTCATTCTAATGTTGTAGCTGTTTCTGTTTCATTATTAAATTGTTCTGTAGATGTAAAATAAGAAGGTACATTTCAAGGATTATTATTAACTGGACTTCCATTAGCAAAAATATCATAAATAATATAACCAAATAATACAGTAGCCATTATTGAAATTACTGAACCAAAACTTGATATTTGATTTCATCCACTAAAGGCATCTGGATAATCTGGTATTCTTCTAGGCATACCTGCTAACCCTAAAAAGTGTTGAGGGAAGAAAGTAGTATTTACTCCTACAAATAATGTTCAAAAATGAATTTTACCTAATAATTCATTATATGATTTTCCTATTATTTTAGGTGCTCAGAAATAAAATCCAGCAAAAATAGCAAATACAGCTCCCATTGATAAAACATAATGGAAGTGAGCTACTACATAATAAGTCATTAAATTTTATATTTATAAACACAACAAAAATAAATATAAAATGTGCCCATTTTACAATGAGGATCGGACTATATCTCATCTAATAATTAAACTTAATTAACGTTCGACTACCACGTATAGTCTCTACGGATCCTACTCAATATAAAATTTTAAGAGTTTTGTTTAAGAAAATTAAGAAAATATAAACATAATAAACAGATGATAAAATCTATTACTATATCTATTCTTTTATTATTTGGGGAATTTTAAGTAGAGTAATTTTAATTAATAAGAATTAAGTAACAAAATATTAACCATAAAAATTTTGAAATAATAGAGTTAAAGGGAATCGAACCCTGATTCAGAATTAAGAATTTCTTATCAGAACCATTCAGCATTAACCCTTATTTGTGAAATTTTTAATAAAATTAATCTAATTCATTTTTATAATTTTATTTTACCTTTCTAATTTTCAATTTCTAAAGAAAGGGGGTAATTTTGTTAAATAATTATTTCTTAATCTTAATTTTCTTAAATTTTATTTGATTTTAAACAATTTTTCTTAAAATTTTATATTTTTGGTTTCCACGGTATTGCCTTCTAAACTTGTAGTATGGAAACAGCTTTTGTTTCCATTTAGAAGGTTTCACCGTTAGCAATATTGATATAAAAACAATATTACCGATAAATTAATTTAATTTATCACAGTGGTAAGACAACATGACACTTATTTAAAAAGATATCTAAATTTAGTAAATGAAAGTATTTTTTCTCCAAGTAAAGGATAATTAGTACAATGATTAATAATTTTTATTAAAATTAATTTTCTATAAATTTCAATATATCAAAAATCATTTTTAATTTTTCTAACTTCATTTTGAATATCAAAATGATTTTTTATTGTATCTATTATATATTTATCATTTTTTTGTCCAATTGAAAATGAGTGATTATTAGATAAACTTCTAATAGAAAAACAACCTTCTGCTTCAATAAAACCAGATAATCATTCATTAAAATAATTGCAATCAATATTAACAACATCTATATTTGGATTAAGATATTTTTTATCTCTAGCATTTAAATATCATTCAACATTATTTTGTTGAAAACATTCTAACATAAATGCTAATTGAGCTCTTAATCTTGAAGTTAAAGGAGGATAAGAAATAAATATATTGATTAATTTATGAATAAGTTTTCTTTCATTTACTACTCAAATTACAAATTTATTATTTTCAATAATTCTTACATTTCCTCCAATATGTTTTTCAATTAAATTTAACATTGTGAAATTTTCAACGCAATATTTTAATTTAATAACTAATCTATATTGAAGATTTTTATGTCTTCAATGATTTACTTGGATACTTCCATCACCATCCATTAATCCTACTCAAAATTTCTGGATATAATGAGGATCTTTTTTTATTCTATCATGTAAAGCTAAATCTAATGAAGCATTAGCTAAAATTACTCCAGTTACACCTCCTATTGTGAATAAAGCTAAGAATCCTAATGCGAATATTAAAGGTGTTGTTAATCTTAAACTACCACCATATAATGTAGCAATTCAAGAGAATATTTTAATACCTGTAGGTACAGCAATTACCATTGTAGCTGCAGTGAAATAAGCTCTTGTATCTACATCTAAACCTACACTGAACATATGATGAGATCATACTAAAAATCCTAATATTCCAATAGAGAACATAGCATATACCATTCCTAAGTAACCAAATATTGGTTTACCTGAAAATGTTGATATAACTTGACTAACTATACCAAATCCAGGTATTATTAAAATATAAACTTCAGGATGTCCAAAGAATCAAAATAAATGTTGGAATAATATAGGATCTCCACCTCCAGCTGGATCGTAGAAACTAGTATTAAAATTTCTATCTGTTAATAACATTGTTATACCACCAGCTAATACAGGTAAAGCTAATAATAATAAAATTGCAGTTACAAATACACTTCATACAAATAATGATAATTTGTGTAAACTCATACCATTAGTTCTCATATTTAAAACTGTAGTAATAAAATTAATAGCTCCTAATAATGAAGATACACCTGTTAAATGTAAACTAAAAATAGCTAAATCAACAGATCCACCAGAATGAGCTTGAATTCCTGATAATGGTGGATATATTGTTCATCCTGTCCCTGCTCCATTTTCTACTAATGCACTAAGTAATAATAATATTAATGATGGAGGTAATAATCAAAAACTTATATTATTTAATCTTGGAAATCTTTTAACCATTTGACTATTAAGTCAAACCTTTATTGCTCAATTCTACAACTATTAAAGTTAATTAAATTGAATTAAAGAAGTAGTTTCCTACCTGGACGGACTATGTCTTCACCCTTAACTTGCTGAGTCTTCTCAATAAAATAGAATTTCTGACATTGAAGTATTTTAGGGGCTTCGCGTGTAGTCTCTGAGGAACCTACTTAAAATTACAAATTTTAAACAAAACAAATAGAGAATAAATATTTACAAAATGAAAGTGGGTAAAAATTAAAAATAATTATATTTAAATTTATCAAATATTACAATAGATTTATAAATACAAGGATTAAGTCATTAATTCAATTTGTAGCTAAATCTTCCTTGTTAAACATAGATATCATTTCCATTAAATCTGCTTCAGAAATCGAATGTTCAGCCATTTCTCTAGAATATAGGCTACATAACTCAAATAATTTTAATTCCTCAATAGGACATACATTAAAATCTACATCCGGCATGATAAATTTGTCTGAACCACACATACTTTCAACAAATGGTGCCATAAATGTATCTGAATCTTCTAATATATTTTCAAAATCAGATGAACTAGCACTATCAAATAAACTTTCATTATCAAATGTACTTTGATAATCAACATCTGCATCAGAATCATTGTCAATTATAGCATCTATATTTTCGTTATTTATTATAGTTACTGCATTTTCGTTAATTATTGCTTCTATCTCTTGGTTTGTTAAAGCTTCTTTATTTTTATACAGAATATCAGTATAATTACTTCTAATTAAGTATAATAAAGAACAGCCTAAGATAAAACCACAACCGATTAAAATATTATAATCGAATAAATTATTGTTTGATAATAAAGTATTAGTCATTTTTGTTTTTTTTATATGTTTTAATTTTTGTAATACTAAAGTGTAATTATTAATTTAGATCTTATATAAGATTTTCATAAATGAATTTAAATTAATAATTTTTATTGTATCTAAAATAAAATTAGATATGATTAATTGCTTAGAATGTAATTTGGATTAATATAATAAAATATTAATCCACTCTTTTAAAAACAAAGAAAAAAGATTTTGTTTTGTTTTTGTTTTGTTTGTTTTTGTTTGTTTTGTTTTGTTTATTTATTTGTAATTTTTTTGGTTTCCTGCACATTCTTCCCATGTATACATAAGTATTACGACTAATTCAGTTGAAAATACAACTTTATAAGTTTAAACTTCAATTAGCTGTCTATGTATCTGTTAACTGGAAAAATAATTCCAAAATCGAGAGATTCTATGCATATAGCGAAGTAATAATTAAAAAATTTACACTTTTTAACGGCATTTCCTAGTTTAGGGTTTAAATATAATAATATGTAATTTATAAAGATAATAAATTTAAGTGGTTTCAAGTAAAGTAAGTTCTTTGTCTATTCATACCATTTTTTACAGATTCTGTTTTATTTATACCTTCTTCTGTATAAAGTTTGTTTTCAAATATTAATAAAACTATTTCTTTTCAGTCTTTGTAATCCAAATATTTACTTGAAAATAGTGAGTATTTATCTAGATAATTTATTATAACATCTAGAGACATTTTACTTGAAGCTGTTAAAGTATAGTATTCATTACCTGTAGACTTTTGTTTTCTAGTCAACAATGTACAATTAAGAAAATTTGATATATCTGTTAAAACATTAAAATAACTATTGTTAGTTATAGGATCTAACATTCTTTGTTCGATTCTTAATCTACAAGATATTTTTCTTTTTTTTGCATTGTTTTCTAATTTAGTATGTTGTACAGAAAAACTACCATTTGAATCTATAAATCCACTTAATCAACCATCTCCTGATAAAGAACTATCTTTCAATGGTAATTTAATAATATTTGTATTATGGTTTTTATTTAATCAGTCTATTAAATTATGAAGTTGACATATTTTTGGTGTTCTTAATTCACCATTTAATAAATGAACTACTTTTTTTAAACCTATTACAGGTGAAACAACTAAAACACAAGCATTATCTCGTGTTTTATATCTTATAAATCCTGATCCTATTATTTCTAATAATTTTTTAGCTAATGGTTCATTTTTCAGTCCAAAAGTTATACAAAATCTTGGATTATGTTTCTTTTTTTGTTCAGGGTTTTGAATTCAAATATGTCCGTCTCCTTCAAATAGACCTGCTAAATATCCCTTATATATATTATTTTTAAATTTATTGTTATAATATCTTATATTTAACCCATGGAACTCCTTTTTGTTTGCCATATCTGGAGCTCCAATATGGATAGGTAAGAAATAATTACCAAATCCTCCAATTAATGCTGGCATTACCATAAAGAATAACATTAATAATCCATGAGCAGTTATTATTACATTAAATAATTGATGATCTCCTTGTAAAAATTGAACACCAGGTGAAGATAATTCTAATCTAATTAAAACTGAAAATCCTGTAGCTATCATACCTGCAAATATAGCAAATACTAAGTAAAGGGTTCCGATTTCTTTTGCATTAGTTGAATAAAGTCGTCAATCCATACAACAATCCTCACTTTTCATATTTACTCCTCTATTTTTATTTAATCAAACAAAAATTTCAAAAAAACATTTTTCATTTTTACAATATAATTAAAAATAATTATATTTAAACGGAATAGAGGTGAGTCGAACACCTAAGGGATAACCCGAACAATTAGCAATCGTTTTAACTTTCCAATGTAAACTATTCCTTAGTTATATTATTATTTTTATAATAGATTATAATCTAATTATAATTTCTTTAATTTATATTTCTTTTAAATTAATGGGGGTAAGTTTTAAAGAATAATATAAATTTATATTAACCATTACATATGTAAATTATTTATAAATAGCTAATATAAGTTCATTAATCTCACTTTTATATAAATCCGAAATTGGGAATAAATCAATAATATCTTTTAATTTATCTATACTTACTGAATGGAAATCCATATCTTAAGTATATAAATCTATTATTTAATTTCTTATTAAATTATTAATTTAAAGTTAAATTAATGTAAGTAGATAGCATCTTTAATATAAGATATTACTAATAATACAAATACATAAGCTTGAATAATAGATACAGCTACTTCTAATCCACATAAAGCTAAGAAGAATGCAAAAGGTATTAAAGTGAATATAGCTATAATAAAGCTACTACTAAACATTTGATATAAGAAAGTAGATAAAATTTTTAATAAAGAATGTCCAGCTACCATATTAGCAAATAATCTTATACCTAACGATAAAGCTCTAGCTAAATAAGAAACAGTTTCAATTAAAACTAATAATGGAACTAAAGCTAAAGGAGTTCCAGATGGTACAAAATATGAGAAAAAATGTAATTTATGAATATATAATCCAAGTATTGTTACACCTGTTAATATTGTAAATGATAAACCTATTGTTACTATTACAGAAGTTGTTATAGTATATGAATAAGGTATATTACCTATTAAATTACTTATTAATATAAAGAAAAATAATGAATAAATAAAAGGTAAATAAATTTCTTTACCTAATTGTTCTCTTACCATTGTATTAATAGTTGTAAATATACTTTCTATTGCTATACTTCATTTCGATGGTAAAATTTTGTTTTCATTATTACTTATAATATGTAAACTTAGTATTATAAATAATATTAATAATGAATATAATCCTAAATTACTTAAGGTTATATTAATATAACCAAATATAGGTGCTATTATACTTATTAAACTACTTACTTCAAATTGTTCTAATGGAGAATGTATGATTAAATTTAAATTTTGTAACATTTATTTTTTGTGTTTATTGGGTTTCTAAAATTTGTACTAAATTTATTTTTATAAATTTAATAACGAATAACAATTATAAGATAATTTTATAATCTAATTCAATTTTAATTAAATTATAAATTTAAGTTATAAATAATTTGATATTTTGTATTATTAATAATTTTTGTTTTAATTTTTATAATAAAAATTCTATTGTATATTTTTTATATACTTTTTTGTTTTTGTTTTTGTTTGTTTTTGTTTTTATTAAATATTTAGAATACTTATATAAAATATATAGCCTTTACCAGATTCGAACTGACACTAACAACTTGAAGGGTTGCTGTACGACCATTATACTAAAAGACCTTATTATAATTAATTTAATTTTTTAAACTTAGATTTATTTATCGTAAATTCAACCATATTCTTTTAAATTTAAATTAAATTAGATTAAATAACTAGGGTTGGTGGGAGAGGTTTTGTTTCGGTAGCACTTAAAACTTTTTTTAAATAGTGGAGGTTTTAAGCTTTAGACTATTGTTATAAATTAAAGAAATATTGATAAATTACATTCATTTTAACTAAACTTTTCCCCAAAGAGTTCTATGGTTAGAAATAATTCGGTTATTATAGGTTCAATTCCTATTAACTCTAAATCTCGGTAATTGTGGAAAGAGTAGGTGTAAATTCCTTTTGATCCTTAGAAGTAGTTGGATCTAAGAGTAGGGTCTAAACCCGTCGATACTTTATTAAATATTGCTTTTTATGACTCAGATATAAGCAAGAGACTAAGCTTAAATAAAGCAACAATATTTAAAATGCTGATGACAAGGCTAAATATTAATCTAGTATCTTTCAATAAACCGGCGACCACCTAAACCCAACTTATACAACCGTCTAGGCCTTGAGCTATCAACTGACGATAAAGGATGAAAAATTAATACAAAAATGAAAACAAATTTATATTTAGATTTACTGAAAAGTACTTCTAATACTAAAATCGCTTTACTGGCAGATGTTAAAACAAGTATAATTATAGATAAAAGAGGAAAATTTAAATTCTTTTTTGCCCCTTTTTTATGATTTAAAAGCCGTAGAAATGTTTATATTGAATTTAGATAACACTTCTTTTTATACTGTAATTCCTTTTATATCTAAATACGGTAAAGTTGAAGATCCTCATATAATTTTGAGTAGACAAATTTTACTTACAGGTTATTCAAACCCTAAAACAGTTTATGATTTTATTGGAGAACAACTAGGAATTGCTTTAAACGATTTCGGTTTATCTACTCCTAAAATTCATAATAATCATTATTTAATTTTTAAATATAAAAAAATAGTTTTAGAAATTTAAATACATTTTTATAAAAATTACCCCCAGTATACATTATGTAATAGATTTTCTAGACTGAATCTATTTCTAGTAAATCTATTTATCTAGCTATTTATTTACTTATTTATTTATAGGATTACTTGGGTAAAGCTCAGTATGTTTATGACGAAGCCGATTGAAAAATCTTTTCCCAACAAACTATGCTTTATGATAATTTATAAACTCATAATATAGTTATAGTTGCAGCAATTACTGCCTATGCAAGAATTCATATGAGTCAATTCAAAATTTAATAAGACAGAATGGGAATCGAACCCTTCTACTAACTAATGAGATTAGCGTGCAAACCGTTACACTAAACTGTCTAAATATAAATATAATTTAATAAATAAATTATAAAATATTGAACACTATTGTTGTAAAACGTATACGAACAAAGAGACTTGAACTCTTAAGGAATTACTTCCACTCCTGCTTAAGAAGAGATTGTTTACCAATTTCAACATGTTCGCTTATTACATTTGCTACTCTTTTATATTTTGTTTGTTTTAATTTTTATTTTAGTTTTGATATACTTTTATAAGATAATAATGAATTATTTTGTTTTTGTTTGTTTTGTTTTGTTTATTATAAAGAATTTATAAAAACTAAATTATAATAAATTAATCCAAAAATTAAAACCAACAAACTAATATATAATAATAAGGGGTTAATAGGAATCGAACCTATGAAAAAAAGTATTAACAGTACTCCGCAATAACCTCTCTGCCATAACACCAAAGTTATATTAAAATTTAAGAATTTTTATTAGAATAATAATTAAAAATAACAAAATATGGTAGGCACGATTCGAACATGCTGTATGTCTCCTACCCAAAAGGAGCGACTGACCAATTTGTCATCTACCATTTAAAATTATTAATAATTGTTTTAATATTTGAGCAGTAAAGGAATCGAACCTTTTACGGCGCTAACCAATTCTTTTACAGAGAATCACCATTACCAATCGGATCACCTGCCCTTATTTATAATTATATTTTTAATTTTATTTATATAATAATTTAATTATGAATTCTGAAGTATATTATTTATATTTAATTATAATAAAACATGATAAATAAATAAATATATACTTAGAATTGAAAGCACCTGGACTTGAACCAGGACTTTCTCCTTAAAAGGGAGACACTCAACCACTCAAGTTCTGCTTTCTTAGAAGTCAGTTTATAATTTTATTTTTACTATTTTTATAAATTATATATTATAATTAAATATTAAATAAATTAAACAAATTATTATATAATCTACTGAGTTGACCAGATTCGAACTGATATTATTCATTACCAAAAAATGATGTTTTTCCAAATTAAACTACAACTCATATTTAATTATTTTGTATTATAAATATTAATAAAATTTAATAAAACAAAAATAAAAATAATAATAATATTTGCCAAAAACTGGAATCGAACCAATATCAAAGTCTTACAAGGAATTCGTTTTACCAATTAAACTATTCCGGCTTCATAAATAAAATTGTTATTTAAAATATTAATAATTATATTTATATAATATAAATATATTAATAAATAATAATGCCCCGAGAGAGAATTGAACTCACATTTCTATATCTTCAGAATAGCGCTTTGACCACTAAGCAATCGAGGC
>CAUJLW010000002.1:0-10699 GCA_963281015.1 Lactarius tabidus | reverse complement strand
TTTGCAAACGTAGGACAGTCCTGTCCAACATATAAGCATGTTCAAGTGTTCTAATACCTCTCAGTATAAATAATGAGGGACTACAATCCACCAAAGAACACTTGAACATGTTGGACAGGACTGTCCTACATTTGCAGACATAAGATGTGTTGGAACATCCGACCAGTGATAATCTATCTTATGCAGTTATATTCAAGAAGCTCAATAGTTCGGACCATCCGATCTGATGGATATGGAGGTGCCATGGAGTGTCAGAATAGCATCTGAATATAATCATACATGTTTGAACATGTCCTGGTAGTGTTAAAGTACCAGCAAAGCTCAGAGCACCCATTTAGAACACTTGTATTGCCTTTAATGTATTCATATGTTGCATGGGAGTGTCATGGGTGTTGCAGTAAGCATCCAACTGGTAATGATATACATAATCCAGTGGTTCCAAAGCAGTTGGGTGGTTCGGACCCTCCGATTATATGGTTCAGCCACATTCAGGAGTGTATAAAAGTATTCCAAGAGTGTTAGAGCTAAGGTGGTTCGGACCATCCGACCTTTAGATCCTGTGGTGTTTTACATATGTTAGAACACTTCTTACATATGATCATATGTTGTTTGGAAGTGCCATTGTGGTGACTTTGGACCACCTGATTGTTGTCACTCCAGTGGATGACCTGTGCTATCTCAATATACTACACCTGCTTTGCTGGATGTCAGTTCTTTCACATTGTTTTCACACCATCCTATCACCAAGGTAAATGCTTCTAGACCCACTCAATGCATTTTCGGACCACCCACACTATTCCATGCTTGTTCAAATACATTTCAATACATCACACATCATCCCACTTTTCTGGGATCCCATATAGTTCTATAGCCCTTCAACATTCAGTCCCAATCACTGACTCTATCTGGTCCCACCCCATACTATTTAATTCTTTTATGCCCCCTCAAACTCTTGTGTACTTTATTAACATACCCCATTCCATGTTGGACGGTCCGCTTTTTTGAGACTCTGCATGATTAATGCAGTGGTAACAGTCATGGTGGATGGTGGACCACTCCCACATCACCACCCCTATCCAATACCATCCCATAGTATTGCATATTTCTCAATATGTTGGAACATCCACATTTGGTTCAACACTCTTATGAACTTCATTAATATTATTTCTGCTGCATTCCCATTCTTGTTCCCATTCTCATTCCCATCCCCATTCTCATGCACATCCCCACATGCTTATGAACTTCATTGACATCCATTTCTATCCCATTCCATGTCGGGTGGTCTGCTTTTATTGTTCCTGGAGTCTCCTAATGATATCAAAGTGGTAACCACCATGGTGGACAGTCCACTCACACATCATTCCACTCTCTTATGAACTTTCATTGACATCTGTTCTATCTATTCCCATTCCCATTCCATGTTGGATGGTCTGCTTTTTGTTCTTGGATCCTCCACATGACTATTGAATTGGTAACAGTCATAGTGGGTGGTCCACTCCCACTCACAACCTCTACTATCCAATACAATTTATGCTATTGAATACTTCTCAAGCCCTTTCAATATATTGTTGGAACATCCACATCCGCTTTATTGACATCTATTCTATCCATTCCATGTCGGGTGGTCCGCTTTTATTGTTCCTGGAGTCTCCTCATGATATTGAAGTGGTAACTGTCATGGTGGACAGTCCACTTGCACATCATTCCACTCTCTTATGAACTTTTATTGACATATATTCTATCTATTCCCATTCCCATTCCATGTCGGGAGGTCCACAGTTTTGTTCTTGGAGCCTCCACATGATTATTGAATTGGTAACAGTCATGGTGGACAGTCCACCCCAACATCACTGCTGCTATCCAATACCATCCCATACCACTGAGTTCTTCTTAAGCCCCCTCAATATATTGTTGGAACACCCACATTTAGTTCCACACTCTTATGAACTTCATTGACATCTATTTCTATCCCATTCCATTCATATTCCATCCCATTCCCATTCCAATGCTCTTAAATACTTCTTCAATTGTATTTGCCATTCTAAGTCGGATGGTCCGCTTTTTCCACCCCTTTGTTCCTGGAGTCTCCAGACAATGATTTCAGTGGTCATATACATTGCGGACGGTCCACTCGTCGGCCGACCTATCAAATATGTAAGAATCTAAGCGTCGGCCGGCGTCGGCTGGGCTATCAACCATAGAAGAATCTAAGCGTCGGCTAGGCTATCAATTACATAAGCCACTGCTAAACATTGGCTGGCACATTATCCCCTTTTCAAGGATTACCCCCAGGTAATCCATACAGGGGGCATGGAAGGTACACTTCTCCGGTTTGAAATATAGGTCTAGATGCTTGGCTACTTCGAATACAGCTGATACCACTTGTATGTGGTTGTCTAGTGTTGTGCTTGTTGCAATAGCAATGTCATCCATGTAGATGCATATTGCCGTTCCCCTGGAGTTCCAGTGGTCAATGACATCTCTATATTCATAGTTCATCATGTTTTGGAACATAGCTGGGGAGTTTTTTAATCCAAAAAACATGACAAGCGGTTCCCACAGGCTGTATTTGGTCTTGAATGCTGCTTTGTGTTCATCTCCCTCCTTGATTCGGATGTTATTGTATCCATCTTTGACATCTAGTTTAGTGAAGATTGTAGCCCCTCCTAAATCTGTTAGAAGATCTGTGATGAGAGGGAGGGGGTATTGGTTGATAATGGTGATGTCATTGATGTGGCAGTAGTCCTGTACTGGATGCAATTTGCTGTCTTTCTTCTGAATGAAAAAGAAAGGTGAGGCATAGGGTGATATTGATGGTCATATGTAACCCTTAGCTTCCTGCTCGTTCAGCCATTTGAGTAGTGACTTGTCTTCTTCTTGCATCATGGGGTACACTTTGCAAGGCAATGCATCTAGTGCTGTTAGTTTGAAATCGATTGCATGGTCCCATGGTCTTGACAGTGGAAACCTTGACGATTCTTGGCTACTAAATAGCTTGTGAAATCTGTCATAGACAGCAGGGACCTCGGCCGCTTGTAGGTTCTGTCCAGCTTGGATGGCGAGGTCAGTGGATATACCTCGGATTGTTGACTGGGTTTCCAATGTTCGGACTATGCTTTGCTTTTTGGTTTGTGTCATTACAGCTGCAATGACAGGTTGTGGTCAGATGATGTGGGGATTGATGGATGAAACAACAATGGGTGGGGCACGTTTGTCAACGACGGCACTTCTCCAGTTGAACCTCAGTTTGAAGGTAGTGAGCCATGGGTATCCCAATAGTAGGTCTTCACTTCCAATGTCCGTGATGAGGAACCGCATTTCCTTGTGAATTCCTTTAGTACAAACATCCATGTCGAGATAATGTGTAATCATCCCTGATTTATTGGTGGTGTTGTCGATGTTAAAGATTTTTTTCGGTGTTGGGAGCTCTTGCAATCCCAACCCCATTTGCTTTGCGAATTTGATGTCCATGAAATTGTTGGTGGCTCCTGAATCCACCAGCACTTTCTTGTCGGCCATGAAGTAACTTGTATGAATCGATACTGGAATGTGCATAGATCGATAGTGAGTTATGTATACAGAGTTACAATGTAATGCCCTCACCCAGGCTGTAGGGTTCAGGCACTTTGAAAATCCTCTTTTCTCCACAATTCTTGCATAACTAAATCCTTGACCTCATCGCTTTGTCCGACCACCCCTGCCAGCCAGTCTTGGGCCTTTTGTTGATCTGTTTGATCGTCCACAATTTGTCGTGCAATGTAGGTGTGGTCATCTTTGGTATGACTCTGTCGATTATGCGATGGTCCTGCACCGGTGGGGTAGTTGTTGTGCTTTGGCTGTCTGAAATCCCGTGCAAAGTGCCCGATTTTTCCACAATTATAACAAGTGAGGACTTGCCTTTGTTCCTCATTTGTCCTCCTTTGATTCCCTCCTTTGTTCCTTCCTTGTCATTTGTGTCGATTCCTCCCTGGTAGAAAGTCTTCAGACTCTGCAATTCTTCCCCGAATTCTGTCTGGTGTGGTGTCCATGGCATTTGGGTTCGATTGTCGGCCCATATTCGGCCGTCCCCACTGGTTGTTGCCCTTCCAGTTGCTAAATGAATTGGCTGGTTTGACATTTCTGGGGCTGAACCGGTTTAGACAGCTTCTCATGTGGACCCATGTCTTCTGTTGTTGTACAGCAGCTTCTTGCCACCCTTCATAGTCTCGGGGTTGTATGTGTTTGATGATGAATTCATACATGTTATGTGGTAGCACATTGGTGAAGATTTGCAACACCAGGGGTTGATTGACATCATAATTTGCATGTCGAACTAGGGTTTCGAACTGTGTGATGAGCACATCGAGGTCTCCATTTTTCAATTGAAGACCCTTAGCTAATTCTGCTTGAACTTTCTCCTGCTCTAGTACATTGGCATATTGCCTGTTGAATGCTCCAATGGTGCTGTCCCATAACCTTTTGTCATTTGTGGCCCAATGCCTGGTGGTAATCTGGTTTTGCAACCATGTGTTGACTCCCTTGACCCATTCGTTAACAAGGGGTCCTTGAATGTAGGTGAGGAATAACATGGCTCGTTGATATGCATTCCACATAAGGGTGTTGTTGATATTAACCCCTTCATATAATTCCCATTGTGTGATGAATTCTTCCACTTGTGATTTTTCTCCTTTGAAGACGATTGGTGGATTTCCAACCAATTTTGAGTTGTGTGGTGCAGCAGGGATGGCTGGTGCTGGTGGCATCGGCATTGGTGGCCCTCCTGGTGGTCCTCCTCCTCCTGGTGGTCCTCCAAACGGACCTCCTCCTCCAGGTGGACCTCCAAACCCTCCTCCAGGTGGTCCTTGATATGGTGGTCTGCCATGCGGCCATCCAAACAGTATTCTGGGAGGTTCCGACCTTGATCATCCTGCTGAGCTAGGGGGGTCAGGTTGGTCTGGTCCTATGGCATGGTGTAGTGCTAGGTCGTCTGCATTTTCCATATGTCCCGTAATAGGGTTGATGGTTCCAGCTGGAACTTCCATTGTAACTGTGCAACTCATTGGTCTATTTATGTGAAGAGACTCAGCTAGTTGATCTGCAATCTCTTGATCTCGACTTCCTGGTACTTGTGGTGATGGGCAGATTTGGATAATACTGGCCCTGCTTGATGGTGTACTAGCTCTTGATGTTGGGGTATTATTAGCAGATTCTCTGTAAGCCGTGACTGCGGCTGCCAATTGTGTTTGTTGTTCTGCTTCTACTCAATCTTGTTCCACTGCTTCAACTGCTGTGATATTGAGATGGAGATCTTCTCCTGCTATGCGGAAGGCTTGCCAATAACCTTCTCCTGCAACTGGTTCTACCCAATGTACTTCTACCTAACAGATCTGTTCAAAATTGAACTCAACTGGGTACCAATTGCTACTCCCTGATTCTTCTGGGGCGTGTGACTTGGTGTAATAACACTCTACTCTGTTGATGACTTGCCAAACAGCTTCTTTGAGAAATGCTGAAGGTATGTTCCTCTGCAGTCGTCTGCTGATAGGATATTGCTTGAAAGGGCCTAGTGCCGCCCAAATTTCTCTTGTTGATTGTTGCAGCGCCACGATGGGATCCTGGTCTTAATGTAATGCTTTGCTAAGCATTCGTCCGACTTGGACTAGGTGTGTGGTGATGCAACACGTGACTGGGTTCTCGGACACTATGTATGACAATAGGTCCCCCATGTGTGATGATGCCTGAGATAGCCGTCACAAGGTATAGACAGTGATGAAGTTGAAAGAAAAGGTGAATAAACGGAAGAGACCAGATGATAAGATGAAGAAGAGAAGGCAGACTTAGAAGAGAGAAAGGAAACTGATAGTGATTTGAAGAAGACCAGGATGGGAATCCTGGTCATACTAAGCTAAGCTTATATACAGTTATGCACTGACTTTTAAGTGCAGCTTGAACTATAACTAAGGCAAACCCTAATACAGCTATCCTAGGATCGAGTCAATGTCCATGAGCATGTGATATATGAGACAATAAAGACACTTGACAGCGTGTGAGTCACCGGCCCAACTATCACCCTATTGTAGTCCATGACTAATTACTGCTTATGACATAGTCATCACTGTGTAGTAAGAGTACTTCCAAAGCAGTTCATGACATGAATGCTGGTGAGATTATAGTTGTGATCAGAGACATGTTCAAGAATGAAAGCACGGAGTGCGAGGTCGCTGACAGACCAGCTATATGCAGCAGCAGCATGGATTGTCTTGTCAGGGCAGTGGATAGTGCCATTGAGATAAGCACCGAAACCATGTTGGTCCACAATTATGTGGATACATTGGTCCCATTCCTGCCAGTTGCCTTTGGCACTGTCTAAGATAAGATCTGACGGCCAGTTTGAGTCTGAGTTGAATGTTTGTGCATTGATAATAATAGGGGTGCCAACAGTAGTACCGCCAGTAGAAGGAGCACCACCAGCATCAGGAGAGCTGCCGGTTGCACCGCCGGCAGTAGTAGATGTAGGGTTGGTCGCAGAGGTAGCAGCAGGGTCGGACATATTGCAGTAAGTTGAAAAAAAAAACAGGAACAAGATGATGACTGAGTCATCGAGGTGGATCCAGGTACTAGTGTTTGTGATAATTAACAAGCATGCAGGCCCATAACCTATAAAAGCACTGGTCCCCTCAGTCAGAGTGAGTGGAAACGACTGGGGAACCTTTTACATGCCAGAACATGTATTTCTAGTCTACATCACGTGCATCCCGATCCAACACTTCCCACTGACAGCCTAATTATATCTTTCTGCCTGAAAATTGTAAAAAGGTGGTGACAAATACTTAAAAATGTTGCAAAATACATATTTGGAAAAGTGGGGTGGTCGGATTTTATGTCTGTCCAATTATTGTCACAGGAGAAAGATTGTGGAAAATTATATCATTTATATTGACCAAAAAAAGGAAAAGTTTTATTTGGCCACTTTTCTTATGAAAAGATTGTGGAAAAACTTTAAGTCTGTCCACAACTTATAAAATTGGAAAACTGTGAAAAGGACTTAAAGTTGTCTTTCCTGTCACACAGTCACATTTTTCCACAATTCATCCGACAAACAAATTCAGAACAGATTCAAATAATTTTCGGTGTCACACAGTCACATTTTTTCACAGTTCATCTTATGTTCAGATTTTGGAAAGAAGTTAAAGTATTTTAATTGAAAAACTTTTAAAATATATACAAGTGAAATAGTGTAAACAGATTTAAAGTTCATACACATCTACTGTCAGCTTGTCAAAGTGTCTGATAATTGGACAGTCAGATTGTCAGACTGTCATAGCCTCTGACAGTCCAATTGTCAGACTGTCAGATTGTCAAAGAGTCAAAGCTTGAGTCAAAGGGTAAGACAGTCAGAATGTGTGCAAGTCAGATTGTCAAAGCATTGGAGGATCAGACTGTCAGACTGTCAAAGTGTCTGATGATCTGACAGTCAGATGGTTAAAGTGTCTGACAATCTGACTGTCAGAGTGTCTGAGCCTCTGCCTGTCAGATTGTTAAAGTGTCTAACATTCTGACTGTTAGATTGTCAGAGTGTTGGAGCCTCTGATTGTCAGATTGTCAGAGTGCTGGAGCCTCTGACAGTCAGCTTGTTAAAGTGTTTGATGATCTGACAGTCAGATTGTTAAAGTGTCTGACATTCTGACTGTTAGATTGTCAGAATGTCAGAGTGTTGGAGCCTCTGACAGTCAGCTTGTTAAAGTGTCTGATTATTTGACTGTCAGATTGTCAGAGTGTCAGAGCCTCTGCCTGACCAATTGTGAAAGTGTCTGATGATCTGACAGTCAGATTGTGAAAGTGTTTGATGATCTGACAATCAGATATCTTGTCAGAGTGTCAGAGCCTTTGACAGTCAGATTGTTAAAGTGTCTGACAATCTGACTGTTAGATTGTCAGAGTGTTGGAGCCTCTGATTGTCAGATTGTCAGAGTGTTGGAGCCTCTGACAGTCAGCTTGTTAAAGTGTCTGGTTATTTGACTGTCAGATTGTCAGAGTGTCAGAGCCTCTGCCTATCCAATTGTCAAAGTATCTGACAATCTGACTGTCAGATTGTCAGAGTTTCAGAGCCTCTGCCTGTCTGATTGTCAGAGTGTCTGATGATCTGACAGTCAGATTGTTAAAGTGTCCAACAATCTGACAGTCAGATTGTCAGAGTGTCAGAGCCTCTGATTGTCAGATTGTTAAAGTGTCTGACATTCTGACTGTTAGATTGTCAGAGTGTCAGAGCTTCTCATTGTCCGATTGTCAGAGTGTCAAAGCCTCTGATTGTTGGATTGTCAGAGTGTCAAAGCCTCTGACAGTCAGCTTGTTAAAGTGTCTGATTATTTGACTGTCAGATTGTCAGAGTGTCAGAGCCTCTGCCTATCCAATTCTCAAAGTGTTTGATGATCTGACAGTCAGATTTTCAGAGTGTCAGAGCCTCTGATTGTTAGATTGTCAAAGTGTCTGATGATCTGACTGTCAGCTTGTTAAAGTGTCTGATGATCTGACAGTCAGATTGTTAAAGTGTCTGACATTCTGACTGTTAGATTGTCAGAATGTCAGAGCCTCTGACAGTCAGCTTGTTAATGTGTCTGATGATCTGACAGTCAGATTGTCAAAGTGTCTGACATTATGACTGTTACATTGTCAAAGTATTGAAGCCTCTGACTGTCAGATTGTCAAAGTGTCTGATGATCTGACTGTCAGATTGTCAGAGTGTCAGAGCCTCTGCCTGTCAGATTGTCAATGTGTCAGAGCCTTTGCTTGTCCAATTGTCAAAGTGTCTGATGATCTGACAGTCAGATTGTTAAAGTGTTTGATGATCTGACAATCAGATGGTCAGAGTGTCAGAGCCTGCAACAGTGAAATTGTTAAAGTGTCTGACATTCTGACTGTTAGATTGTCAGACTATCAGAGCCTCTGATTGTCAGATTGTCAGAGTGTCAGAGCCTCTGCCTGTCTAATTGTCAAAGTGTCTGATGATCTGACTGTCAGATTGTTACAGTGTTTGATGATCTGACAATCAGATTGTCAGAGTGTCAGAGCCTCTGACAATCAGATTGTTAAAGTGTCCAACAATCTGACTGTGTCAGAGTATTGGAGCCTCTAACTGTCAGATTGTCAAAGTATCTGATGATCTGACAGTCAGGTTGTCACAGTGTCACAGCCTCTACCTGTCAGATTGTCAATGTGTCTGATGATTTGACTGTCAGATTGTTGGAGTGTCAGAGCCTCTGATAGTCATATCGTTAAAGTGTCTGATGATCTAACAGTTGGATTGTCAGATTGTCAGAGCCTCTGACAGTCACATTGTCAAGGTGTCAGATGATCCAACTCTCAGATTGACAGATTGACAGAGTGTCAGAGTCTCTAATAGTCACATTGTGAAAGTGTCAGAGGACCTGACTATCAGATTGTCAGAGTGTTGGAGAATTTGACTGTCAGAAGAGCCTCTGACTGTTACATTGTCAAAGTGTCAGAGGGTCAGAATGTGTGAGAGTCAGATTGTCAATGTGTTTGAAGATCTGACTGTCAGATTATCAAAATGTCAGAGGATCTGACTGTCAGTCTGTCAAAGTCTCAGAGGGTCCTACAGTCATTTTGATAAAGTGTCTGACATTATGACAGTCAGATTGTTAAAGTGTTTGATAATCTGATGGTCAGAGTGTCAGAGTGTCAGAGGCTCTGGCAGTCAGATTGGCAAAGTGTCTGATGATCTAACTGTCAGATTGTCAGAGTGTCAGAGCCTCTGACAGTCAGATTGTTGAGAAGTCATAAGATCTGACTGTCAGATTGTCAGATTGTCAGATGATTTGACTATCAGAGTGTCAGAGTGTCAGAGCCTCCGACAGTGAGATTGTCCAAGTGTCAGAGTGTCAGAATGTAGGAGAGTCAGATTGTCAGACTATCAGACGATTTGACTGTCAGATTGTTGGAGTGTCAGAGCCTCTGACAGTCAGATTGTCAAAGTGTCAGATGATCTGACTGTCGGAGTATTGGAGGGTCTTACTGTCAGATTGTCAGAGTGTCAAAGTGTCAGAGGATCTGACTGTGAGATCATCAAACCACTGGAGGGTCTGACTGTCACATTGTCAGGGGGTCAGAGGGTCTGAAGTGTTGGACCCTCTGACAGTCAGATTGTGAAAGTGTTGGATTATCTGACAGTCAGAGTGTCAGAGTGTCAGAGTGTCTTACTGTCAAATTGTCAAAGTGTCACAACATCTTACCTCATGACAATTTGACAATCAGAGGCTCCAACTATCAGATCATGAAAGTGTCAGAATATCTGACTGCTGTCAGATTGTCAGTGTGTTGGAGCATCTCCCTGTCAGACATCTGTAAAACAGGGCAGGCCAAACACATCAAAGCGTGGTTTGACTTGGCATATTTTTTTACTAGGTAACTTCATCTGTAAAACTGGGTGGGTGCTTACCTTTGCTTACTGCAGCTAAATGAATTGAATTGCCTAAATGAGTGTTTGCTGACCGACTCTGAACACCTCCCACTTTACAGATGACTTTGTCTTATGCTTTGCTACTTATTGGGGCCTTCTTTCCCAAATACTGAGTAATGCTTCCTGTGCTCTTTGACATATGAGAACTGCATTGCTAGAGTGTACAATATAATAAAACACAGATTGCAACTTTATCACATGACACAACCCCTGATAACCATCTGTAAAGTGGGAGGTGTTTGA
>CAUJLW010000001.1:10000-12500 GCA_963281015.1 Lactarius tabidus | reverse complement strand
GCTTCTTGTTTATTACAACAAGATTCATGGCCTTCCAAGAGAACTACCTGCGACCAGCAAAGCGACAAAACATCATGCATGATTGGCGTTCACCAAGCCGAGATGGATTCCCAAGTTTACTAAATGCAACAAGCATAGCCATCAGCAAGTAGTCCACAATCCCCCCATGCTCTCCGCAAGCAGCAACATAAACCTGTGTGCTTGACTCATTTCCAACATGATCCCACTGAACTTTTTGGGCCTAGTCCATTCCAAATCAGCATATCCTGTAAATTACAGGCAGATGCATCATTGATTCGGCACAGGACAAGCCAGTCAACCCCCCCTAGCACAAAGGCATACTCAATTCATTTCAACCTTTGCTTGTTCCATCAACAACACCCAGCATCGAAGTCCAGAGTCCTACTACGCCAGAATTATCTTCCAACCCTTCGGACTCCTTCCTTCTTGTAGTAGGAAACCCACATTGTTTGGTCTTGTTGTGTCTGATCTCCGCGAGGCGTGACAAAGTGTGTCCACTATATCGCGTTCGAAATTGGCACAACACAAACCCTTTCCAATCATCCCAAAAACCATATGGACATGCAGAGGATATCCGTACCATCTCCCCATCCCTTTTTTGAGCAAAAAGAACAAGGATTTGGCAGAGTTATTCTGTGCAACCACCATTATATGCATGCCCAAATGAAGTCATACTGAGGCCATTTCTTTCGAGTCTGTTGCGCATTAAGGCTTTGTGTGATGAAAAGACTACAGTGTTACTTGGGCCAGTACTGGACCATTCAGACTTCATCCCTTCAAAAGCATCTTTTTGCACATTCCCTACTAGAAAAACCTTGTTCAGACAAAAATCCTACTGAGACATGCTTTTCAAGCCTGTTGCATTGAACCAGTCCTCTTGAGACAAAAAGGACGCCTGCACATTCTCTACTTGCACATCTGGTCAGACAAAAAGCCCACAGTAAATCCTACAGAAGCCCGTGTTCAAGTATTGTCACTCTACTAGCTGCCTTGCTTGTTCAGATAAACACTCAAAACAGAAGGTATTACAAGTATTAGCAGACCAGAACAACTTCCAAGTCGCCTGAATCCTTATACTTTTCCTTCTTGTAGTAGGAAACCCACATTGTTTGGTCTTGTTGTGTCTGATCTCCGCGAGGCGTGACAAAGTGTGTCCACTATATCGCGTTCGAAATTGGAGCAACACAAACCATTCCGGACCACCCCAAAAACAATTTGGACCTTTAGAGAGTAGTTTCACCATGTCCCCATACTTTTTTTGACCAGAATTGATAAGTTTTTGGCCGAGTTATTCAAGAAACAATTACTGTAGTCTCATTACACTTCTTATTGTAGTGTCCTTACAATTCTTATGTTAGTGTCCTAACACTTATCGGTCATTACACTTCTTATTGTAGTGTCCTAACACTTATTGTAGTGTCCTAACACTTATTGTAGTGTCATTACAATCCTTATTGTAGTGTCCTTACTACAAATTGTACAGTCATTACATTTCTTATTGTAGTGTCCTAACACTTATTGTAGTGTCCTTACTACAAATTGTACGGTCATTACACTTCTTATTGTAGTGTCCTTACTACAAATTGTGTGGTCATTACACTTCTTATTGTACTACAATCCTTATTGTAGTGTCCTTACTACAAATTGTACGGTCATTACACTCCTTATTGTAGTGTCCTTACTACAAATTGTGCGGTCATTACACTTCTTATTGTAGTGTCCTAACACTTGTTGTAGTGTAGTGTCCTTACTACAAATTGTGCGGTCATTACACCTCTTATTGTAGTGTCCTTACACTTTTTGTACGGTCTTGTTCAGGGCAGGTCAAGCATACTTGTGTCAAAGAAAAAACCACAGCACCCAGGATTCCCGCGTGGTCCCCCACCGTGGTACTAACTGGGCGGCACTCTGGTTAACTGCGCAGATCAGACGGGATGCGGTGCATTCAGAGTCCTATGGCCGTGGATACCTGACATAGGCCAAACCCCATATATATGTATGTCATTTATTCTTTCAGAGCCTATGAATCAAGCAGTTGTCAGTGAGGGGCTCCATACCATTACCAGATAAATAAAGACAAGGTGAGCTCAGACATCCAAAGGAAGGTCACTTGAATTGATCTCTCATAGCACCGACCCCCGCTTTGCGCCCAGCGCACCAATACAATTTGGTGGCCCACACTTGGTCTTATGCCTTTTGGGTTCAAGCAGGACCAAGGGGGAATGTAAAGCGTTCAGCACTGGGGGAGTGTGATTTTTTGATGCTAGAGTGGAAACTGCGAATGCAAAGGCAAGCTTTTCATCATGCTCGAGCAGAGGCCAGAAGAACAACAAAGGAACAGCTTTAGAAATCTCACCTTTGTGAAACAAGCCATGTTACAATCAGAGGATCCCTAGAATGAAACCCTTCCATCAGCATGCATGAAATCCAGGGAATTCAAAACAGCAAAATTGAGTCAGTCCATGCAAGCACTGGCAAG
>CAUJLW010000001.1:0-2500 GCA_963281015.1 Lactarius tabidus | reverse complement strand
ATATGGACATGCAGAGGATATCCGTACCATCTCCCCATCCCTTTTTTGAGCAAAAAGAACAAGGATTTGGCAGAGTTATTCTGTGCAACCACCATTATATGCATGCCCAAATGAAGTCATACTGAGGCCATTTCTTTCGAGTCTGTTGCGCATTAAGGCTTTGTGTGATGAAAAGACTACAGTGTTACTTGGGCCAGTACTGGACCATTCAGACTTCATCCCTTCAAAAGCATCTTTTTGCACATTCCCTACTAGAAAAACCTTGTTCAGACAAAAATCCTACTGAGACATGCTTTTCAAGCCTGTTGCATTGAACCAGTCCTCTTGAGACAAAAAGGACGCCTGCACATTCTCTACTTGCACATCTGGTCAGACAAAAAGCCCACAGTAAATCCTACAGAAGCCCGTGTTCAAGTATTGTCACTCTACTAGCTGCCTTGCTTGTTCAGATAAACACTCAAAACAGAAGGTATTACAAGTATTAGCAGACCAGAACAACTTCCAAGTCGCCTGAATCCTTATACTTTTCCTTCTTGTAGTAGGAAACCCACATTGTTTGGTCTTGTTGTGTCTGATCTCCGCGAGGCGTGACAAAGTGTGTCCACTATATCGCGTTCGAAATTGGAGCAACACAAACCATTCCGGACCACCCCAAAAACAATTTGGACCTTTAGAGAGTAGTTTCACCATGTCCCCATACTTTTTTTGACCAGAATTGATAAGTTTTTGGCCGAGTTATTCAAGAAACAATTACTGTAGTCTCATTACACTTCTTATTGTAGTGTCCTTACAATTCTTATGTTAGTGTCCTAACACTTATCGGTCATTACACTTCTTATTGTAGTGTCCTAACACTTATTGTAGTGTCCTAACACTTATTGTAGTGTCATTACAATCCTTATTGTAGTGTCCTTACTACAAATTGTACAGTCATTACATTTCTTATTGTAGTGTCCTAACACTTATTGTAGTGTCCTTACTACAAATTGTACGGTCATTACACTTCTTATTGTAGTGTCCTTACTACAAATTGTGTGGTCATTACACTTCTTATTGTACTACAATCCTTATTGTAGTGTCCTTACTACAAATTGTACGGTCATTACACTCCTTATTGTAGTGTCCTTACTACAAATTGTGCGGTCATTACACTTCTTATTGTAGTGTCCTAACACTTGTTGTAGTGTAGTGTCCTTACTACAAATTGTGCGGTCATTACACCTCTTATTGTAGTGTCCTTACACTTTTTGTACGGTCTTGTTCAGGGCAGGTCAAGCATACTTGTGTCAAAGAAAAAACCACAGCACCCAGGATTCCCGCGTGGTCCCCCACCGTGGTACTAACTGGGCGGCACTCTGGTTAACTGCGCAGATCAGACGGGATGCGGTGCATTCAGAGTCCTATGGCCGTGGATACCTGACATAGGCCAAACCCCATATATATGTATGTCATTTATTCTTTCAGAGCCTATGAATCAAGCAGTTGTCAGTGAGGGGCTCCATACCATTACCAGATAAATAAAGACAAGGTGAGCTCAGACATCCAAAGGAAGGTCACTTGAATTGATCTCTCATAGCACCGACCCCCGCTTTGCGCCCAGCGCACCAATACAATTTGGTGGCCCACACTTGGTCTTATGCCTTTTGGGTTCAAGCAGGACCAAGGGGGAATGTAAAGCGTTCAGCACTGGGGGAGTGTGATTTTTTGATGCTAGAGTGGAAACTGCGAATGCAAAGGCAAGCTTTTCATCATGCTCGAGCAGAGGCCAGAAGAACAACAAAGGAACAGCTTTAGAAATCTCACCTTTGTGAAACAAGCCATGTTACAATCAGAGGATCCCTAGAATGAAACCCTTCCATCAGCATGCATGAAATCCAGGGAATTCAAAACAGCAAAATTGAGTCAGTCCATGCAAGCACTGGCAAGTACTTTTGTCAGACGAGTCGTCTGCTCTGCATCTCAGCATGGTCGTGTAAGATGGGGAAGAGAAGTAAGGTCATCATGATATGATTTCCATTTGAGATATGACACTCACTCAACACAACAGACGAAGAGTAGTCTGAATCGAGTTGCATTTCTGAATCAGAAATGTGCTGCGAAGTGAACTGAAGGATGAAGGAACATTTGATTTTCCAATCCACCCGATCATTATGGTGGGTTTCCAAGACCAAAAAGGTCGAATTTCTGATACACCATTGCAGCTGGTTTTACAGCTGGAACCCAGGCTAGGGTTCAATCCAGAATGATTACAATACTCAGACCTTAGCCCGCTCGCAAATAGAAGGGGGGAGGAGTACCACCTTGTTCGTAGCGAGCCTCGCAGCTTTTCATCTGTTGTGCTCAAAAGACCAGCCCTCAAGTAGAATTCCATCATAAAGAAAAGAAAGGTCCAACAATTTTATAGTTGAACAAATCTTTAGAACAAAGGGCTTAACCTCAGCGGATCGTAGCAACAAGGCTACTCTACCGCTTACAGTACCCCGTTCCCATTCAAGTCGTC
>OY725477.1:3073641-3397976 GCA_963281015.1 Lactarius tabidus | reverse complement strand
AGTCACACCCGCTCTCCCTCGGTCTCCCTCCCTGCTTTTTCTCACACCTCTGCGTCCCTCTCCCGCCCTCGGTCTTGGTCTCCCTCCTTTCCTGGGCCATTCGGTTCCCTTTCCCTCGCTCTGTCATGGGACTACTAAGTGTTTATTACTTATTCACGGGGAGCGCCGTTCTTGTCGTCGTTCATTCTCCCTTCCTCCCGGTCTCCCTCCCTTCAGCTCTTGGCACCCCTTTCGCCCTCTCTTGGCCTCGCTCTCCCGCCTACCCTGACCACCGGGAGTGTCTCTTCCGAAAGACATGCCCGTCATCCCCAGCCCTCCAGCGTCCTCGCCCCTCTACTTTGCCGTCTCTCCTCCGCCATCTCCTCATGCGGCCTCCCTCTCCATCCTCCTTCTCCCTCCTTTGGCCTCCATCCCTTGCCATCCCTCGGCCTATTTCCCTCGGCCTCGCTCTCCCCGACCTTTTCGCCCTCCGCGTCCCTGCTGCCAAGGGAACATCAGGTCACCGCCTATTTGTTTCGGCATTGATGCTGGACTCTCTATCCTCCCATCACTATCCCACCTTTGGCCTCTCCCTCAATCGGGTGGATGGAACTGGGTGCGAGATCGAGTTAGCCATCGATTGGTCTCACTGAAAAAATCGGTTGATAGGCGCGTGTCTCTTGTTGTTCCGGGCCCAGTATACTTCGGACGAATCCATCACAGCGAGAACTTTATTGTCCATGATCTCCGAAAAAAAAATTCACGCTTCACACGAGAAATCTTTGAAGACGCCCTCCAGTCAAAGGTAAGGATTCTTCCACCTTGACTGCCGACCTCCTCTATTAACCCAATCAAGAAGACGACGTAGACGACGTTACGGAACATTGGCCAGTTCCACCCGACTATCGCACGTACTTGGAGGACATCAAGATGACTCATCGTGCGGTCCCTTTACGAGAATTCCTTGACCGCAAACCGATCAATATCTCCAATCTTAGCAATGTCATCACTGGATCGCTCGTCGAACTTCAATTTGAATTGCGTCATTTTCGAATCAAGCAATCAAAAGTCGATTCCTTCAATGCACCCATGCAACAAATTCAAATTCTCAACCAGGTGAAGCTAGGCCCCTCACTGCTTTTGAAGGAAAACAATAGGTGACGAACCCATCGAGGTTGGTGCCTCGTACCGAATGTACCATGGCACCACGCATGCGCACTCGACTCCATCAGCGGTGTAAGCCTTCACAAACACTCTCTGCTTTTCTCTCTCTATTATACAATGGATACTAATACCACTGCACGCAGCTGCAACCAGTAGCAAGAACACACTCTCAGAAAGTGAAGACGTCCTGTCAGATGAAAATGGGATCGAAACAGGTACGTAGTAACAATTGCCTTTTTACGTACGGTACTCTCAATTTCTGAAACAATACCGACAGAACTTCTCGAGGACTCCAACACTCGCACGAGTAAAAAAGGGAAAGGAATAGCCACTTAAAACATGTCCTGTATTCAAAATATTGCCGCGCTCGTGTCGATATGATCTGTTCCGACGAAAGTTAAAAAGGGGGGTTGGCATTCTTTCGCTACGCAGACTCTTTTTGTCTCTGTTTCATACATCAAAAAATTTGAACTACAATGAAGTCACAAAACCGATAACCGCTTCTTACGCAAAACCGAAACAAATGCTCATTCCAAATCGTCTTCGCGCTCATCAAATCCGTCGCCATCGTCACTATCGGGTGAAAAATAAGAATGGCTATAAACGGCCACAAAAAAATGCCGTTTTTGAAACTAAGAATGTGAGCGGAAAACCCAATGAGACTATTGATACGAGGAAGCAGCTGAGAGAGGCATGTAAAATTTTCCTTAACACGCATCATTGCCCGAATCGTTAACGGACTCAGCGGAGGGACACCATCAATCTTCGGCCAGACAGTTACCAGAAAACTGTCGCTCCCTTTGTCTGTGGCGAAGACATAGCCAGACACGTGGATTTTCGCAGGGCGCTCTGGTGGTTCGACACCACCTATCAACATATTGCAACTGAATGACACAGATCAAAAAATTGGATCCGTTCACGATGCAAATGGCTTACTAGGGTACAATCTCAATCAACGCAAAATCTTCGTCATTGAATTCGGGACTCGGAGGATGGGTTTCCGACACAAAGCTTGCAACCTTACATATTATTAACTCAATATCACGCACTTATCGCACTGCACACTGCAAAACTACACAGGAGAAATTGCCATTGGACCCCGTGATGACTCGAGGATTCTTGAGAACGGGTTCACAAGACAAATTACTGTAATATCACATACAGTAAACCGTGACATGAGACGCGAGACGTGCCGTTAAAAGTTCACGATGCGGGAACCGAACCCTTAGCTCGTTGCAATCGAAAAATATTTGAGTGACAACCAATACACCGTGTGAGCTACCAATTTTTCTCAGCCGTCCTATATAACTAGGATTACTGGTCATGGTGACTTTCTCGAAAAAAAGACAACTCGTGTCAACATCCCGTCCCTCCTCTCATCCCATTGCCTGCGACCACACTTCTTACCTACTTGTCACACAATCATCGTGCATCGCATGCATCACACTCCACAACTGCTAAACTGTCATCACAGAAGACGATGTGTGCTGACACTCTGTCCTTACGATGGCTACAGTCGTCGCCACATCAATGTGTCAACGCGTCAACACAGTAAGTTTCAGTCCACCACCCTCTGGCACCCTCCACTAACTAGCGACTGCCACTTTCACCACCTTCACCTTCACCGGTGCACCCCCCGCCCTCATGCCATTTTTGCCACTGATCACATTGCCCGTGTAACCAGCCGAGTCGTGCCCGACTGCATCACCCCACCGCTGCACCAACCAACTAGGTTTCCAATGCTGCCGCCACCCCAACTCCCCCATTTATCACCCGTTGCCATCACCACCACCCCTCTCCCGTCATAGTCGTGAGTTTCCATTGTCGATCCTTTCATTATCACTGCTCACTGGTGTTTATGCATCCAATGGCCTCAGCCTTCATCCCATCAACTTTGACTGCATCATCGGGCAAGGAAAATCGTCTCATAAAATTATGCGTAGCTTCTCTTGATCTTACATGATGTTGACATTGATGTGTCTTTATTTTTGCACCTTGGCAGTATGCCCTTTACTCTTAGCTTTGCGATCTCACCGTGACATCAAAAGTGCTGTCTCGATGAGCAGATACTGCAAGGTGAGACGCTTCGCGATGCCGTCCTATGACTCGTGCTCAAGTTGATGTGTACAGATCCTTGCCCCTATTTATGAGCAATTAGGAAATGCATTCAGCCACGCTGACGAACAGGTTGTTGTTGTAGAAAATATCAACGATGACGGTGCCGGCAAGCTCTCAGTCTCTGGGACAAAGATACAAGGTGAAATGCGGCCTCGACTGTGAGTGTCAAGTTGGAGTAGACGGTATACCACTTTCTCTCTCCTTAGGGCCGATGCGAAGACGACCGATAACAATGATGGGCAGTACCGGTGGGGCTTCAGCAGTGTCATTTAGCCATAACTATCAGTAGCATAGTCGTCAATCACTACATGTTTAATCAGACATTATCTTTAGATTTCCCGAAAATTATCGATAAAATATCAGGGGGACAGGTTAATTCTGTTAATATAAGAAAGCAGTAATTTTTCGCTAGCCTAACGAAATTATCTCTTGCTAACGCGGGAGGTTTTCCCTGATGCGTCCACTGGTACATGCACCCTTGCATGCACTGTCGAACTGCTCATGCACACAGGCCGAGCTTATACGACTTTCCACAGACGGTCTACAGCGGCCACGAGTATTTTGCCCTCACTAACCCAGACGTCTGCAAGCCGACCCACCCGCAACATCTCAACCGCACCAAGAAAAGTTCTGGTATTGCCTCAAAGTAAGGAGCTGAATGGAGAAGAGACCGAAAACGGACAACGAGAGTGGTCCATCGAGTCGCCCCGATTGGGCGATAAGGCAAGAAATCGGATAAGGGCAGAATTAAATTCCTACCACCTACTCCCACCACGCACATCTCTACCTAGCATCCAAACGCAACGCGAACGATAAAATGCCGGCCAAGGCAAGTGACAAAATGCATTACTACCCTGAAGAACACTGCTAACTAGGAGATCAAAGAAATCGAAGGAAGAGACTGACCAGCCGGCTACCGCCTCGTTCCTCGGGTTCGAGATATCGTACCTCCGGGAGATAAAGAAATCTGCGGAGATAGGTTACATGTCGATGAACATATTTGATCCACCCGAAGGTGCTTACTGGGGGAAGTTTAATGATCGCATCATAGACCAGGAGTGGGTCGACGATTTGGCCAACCAATACCCCACAAACCTACAAAACTGCACGGATAAGGACGCGATCGAGATCGGTGTGAAGAAAGAGTGGATCCAGAACATCGAGAAGATTGTCAGATCTGTGGAAGGGAAGAAAGTAGAGGGAGTACCGCTGATCGAGTTTCTAGAGACGGGAAAAGCACAGATTGCGAACAAGAACCTGTGGTGCTTCGGGGGGAACCACCGTCGCGAGGCGCTCCGCATCCACGTCGAGAAGCTGGAGAAAGAGCTGAAGAAAATAAAGGAGGAGATCTTAGCCATCGAAGCTGGCACCGGCGGGCAAGACACACAGGAGGAGATCGCATCGCTAAAGAGCGCTGCAGAAAAGCTGACGGAGAGAATCCATGTGGACAAGCACTGGGTCATCAGGCTGTATGACAGGGGTGCGTCCGACTAGAACCCAGACTGAGTGGAGAAACTGATAGAAAGCACAGAGATAATTGAGGGGAAACCCAACGATCTGACTTCGACGATGTACCAGTTTCTCTCGCGGAACGAAGTCACAGAGCACCGAAAAATAACGGCCGAAGAAATCCTGGGGGAGACTCTCAATGAGCTGGCGATCGAATACAGAAAAGACCTCGCTGCACACGAGGGCCCGATCGATCCAAAGGAAGACGACGCCAGCACACTCTACCCACGATTCATGACAGCGGCTGAAGAAAAAGCAAAGGAGTTCAATAAGAGTCAAGCCCGAGGCCCGCGACGGCTGTGCTTAGTTCCTTCGTTCGTACTCGCCCTTGTCATGGTCAGCAGAGTCAGGCGGCAGTGGTTGCACGCACCGTGGTTCAAAATACCCAACCTATGCCGGATGCTTGAAAACCATGGAGCGGTGAGTAACACGTACTATGTAGACAGAGAAGGTACCAACTGATAGCGACCAACAAAGCTGATTTCAGAATTTATTGTGGACAGCGTAGACACCATCGAGCGCGTGGCGAACACTGAACCACCCCCTCTCAAGGCGAAAGACATCCTTGACCTCCGCGATAGGCTCTCCATGTATCCGGCGGAAAAGCAAGAGATCACGAAGAAGTTATCCGGAATGGCTACCGCGTTTAAAGGGCGATCCCCTCTCAGTACTTGGGACGAGGTCCTCCTCGAAAAGATCGATCGGTGTTTTGTTGCGAATTTCTACGACGCAGGGGGTCCATGCGCTTCTCTTTACTTCCCAGACAGCGCTGACTACATCAATCGTTTCACGAAATATTGTTCCGATGTCGACCTCGTCTTTCTGAACAATGCCAACATTTCACCGCCATATGCACGGGAATATTTCGCGTATGCCATGATGTGGAATATCCATGGCCTCAAATTCCCGATGCCCCTTGGCACCGCAAGCGCAGTCGCAGCAGTGGACGCACTTGCGACTAAGTACCGCAAAGGACTGTCTGAGGTAAGTGTCCGATAATTTCATCTCCCATGGCATTCAAGTTACCGCGCGTGGGAGCATCTCCCATGCGCGAAAACTTGAGCACATCAGTGTGCCCGTGCGGGAACATCTCCCACGCGCGGACATTTGAATGCTTCAGTTGTGCCCCGCGCGTGGGAGATGCTCCCATGCGCGGTAACTGTTACGCTTCAAGTGTGCCGCGCACGGGAGATGATCCGGTGCGTGGACATTTGAATGCTTCGGGTGTTCCCGCGCACGGGAGCATCTCCCACGCGCGGTAACTGTTACGCTTCAGGTGTGCCCGCGCATGGGGGCATCTCCCACGCGCGGCAACTGTAGTACTATCGCCTGTGCATCTCATCCCTTCAGTTAACTCTTGCCTCTGTCAGGCTTTATCGTGGATCGCCACTTCTGTCTCTTGGGCACCGCTTCTAAACTTGAGGGTCAACGCCGTACACGACCCATTTGGTGCGGCTCTGGACACTGCGTCGGCTGACATCCTCCTGAAATCGAATACAGTCGGTGCCAGGAAACAGGTAGGTGTTTGGGCAGTTCGCGTGTGCGATTTTGTTCATCTGGGCCCTTAGATATTTCACATATTATTTTCACACCTCACCACTTCCATCGTTGAGGTGGACATGTGGTTTCACAAATCGAAGACACGGTGGAGGGATTTGGTGACGGACCTTTCTCATTTCAAGTCTGTTTTACCAGATTTCGACGCACTTACGCCGTCTAAAAAAGGCAATGGCAACAAAAATGCAGCAACCTCCTCCAAGTCCATCAAGGGTCGAGGTGGTGCCGGTGGCAGAGGTGCAATACCGTCCTCCACGTCCAGCAAGAAGCAAAAGTCTAAGTCCAAGGGCAAGGGCGATGAAGAGGTGGAATCAAAGGTTGGGAACACAAAGCTGGCCACCAAAGTCACTGCTGCTTTGGACCCATTTTTTGATACCATTGGGTGGTCTCGCGAACGCTTCACCGAGGAGTGTTCTCTGATATACACTGCGATGCTTGCTGGAACTCGACCATCCCGTTCTGAACGCTTGTCCGACCGACTTGGCCCTCGTATTCTGAGCCTCTGTGGTCTGCCTTGGAATCGACAATCTGCGCACAAAAATCGGGACTATGCAAATCTTTCTTTGGTTGTCACGATTGAAACTGCCCTCGTCCAAGCTTACAGGAAGTCACTGGTTGATGAATGCTTAGGTGCTCGGGCTCTCAGGTCCGCGCTTAAAACTTTTTTTTTGGATCACGCCGCAGTACATAGCACTGCCCAAGGCAACGAGATAAAGTCAGTTATCGAGTGGGAGTTTGCGGACATGCCAGTGGTAGGTTGTGGGAAACCTGATTCGGAACTAGCCCATGAGTTGGCGAGACGCCGCTATGATGCCGAAGAACTTTCGGTCGAGTGGGAGGCTAGCAATCCTTCATCCGACTCCAAAAAGGATCCCGTCGCAATGGCTGTTCTATCCTGGCAGAAAAACAAATACCTCCGGTGTTCTAATCCTGATGCTCCGCCTGGTGCCGTGGAGTCGCGTGCCTACTATTTGCTTTTAGAACTTGCTAAGGTGTTTCTTGTTGTCTGTTCCTTGTTTTCTCCGACTAATTGTATCCCTCGCAGATCATGTATATGAACAAGGCGCGTCTCGATCACACAGGTTCAGACGACTTCGACATGGGGAGTGTCATTGTTCCAACGCTGGTGTGGAAACCACATGCCGAATCCTCAGCTTATCGTTCTCATGTGAGTGTTCACCCTGTTTTCTCTCGTTTCCTCTCTGATCGTGCCTTCTAGTTTGGATATGATACGGGGAGAATTAGGCCCCCTTCTCATGACCGGAGGGAAGAATCTCCTGTAAGTTGTATTTAATATCCCAGACTCTGCCTTCGCTCAGGTTATCGCCCCTCAGCCTTCCACCCAACCCAGCGATCCCGCCCAGTCGACTTGCCTGGCATCTTCTTTTAGTGTCCATGGGGGGGGGGAGCAGCCATCCACGGGAAGTGGGGTTGGGGAGAACACCCTTATCCCCTTCATGTCACACGTTCCTGCTCCTTCCGGATTTTCTGGTCAACGTACGTTCTGTGCATCTTCTTATCAAACTCTGCTATTATCTTGGCACAAAGGTCATCCTTCCAAGCGCCCCCCTCTGTCGTCTCCAGGTGCGCACCCAGTTCTTGTTTCCTTCATAACTTGGTTTCTCTGATGGTTTCCTTTTTTTTGGCGTACTATAGATGAAAAACGTGCCAACAAGAGAGCGGCTTTTGCTGGGCCCGGAAAACACCCATTTCCGGTGGTGGGTTCACCATCTCAGCAAACAAGGTCAAAGAAGCCCCATCATGTTCTTTGCAGCTTGTCTGGAGAGAGTGGAAATGAGGGAGTGGAAGATGACAAGGGGGAGGCAGTGAATGAGGGGAAGGTGGGACACGTGGGGGGGGATGGATACGAAGGGCAGGTGATATTCGAGGGAGACGGCAGCAGCAGGGAGGAGAGCGGGGAGGGTAGCAGGGAGAGTAGCGGGGAGAGTAGCGGGGAGAGTAGCGGGGAGAGTAGCGGGGAGGAGAGTGATGGCGACGGTATCATGTGATAGTCTTGTTTTCTTCTCTTTCTTACCCACGTTACATCGTCTGCGTTTATGGGCTCTGTTACTCTCTCCGATTGAATGCGTGACCTCATCGGCGATTTAGTGCCCGTACTTCTTAAGGCAGGAGTACAAACGGCTTGTGAGTAGCTGTAATTATCCTTCTACGTGATTACCCACACCATGCACCAGCAAGCATTGGCGTAAAACGAAGAAGTCCAGCAATAGACAGAAAAACTCATTTGTCATATTATGATGGTCCTTTGGATGGGTGCGTTCATGATGATGATGATGGATGGATGGGTACTGTACGGAAAGACGGATATGCAGTGATGCGCTTGATTGCGTGAGAGGGTTGCAAATATATAAATGTCCTGGTCGGCGGCGTGGGACGATCGGATGACTGGCGGAGCAACGGGGATATGTGTATGTATGCAATTAGTTGAGCTTTAACGATGGCTTCACTAGAAGTGAGGGGGCGGGGTAGGGAGGGAGGGCGTCTGGGCGAGGCGAGGATCGACGATAAAATTGAATTTTTCATTGTTTCGCAGGAAGAAGCGGAGACAGAGATGGCGGATTGAGAGTGTGCGTTTACAACTCCATGGGATGGACGCACTGCTCGGTACCCGCGGGTCTAGAGTCCCAGCGGAGTGGAGGTATCGTCACGGGGAGACCATGAGCGCTAGCTGCCGGCTCGCGTTCGTAGCCCAGCGGGTGGCTGCCGGCAGGCTCAGCGTAATTGCATGTGGCGAGCACCGGCAGGACAGCCTGTCTGATGATGGGCTGTCTACTGCTGCTGCTGCTTCGGTTTCTGTTGCTGATGCGGGTGGTGCCGCTGATGTTGCTGGGCTGGGGTTGGGGAGGGGACGGGCAAGAGGAGCTGGCAGGATCGGGGCTCCCGGGGCACTGGTGACCCGTATTGGCGAGGGGTGTGTAGCGAGGAAGTTCTTGAGGATAGGGAAATCCGCAATGGACGCGTCCAGCATCTCCTCAAATTGGTTATCTGCAAACTCGGCAGCGATGAGATTTCCGCGCCAGAGCTGGTTGTCGCGGCCACGGTGGCCCTTGTTCAGCTCTTCCTGGTGTACGCGCTCGTAAGTGCGTGCGTGAAGTTTCGTGTGGCAGAGGGAGTTCCTGCTCCAAGAGGTAAGAGGTAAGAGATTTGCGAAACTGTCCTTCGAGTGCCACGGTTGGCCTGACTTCCGGGACGAGCACGCAAGATGGGGGGTAAAACTCTCCTATGAGCGAATCTATTCCGAAGACACGAAGCAACACAGTTTAAGTACAAAAGAAAGTACCTAAACGAGGTAGCGAAAAGGGGGATACGGAAATGGTAAGCATATGAGGGATCGGGCAATGATGCAAGAGAATCAAGATAAGAAAAACGTGGTTTCGGGCTCAACGCACGAGCAGCCCTTACACTGGATATCGCGTACGGTGCGGTTCACGAAGAATGGCATGCCGTCGCGCGGATGACAGGGTAGTAGATGATGTGTGGGTTTGCGAACTTCTCGTTCATCATATATAGCGCCTCGACAATCTAGAATATTCGGACGCGTGTGATGAGATAGAGTCGCGGGGCGTGGAGCGGCCGCAGCACGCACCAGGTAATGCCAGGCCCTCGTGTTGGGGTCCTCCACGATGTACTCCATGTGCACTTCAGGATGTCGGACGCGCCCTGCATTCATTTGCGCCGGTGTGTGCGGGTTTGAGAAAGAAGCCAGGCTCGTCATCAGTGACACGACGTGTGGCGGGCGCCCGTCTGCCGGGAATAGGATAGCGTCAAATGACTGCATCAAACCCATAGGGCGGATCCTTGGCAACAGAAGACTATCACTGGCAGCCAGTGAGGAAGAATATCCCGTCAGAAGGAGTCGCCTACAAGTAACAAAGGAAGGCGGCCTAGTTTCCTACGATGCGGACTCAGGCTGGGTGCAGACTTACCACATCTCGGGACACCCACAGCCAAGCAGCAGCTTGTAGTGTGGACCAATGATAGTAGATCGAAGTGTAGGGGTCACCAAAATCGTGACGTGAACTAGTGCATATTCTCTACTCATTGCTCTTGCGGGAGTTAGGAACGCTGATCGATGATCACGCGATCACGTCCCAGGGGCCAGGGCAAGCCCAACACGTTGTGAAAGAACACACTATGGGTGCCAGTATTCAGGCCATGGGTCCTCAGGCCTCAGCTCAGGACCCATTGTGCCGGTACATCCGTCACCCGAGTCACTCTGTACGGCATACTGACCTAAGAGTGAGTCAAGTGCACGAGATAGCGACGGAAAAACTTACCTCTGGCTTTATTTCTTGATGAAAAATTGATGCGCCCATCTGATGCCCATTAATGAAAATTTCGACCTGATTCCTTTCAATAGTGACGTTGGAATTTGCCTCTCCCTTCCAACGTACCGACTAGGATTTGTCAGCTTGAAGGTAGACCAGTGCGAGTGTGTTACTAGTATCCAGGAGTCCAGCCGCGTTCACCTCTGACGGCGCGGACGGCAAGGGGAAATGGGACGTTGTCCAGAGCGATGGTATCAAAGGCGACAATCGGCGGTGGCAAGGTGGGAAATGGTGCAAGGCGGGCGTATCTTCGACCGTAATGACTGGTCGTATTCCAACGAGCGCGGCGGTATTTGGAGGTGCCGTGTATGGCAGTAGAGTAGAGTTGGCGTGAGGACATTGTGTCCGCCCTCGGCCAATAGAATGGTCTCGCACTGGGCGGACGAGCGCGACGGTGAGAAGGTTGAACCGTACCACCTAGTGCTGGCTGGGGCAGTGGAACAGCGGCTGATCGTCCTGCCGCACTTGCACAAGTAAGGGGTAGGCCCCACTGGAAGCGACGGTGACTTAGGAAATGGCGAGAGTGATCGGGGCTCTGATTTTGCAGGAGTCTAACATGCCCAATGATGCCGCGACGAGTAGCTGTCTGATGCGAGAATTGGTGAAATCCTCACAATTTAGAATACAAGCCTTACCTGCAACCCGAAAAGGCTATCCAGATGCTCAAAATGTCACAGGCCAATAACCAACTCTGCAGCCCGGCAGCATGAACACAAATATGTGAACACAAAAACCAGATGGGATAATCATCCCCTGCAGGTGGTTGGCTGACTGTGACACCTTGGTACTCATTTGGCGTGGCTGGATATGAAGTCATCACGCGACTGCGTTTCGCTCGTTGTGGTCTGAGTTCGAAAGGGCACGTGACTGAAGTAGCAGATTGCTCAACCCTTTGCCCTCCTAAGTTAACGTAGCACTTACCATTGGAACTTCAGATAGCAGACAAAAGCCGAAGGGAAAACAGTGAGAGGAAGGATTGATTCTACTGATATATGTATCGATGCATATGCAATCGCAATTTTTTTTACATTTTCGTTCAGACCAAGATGAGGGATACAAAACCATTCTTTGCGAGCCACTACGTGTCCGAGGGGTGGAACCGTGCCACACCAAAGGGGGAAGTGAACGAGGGCCCGGCGCTCGGCACGGGAAGTTATTATTTCAAGGAGAGAGGGGCGAGGCAGTAGGCAAAAGATCAAGATAGCAGCGCGCTCGACATGCATGTAGATTAGGACAATTGGGTATTGGGATAATGGGGAATCGAATGTTGCGAAGAAGGAAAGTATGAGCACGTAGCGAATGGGCGGAAGCACGAAGTGCTTCTCGATCGAAAATGGGGGGGCTGTGTCCGAGGCGAGGTCGCGACGGGTGGGACCCAGCCGGAGCGTGCTGATGGGCGTCGGATTCACAGGCCCCATCATCGATCCCTTGGCGAATTTCAGGGTGCGGCGGGCGGGTAGAAGAAAAGAGCAAAGGAAAACGAACCCGTTGAAAAACGGGCGGACAGGTGGCGGCACAGAGGAAGAGGATATGGCACGTGCCGCCCCTTCGTTCAAAGACCACGCTCTATGCTTACGTTCGTACCTCACTCCGGCTTAGACCGGCCAGATATGGAACATAGGTGCGGATAGTACTCATGAAGAGAATAACCTCATCGAAAGGCGCGAGGAGCTTTGCTGAGGCATTCTACGTCTGAGGCGAACTTCAGGACGCACTGAAACCTTCCTTCAAGTACATACTGGTCGGTGGGGCCGCTCAAGCGGCGAATGTGCGGTGGTTGTGACGCTGAGCACACTGGCGGCGGCCACCTCAGGTCTTCGATGTCGACCATGAAGGCGAGGGATTCCGTCAGCCAAGTGTAACTTACTCCTCCTGCCCTTCTTGATGGACTACTTGCAACAGAGTGCCCGTCAAACTGGCTTTACAGAAGCCCGAGTTTGCTTCCTTTTTGAAAGGTCCTTTGCCTCGCTCAACATGTTCCTGTAAACGATCGACGCACCACTAGTACTTGCCAGAGAAAAGAAGACTGTCACGGTAACGCTAGAGGCAGTACTCACCCATGGAAATAATCCCCGACTCGCACAGGCGGGCTGGCCTGCACCTCTCTCCTGCCTATTTTATCGCCTTGGTGAGTTAGTGTCTAACCTCAGCTTCTCCGGCTGCTGATAACGACGTACTGCAGCCTTCGAACAGCTACCGCTGTCCATCTACGTCGTCGCCGACCTTGATATGGGAGAGGGCCTGTCTTTCTTGCGAGATGCGCCGACGCGGGACGACGAAAATGATGACGAGGAGGAAGAGCAAGAACAAACCATACCATGTATTGGCGACAACCGCATGCCAAAACTCCCAAATGGTTTCCACCCGTGACCACCCCCCAAGAAACAGGCAAGAGACTCCTTGTGAGTGGAGAGTTTGGCCGAATCGGTGTCGAAACTGGCTTTCGCAATGGGGGTACTAGCTTTGCAAAAGCCATCGCGTCGAGGCAGATCAAACTCCGTCAAACCCCTATACAGGACGTCACCAATGTAAGTGGTTACTCCCTTGGTGTTTCTCCGTTCCTCTCAGCCACGAACGCAGGGCATCGTCCCCAACATCAACGGTACGGCCGTTGCGTCTCTTACCGATAATATATACTGTGGACAACACTCAGCTGGTTCGCATACGTCCTGACTACTACATTTTGGTGTCTCAATTCAGTCCTACAGATTCTTCTTTCTATTACACATGCTGCAAGGGTATGCTGTGTTTTCTTCTTCACCTGACACCCGCGCTGAATCCTCAGTAGACTTCCGCATGTATATATTTGATACTACCGCGCCTCATGCATCTCCCAGGCAAATTCCACGACCAGCAGAATGGCATCGCCTGCGATGAGAACCCAAGGAACCGACAACCATGAAGGTCATGAAGCTTATTCAGGGTTCGCCAGGTGGATGGACTATCACTGACGCCTACCTAAGCCCCGACAATGAAAGGTTGGTGTCACTCATTATCCGTCCTCTGTACTTACCAGCCAACGTAGGATCATTTATTCCTCCATTGTGAGCCATCTGCGCCTTCCTAAGGCGAACCTCACCGGAAGTCATACGTAGGACTCGACAGTTCACATGGTGACAACGCTGGACTCGTCAACGACACAGATACCCTTGTCCTTTGCAGATCCGGCACCCACACGACTCGGACGGCGGGGCTTAACGTCCCTGGGCGACGATTTCGGTATTTGGAGCTGTAAGATTTCGGCGGATGGTAATGAGGTCATTGCTGGAGGAGATGGAAAGGTTTTTGGTGAGTATTTGGGCTAGGTAGAGGGGTGTGGCTCATAGGCTGTTCAAGTGTATGATCTACTTGCCAACAGGCGAACGGTCAAGATCGACGCTCATCAAGATGATGTCAATAGTTGTTGCTGGGCCGATACGGCTTCAGGCAACGTCCTCATCAGTGCTTCCGACGATACATTTTTGAAAGTCTGGTGTGTGATTTCATTCTACGCAAATGGCGTCGTCTAGACACTATAATTCACAGGGATCGCCATTCATTGGGTTCCTCACAAATACCCTCGGGCGTGTTTATTGGCCACAGAGGGTACCACAAACATCTCAGCGAAGGGTGATGGCCGACACATTTTTTCCAACGGGAAAGACCAGGCTCTTCGGTTGTGGGACTTGCGTGAAATGCGTACGAACGCAGAATACGAGCCCGTGGCCAATGTCGACTACGGCATTCAGCGATTTGACTATCGGTAAACACGCCACCCTTGGTCCTAACTTTACCCATTATTGATTTGGCACTCGAAGGTAAAGCCGAGCGCATATAGTGAGAGCCTGTCCTAATTCGCTTCCCAGGAACCCGTTTTGATGAGCGTCGCCTGGTCTAATGGCCGCAACGGCAGCGTCGTCGCACGCCACGAATGGAAGGGCCTGCTGAAGATGCCTGGCGCCTTAGAAGATTTCGTAGAGAAATGGCGCCTTGAAAGCCAGGAACAATGTGCGAGGTTGCCCGGGCACATGCCCGGCCAGCTCGATTCCGACGACGAGTTTGCACCCGATTCTGAGGAGGACGACGAGTGAGACCGATTATTGTCGTTTGCTGAATTTGTCTATGTATCCCCCTTGTATTAGCAATGTATGAGCCTCGTCCCGAGATTGCGCACGCGTGCTGTATACGTTCGCGAGTATAAGTCCTGAGCGGGAATGCAACTGCTTTCCCAGTCACAGCTTCTATTTTCGTGTGGTGAATCCGAAATCTGTTTCTCTGCGAACTCCGCGAGCGATCGCGACGACGATCCAAAGCTGATTATTGGTAAATATATAGTACGGGATCACATAAAGTGTGTAACATCATACGGACATCTCTACGAGCATGCGGTAGTGATAGGTTCACACCGTAGCAACTGGTCCGAGTCCACAGGGGATCCATGCCCGTGAACCACGCTGATGCTGCTTCATGAAGAGGGAGCTGTAGCAGCCTGTTCTTGCGCTCTGAACCGCCGCTCTCGCCATATCGGCCCCCACCGGACTTCAACCCAAATTAAAGGCGAGACTAGAATACAGAAACCGCCGAGGAGTACGTACGCCCATCCGTTACCCATCGCGGTGATAATGGGGTTTATAATGGATACCATGCCGGCACCCATCAAGCAACGGACGACGTTGTTCTGCCAAGATGGAAAAAATGAGGACGCATAAAATCAAAAAGACGTTGACATACACAAGCCGTGATCGAGGACGATTGGTTGGGCACGAGATCTACCAGTAATGATGTGATAGCGTTCAGCACGCTAACAAGAGTGGCTCCCACTACATGACACATTAGTTAAGGGCTGCGCAAAGTGGTACAACAAGGTATAGAACGCACTGATGAACTGCAAGACCAAAGGCACCGCAATAGATGTTTTTGCTTGAAGAGACCAACCATAGCCAATAACACAGGAGGTGAACATGACAACAAGGTACGGCATGAGCTGAAACCTCGTTCGTTCAATGGGGAATGATTCGGCACAGGCGTCAGAGTTGATGGACTTCTCGGGCTCCGTTTGACCCTGAGAAACGCGGTTCGCCTTTATCTTCTGATAGTGAGCGTCCATGAGTTTGCCGGTCAGTGTGGTACCGAGGAACATTCCCCCTCCAATGGCAAGGAAACACAATCCAATATCCGTTTGTGTTAGATATGGATAAGTGCCCTCAAAGCTGATCGATAGACTGGCGGTCACGCCGTAAAAAACGGCGTAAAATGTGCCATTGAAGAAGAGAAGGATGAAAACGTCAGGGTACGTAAACAATGTGAACGGGTTTGTGAGTGGCCGGCGTGGCGGGAGGTCACCAGTGTGTTTCATGGCACGATTTCTGCCGACTATGGGCACCGGAGGAGTGTAGATCCATCCCGCTTCGACGCTTCCATTGCCCACGATGGAGCGCAGGGTCTCAGGAAGAAAACTGAGAGAATGCGCTAAGCGTAAGAATGGTTATTAGAATATCACGGAACTTACAAAAAGAGCACGAGGCCGCATATGAAAGAGCTGATGCACAAGAACCAAAAAATAGCTCTATTCGATTTTCGGTAAATTGTTTTCCAACAGTTAAAATAGCGCAATACGTACCTCCAGTTACAACTCTGGGATAGCACTCCTCCGATTACAGGACCGAGAGAGGGACCCACCTATGATGGCAGCCAAAAGGTTCACATCCATGCAGCGGTGCTTTATCTGAGTACGTACCAAAGGCCCCAGGCCGTAAAGCCCGACGAATCCGGCTCGTTCAGCTCGAGTGGATACGTCGGCAATGATCCCAGCACCTGGTGGCGATAGTGCCGATTATTAGTCATTCCAACCAGTATTGTACTACCGCTAGATACATACCAATAGCATAAGTACTCGCTGATCCCGCTGCTTGGAAACATCGTAAGAGCATTAAGAGCCAGTAAGCTGATGTGGGAACTAGGGCAAGCCCTACACAGGAGAGTGAAAGGATCAGCAAACACGCGATCATCATTGGCCTGCGCCCTCGACGATCGGACAGCGTCCCCCAGAGCATCGGAGCTAGTTCGAATATGGGAAGTGACAAAGTGAGCTACACTCTCGATCGCGAACGAAGGTATTCACGCACAGATGCCCTGGAATATCATGTACATTGTAACAGTTAGATTGATGAGTTCAATACTCTTGTGAAAATCCCTAGACACAGCGGGAATCACGGGAAGATAGATGTTGGCAGTGAATGGACTGCATGTTACAGTTCGGGCGAGTTCACGTGAGCGTCGGCACGTTTTTTTAGATAAAAACAAAACGCACCTGAAAAACGCGGCAAGGGACGCCAGGCTGACGACCAACCACTTCTCTTTCAAAGAGAAGATGCTCTCTGTCGTATCATCAGTCTTACCACTTTCAACGTCATGGACAGCGCTTTGTGAGGGTGGTGCCAGCTCGGCATTGACTGGAACTTCGCGGGCTGCAAACTCGGGTTTGTCTGGTTGAAGTTCGGCCAGAGACATCCTTACAGAGAGCGATAAGAGGAAAGTCTGCAGGGAGTAACACTGTGCCCTGGCGCATACTAATGCAAAGACCCAAACCTGCGGTAGTTTGATTTCCCGTCCCGCCTTCCTTTCTCGGAAGGAAGATGTCAGTCAGACGGCCTTCGCCCGAACGATCCGACGCTGACACACCACAATACAGTAACACTATAGATCGCAAAATCATTTCCAGGGTGAGGAGCACTGTTGTGATCCTCAGTCGGTCAAAGACTCCAAGGGTACTCCAAGGGTAGGTCCAATAGTTTTCCCTTGAGTTTTCCAGTGATTGCCAAGTCCTTACTTTGCCAAGTCGCCGTATGCCGCAAACAGACTAGACTAGTTTACTGTATTGCCTTGCCGCCGGAGACAAGGCACGAGTCAAGGATAGGCGTGGCGGCAGCTGTAAGCGGCAAGCTAAGGTCTAAAGCAGGCATGTTACGCGTCTCAGAAGTTTGTGCGGCCACCGTAACCTACTACATAGTAGCTTGAATATCCGAGTCATAGCTAACTTGAAACAAGGACTGGCTTCAAGGAAGACATCTTGGAGCATGGAGCTAGAAGCCTGTGATCAATCCCTCAAACCTCGCAGCAAACGCAAAACTTAGGAAGCGCCCCAAGAAGCGCCCTGGTATTGCGCCCACTTTTTGGGCCACTTCGCAGAATTCGCTACAGTATGATGTTGGGCACTGGGCCATCTCCGTAATTATAAACAGTCAGAAAGGCCGAAAGTGAATGGGTCAAAAAATCTGGTCGGGCTTATCGGACATCGTCCGAGGGAGAAGACAACCAGCTCCTCCATGCGTGCGTTCAGAAGCGATAGATATTTTGTCTGACTGTTTCTTTGCTGCTACTGTAATCCTATATACGTTTGTCCACCGGGGCAAGGGTTGGCAGCACGTTTCGCGAATTTCGCGGGCTCGGAGCAATACTCGTCATGCGTCTCTTGTAAACCTCCGAGACAGGACCAATTATAATGTTTACCCTTCAGATTTTACGGCAGTAGACCACCTTCTTGTGTCAGGTCCTCACTCCAATGACATGGCGCCTGCGTCCTGGCATGTTCCTGCAGAACGATAGCGTCTAAGGAAGCACGTCAAGAAGCGTTCTAAGTTACTGTAGTGTAGTGTCAAGGGAAATTTGAAACACCGCTCATACTCTCCTTGCAAGCACCTTTTCTGGTCTTCACGCTCACTCAATGGGTCGTATTCTATATTCATCTTCGCGTGGCCCACTCTTGCGTTCTTTCTCAGCCAATTCGTCATCCCTTGGCGTCACTCCATCTACATTCACTCAATGCCATGCCGGCACCCAGCAGCCTGCAAATTCGTGTTCTGGTCCTGCGATATGTGGAGGAAGTCCGCCAGCAAACACTACTCCTAGTCTGGATGCCATCACCTGCCGATGGGAAGATTGCTGTGCTACTTTTAAGGACTTAAACATGTTCATAGGTGCGCGTCGCTTTCCCCTCGGCTACCTGACCCAACTGAGAAGCCCTGACATTCCCATACCCCTGCAGACCACATGGTTGAGCACAAATTTAACCGAGAATCTAACCACACCTGTGAACCAGCCATGTGCACCTGTTGTGGCCTCCCTCAGACTTCCCGCTCCGCACCGATCTCCCATCCCTCACCATACACTGGGGAAAAGCCCTTTGCCTGTGAGCTACCCGGTACATGTCCTCCCATCCCCTCCAGGCTGTCGTTTTTAAGCCCAGGGAATTCAGAGTGTGACATGTCGAGTGATGAAGGAATGTTGTCCCACCCCACCCAGGACCCCGACTCAGTAACGGGGCTGATCCATGAAAAGGCGCTGGCGATGGTCAAGTACCCCGATACTGTCATGGACAATGGTGGTAGGAATGGTGAGGTCTCGCAGGACGTCCGCAGCGAGCAGACCCGCTTCCCTCACTGTGCGTGGCTCTTCCAGTGGTAGCCACAGCTGGGCAGGAACTATGCCTGAGAAAATGACAGCCCAATGAGTCCCAGCAACGACAGTAGTGGCTTTGCTAAAATATATTCCTTGTCGCTCTCATTACGATCCAATAATTAGTGTCAAAATGTCAATAATTTATGCATAAGGTACTCAACACGAGTTATGGGACATTATTGCTAGCTATTGATCGATAGTCTCAACTATCTCATTTATCACTAATTTTGCTATATACTACCTCTTGCTAGCGGACAAGGTTTTTCCTGATGGTTCCCTCACCATGTCTGAATGCCCGCAAACAATGCACAAAACATTTTCCCAAGGATTTCCGCGCAAATACAGAGATAACTGGTGAATCCTATGTGCAAACCCGTCGACGGGATACAGGACGCTTTGTTCGTGTCGGAAACCATTTCGTCGACAATCGCTTCGTCATATCTTACTGTCCTTATCTCCTCCTTGCTTACTGTACGCACATCAATGTCGAGTGTACGACTGGCTTCCAATCTATCAAATATATATATAAAGTATACCTTCCTGTCCTCTTTTAAGTGGCAATTTCTGAAGCATTATAGTATATTTACAAAGGGCCCGATCGCGCATCTTTCGCGTTTGTTCCCAATGAACACTACGTTGGAACTGACCACCCATCGGAGCAAGACGAGACCAGGCTATACGTTGATGCTCGATATATTAGCGCATCTGAAGCTTGCGCAAGGTTGATGGGTTGGCCGACGCATAAAGTGCGTGAGCAGTTCTCACAGCTGCATCCATAAAGTTTACCCTATGATAGGAACATCCGTCCAAGACGCAGTTGCAAGTGCATCTGGAAAATGAACAATATGTTGTATTTGATCCAAATCGGATCAATGATGATCCCATTCCCAGAAACACGCATCTAACCGCCTTCATCAAGGCAAATGAACAGTATCCTGTTGCGCGTACTGTTCTTTACCCCGACTTTCCTACCAAATTCACGTGGGATTACTCACGCAAAATTTGGTACCCTCGGAAAGGTGGGACAACTTTTGGTCGCATGGTATACATTCCGCCGACTGCGGGCGAGAAAATTTATGCACGGCTGATTCTATCTGTTACTACGGATCTGCGCAGCTTCGAAGACATGAGGACAGCTGACGGGACCATTCATTCCACTTATCGAGAGGCCTGTTTCGCACGAGGCCTCCTCGCAGACGATCGTGAATGGAGGCATACGCTGGAAGAGGGCAAATTCATGCGAACTGGGAACTATCTCTGACTTCTATTCTTATCATCCTCCTCCGTTGTGAACCTTCACACCCTCTTGACCTCTGGAACGAATTCAAGACTACTTTGACTGACGATTTGCCTCGCGAACTTGCCCATCGTGGTCTAGTACCCGGTTTGACAAGAGAAGCCTGTGAGGACTACGGCCTTTTCCTATTGCAGATGAGATTGCACCGAATGGACAAAACGATGACCGACGTTGGCCTTCCCAGTTGCACCTCTGATACCCCCCTTATTCACCCCTTCCATCCGAATCTTGAAGCAGCAATTGAGGATCTCAAGGGTGGCCATCTCGAAAGGTGCGTCTTCATTCTACGTCCTACCATATACACTAGTATAACCATGTTTGGTCAGGAACTTTGCAACCAAAGGGTAAGTTTCCGCCGGGGGTAACACTAATATAATGATAATTGACGCAGTGCTAAATTATTCCGTTTTATCGGCTAATTTTCCCGATGACTCATGTTTGAATCGGTGTTGGCTCTCAGTCCGCATATCTACAGCTCCCACCGAAGTACCGCAACGCACCCATGATCGCCGCCTTCCTCAACAACATCACGACTCCGCTGGGCATCGCCTTAGGCTTTGGCGTGCGTACGACATACAATCCGGACTCGATCCGCGCGACGACCGTCTCGGGCATCCTCGACTCTTAGCGCAGGCATCCTCATCGGGGTTTGTCGAGCTGCTCGCACACGAGTTCCTGTTCAGCCGCGAGTTGCGCGAGGTGAGTAACGCGAAGCTCTTACATGTACTCAGCTGTGCTGTAGACTCATGGCCCTCCTCGGCAAGTGGGCTCGAAGCATTTTGGGATGGCATAAACAGACCGAAGTAAATCTGACATAGGGCACTACAGAGACCAGGTTGGTACTTTAGTTAGATATTTAGTTGCTCTGTACCAACAATGCTAAGTGTTCCTGCTGTAGCGAAGCAGAGATGCTGAGTACGAGTTCTGTGAAGTCTTGATTTAAGGTTAGGTCTTCGACCATTTAGGGAAAGAGGGGGAAAGAGTGCCAGCAGGGCACAGAACGGGACGACGCAGCACGGACGATTCGACGAACGAGAGGGTAAAACTAACTAGTATTGAGAGGGGGTACGGATCGTTATATACACAAAGAACCGGTATCTAATTATCTAATGTGAGGCCTCGAGGCCTGTCGAAGAGGAAGCGACGTCGCGATGAACGCGGGACGAAGCTTTGTGTTCGAACGGCGGGTGTGGCGAGGATCGTGCGTCTGAGCGTGCACGACGTGTAACCCTTACACTGCGTCATGCATCAGCCTGAGTGAGCCAGACGTGAAATGCATGATATGGGACGTGAACAGGACGCAGAAACGCTGATCAGTGCAAATAAGGAAATAACGATGTACCCTCTTAGTCAACCCTCTTTCACTACTGTATTTTGTTGTGATACTCCTGCTGCCTCAACTATTTGACCAAAAGAAAGTACATGCCATTGAAATCTTTTTATGGTAAAACTGAGTCGCTGATTCCTTCCGAAGGCGCATCAGGAAAAACCTCCCGTGCTAGCGAGGCTAAGCGAGCAATAATGTAGCTAGCGATTATCGACAGTTGAATATTGTGTCAATAAAACCAGTAAACGATATAACTGTCAACTAATCTAGCTGATACAACTGACAACTCACCGAGAGTGTGAGATTGGCGCTGCAAAAAGTGTAACTTGTGGGAATCGAACCAGGGGATTTACAAAATTTCGAGGCAAGACTGTAACCAATACACTACATTGGCCATTGCCGATCTCCCTCTTTTTTCCCTACAAGTACTGTAACGTTAATGTGGATTCACAAGTCGCGATTGGTTGTTGTTTGCTTGCTGACTTTAAATTTCCCCCCAACCGTTGTGCGTCTCGCGCCCTCTCTCGCTCTCCTCCTCACTCCTCCTCCTTCCTGCCCCTGCTGTTACGAGCACATCAGGGCATTTCCCTCGCCCTTTCTCCTAACATCAAGATAAGTCTTTCCTTTTTCTTTCACCTTTTTCATCTCATCTCGACATGGCAGGAGAACGGCCATACGGCCATGACACTGTCACCACCTCTCTCATGTGCTTGCTGGCTTCCACACCCCATGCATGTGAAGCTACCCTACACCTGCCCTAATCCCGTCAGTACAGCCAAGCTGTTGTGTCCAACCACCCTCACAAATGCTGACACGTCACCACTGCACCAACCAGCTCACGACCGCTGGTGCCGACTTTCCTGTACCTCAATCGACAACGCCACACTGATCACATGGCTGCCGCCGCCACACCCTTCTGCCACTTTTAAGGTAGGTTTTTTTTCGCTTTTTTTAATTTAATTTTTGCTTTCCCCTTTTTTTCATGCAGACAAGTTTAGCGTGCTGCCTGCTTACATCCCTCCCCTTGCAAATGGAAAGGTTTGCCTCTAACCAGCTCTTTCCCACTTTTCCCTTACTGATATTTACACCTTGATCAGGGGCACCTAGGTCTGCAAGCCCCTTTCCCCTCCTGCCGTCACTTACATGCAGAGCGAATGAAATGTATGCTCTTCTTTTTCCCTCTGAGGCTTTGCCAGCTCTTGCTTATGGAGCGGGTTGATTTGCGTCCAAAGGCACTTGAAACTATCGCCACGCTAGCGCCAGAGGTCAACGCAATGCCGATGGGATGACCGGAAGAGTCTTGCGAAGATCGGGGTGCATTGATGAGACGTGTCGTTGGTTCCCCATTTCGCGGGCCACCAGGCGCATCTCCACTTCGACGCAGGAACGCATCGCATTCGTCTCCGCTACCCACCGGAGAACCTTCTTTGGGTGAGTGCAGTTGTGCATCAAGATTGGCATCCTGGTCATAGTCGTTTTTATGACCGTTATGCTACATCCACATCACTTGGCTCGTCGGGGGTTCTGTGCTACGACCGCGATGTTGTTGACTGCGCTGGCATTTACAGAGGAAGCAGATGAACGCAAGAAGAGAAGCAGTAGCGGATCGAGGACTGAGCTGACTAATGCCCGTATGGCTTTACGTGCGAAGGAGCCAAGAAAGGTTGCAGCACTCTACAACAATTGAGCGGGATCTAGTGATTTTGGGAGAGAGGGCAGGGAGGGGCATACCCCTACTTTTCTTTCATTCAGTGGTGATTCATGTAAGTTACTCGTAGATACAAATATATGGATTTGGATTCCGAGATTTGGTTCGACCGCCACAGCACCGAACAGTGTTCGGGGTCTCCAGGAATATTCATTTAGCGATGATTTGTTGGACCTGATTATGCTAATTAGAGATAAATTATCGTGGGGACTAAGCAATCCGTGATAATTCGATAATCCAGTAAGTATCGATAATTTATCATCGCTAGCACCTCGCTAGCAAAGGAGGTTTTTCCTGATGCAAGTTATGCGCAAATGTTCTAGACTAGTTCACAAACGGGCCAAGACACGGGCACTGTTGTTGGTTTCAGTGAGGACATAAGGAGCATCTCGGAGTTCACCGTGCCAGAAGATGATTACAGGACGATAGACGCCCATTGATGACGATAGGTGAGATGAAGCTGAGCAAAGGAAGGTGCTTGAACAAGCCCACGCCGACTTAAAGGGTCTGTTTTTTTATTAGGTCGCCGGCACAGCCCACTTGCCGTCTGGGACGCCGTCGTGGAGTTGACTCTGCGATCGCATGGCCAGGAGGCCATCGCCATCTTTGCGAGCCACTTCTAGGCTGCCCGAGGGGATGGGTAGGAGAACCACGCCGGGCCGTGAAGGAAGAATGAGGGTCCGGCGCTCGGCACGGATAGTTATTATTGCAAGGAGAAAAGGGGTGAGGCCGTAGGTAAAAGATCGAGAGAGCAGCGTGCAGAGCATGCAGGTAGATTCGGTATTGGGGGATGGGGTAATGAAAAAGGCTGAGCATTGCGAAGGAGACAAGGTATAAGGCACCATGGTCGCTTTTTCTGCATCCTGAGCACCTGTGGCGGCCGAGACAGACTGCGCAGACACCGCCAAATGGGCCTGCGCTGGGGCGAAAAAACTCGGGTTTGTCACGCCTGGGGCGCTGAGTGCCGTTATGGGAACGTTTCTCTAGGCGGTCAGAAGGGAACCCGGAGTCGTGGCGCGGGGAGCGTGAGAGACGATGCTTCCTTGAGGTTTCCTCACGTACTGGAGACCGGGAGCGCATGTGGCTGTGGGACCCCTGGCCCTGTTCACAATGGCGCCTGGAGGGGGTGCAGGTTTCATAGGCGGCATTGGCAGCTTTGCGGATCTGCAGCAGGTAAAAGCAAATGGCGTGCGGGGTAACCAGAGCAGGTGGCAATAGCGAGTGGCGACTGGCAACGACGAGCAAATGGCAATGGCAATGGTGGCAGGTGGCGGAAGAGAAAAGGTTCAAGGTGATGCGTGGCAGAGGAAGAAGAATGGGTCTCGGTCAGCGAAGGGTTGTCGAAAATAGGTGGGGGTAAGTTACCTGATCAATCTCGCTGAAGACGATTCTTCCGTTTAGCTCCTCTGCGACGGGGCGGAGGAGAGCATCTTGGATGATGGCAATATTGAAACCTTCTTCCCGTTTGAAGGTGTCGAACCATTCATGCCTGACTCGGCTCTGGTACAACATCAAAGCCTGCTCGCTGAACGGGAGAGACTTTTTTGGGTGTAGCTCCAAATTGATGTAAAACGCGGCCAGGGGTTCAGCGTGGGCTGCTAACCATACCCCGGGTTTGGCTATGAAGTGCAGCATCGTGCTCTTGGCTCGACCCAGCTCAAGTCTTCGTAGTTCCCGATGTGTCTGGAGGGTCTGAGTGCTGCGAGAGGGCGGATGGCGATAGTGTCTTCGATTTGGGTGAAAGCCAGTGTGTCGTGGCTGACGGATTTGCTCGTGTCCGCGAACGCTTCCCTGCACCCTCTCGCCGCGAAGTAGTCTAGTTCGATATACTCCAGGTTGTTGATCTTGCTGAGGGCGTAAGGTGCTGGCCTCGGTGCGGTCGACTCGCTGACGGGTCGCTGAGGGACGAAGGTGCCAAGCTTGGGTTTCCTTTTCTGCCTCCCTGCGTTGCTCCTCGGCCTCTCTCCCGCGCTGGGCATGCTGAATGGCTTCTCTCGGGCCAACCTGTACCGTTCTTCTTGTTCCACCCGGTCCTGCTCGAGTTGGGTGTTCCAAGCGGCTATTTTACGCTGATTCTCCTGGGTCCAAGCCTCTTTCATACGTTGGGTGGCATCCTCAATGGCGAGGGGAGCGTCGCCAACGTGCGCATCGATCACAGGCTGCCTTAGGAAGACCCATTCGGCGCCTTCGAAGCCTGGGCAACCGGCCAGGGTGGGGTCCTCGACTATACGAGGCATGTGTGGGTAAAGATTGGGAAAAGTGGTGAAAAAGGTGAAGGGGTGTATGTATTTGGATATGCGGGTGTTGTGTTGCAAAAAGAAAAGAGCTAAGGAAATCGAACCGGTTGGAAAACGGGTGGACAGGTGGCGGCACAGAGGAAGAGGATATAGCACGTGCCGCCCTTCGTTCACTCCTTTGCTCAAAGACCACGCTCTATGCTTCGTTGGTACCTCACTCCGGCTTAGACCGGCTAAATATGGACTGCCAGCAGCTCAGCCCGAGAGTGAGGGTGGGGGTGGAATGGTGGACAGGGCCTGAGCAGGAACGCTCTACCGTGGATAATGCAGGCGATACCTTGTCTGGGCTTGGTCGAATGAGGCAGCGATCGGTCGAGGAATTTGAGCTTGATTGCGCGAGAGGCTTGAGGTTATATTGACCGTGAACGCGCGGGAGTCTGCGCTCAGCAGAGGCGAGTTGCGCTCGCACTCACGTCCACCCGCCCACGTGGCATGCGCGACGCACGACACATAGCCCGTAGTTGGATCCGTCACCGACATGTGCGTTGTCACACTACTGCGCGCCGTAGTCGTCGCGCTCTGCGCGAGCGACGGGGAGTGCGGCACGGGGACGGCACGGCGCAGTGTGGGTGCTGCTGTCGGGCGGTGGCGGCCCATCGCAGATAGTACGGGCGATGCTTCACCTGGACTCGGACGGATGACGCGGCGGTCGGTCGAGGAGATCTAGCTCGAGTGCGTGAGAGACTTCAGGCTGTTGACAGTGAACCCGCTCGAGTGCTCAGAGGCGGAATTTGAGATGGGCGCTGAGCGCCGAGTGTGGGATTAGGTATGAACGTATCGAGTGCAGCGATCCCTGTTCGGAGATGGTAGCCCCACAGCGGGCGGGCGAAGGACGTTGGCTAAACCAACAACAAAAAACCAATTGAGTAAGGTTCGAGTGTGTAAGGACAGGCTTAGACGAACCTACTGAGCCAAATGTCATTCGTCGTTCGTGCAGGCTTGGTGATCCCCGAGCCAACTGCCTCCAACTTTCGCCTGCGACGGGGGTACCTCCTTCAAAAGGTCGAAATCGATGCCGCCAGTCATATTTGATGGTGTAGTCACTGGATTTGGGAGGACCAGGCCAGGAGGGGGAGACATTGCCTTTGCAGAGGATACAGATGCAAATTGGGACGCAGGACGCGGAGCATGTTTTTGCCGGAGCCTAGTGCTGTAGGCTCATACACTGGCGGAAACTCGCCGTCATCGGGAACATGTATCGGCTCCCTAGACAGGGGAGAAGGGGCAGCAGGTGCGGGATCACTCCGGCCAGTGGAAGTTGTGCCTCGAGGGAGGGAGAACAGGCGGAGGAGTGGACGCCACACCCTGCTGCACTTGCAAGTAGGGGTAAGGCCCACTGGAAGCGACGGCGATCAGGAAATGGTGAAAGTGCTGTTTGATGTGAGAATTGGTGGCATTGCCTGTGAGGTGGAGACGACTGAGTACAGAAATTCTCACGAGTTAGAATACAAGCCTTACCTACAATCTGGAGAGGCTAACCAGACGGAGGATGGCGAATTTGCTTCTGGATTTGTGTGCTCAAAATGCCAGTCCAATAACCAACTCTGCAGCCCAGCAGCATGAACACGAATACGTGAACACAACAACCAGATGGGATAATAATCCCCTGCAGGCGGTTGACTGGCTGTGACATCATTTGACGTGGCGGTCGTAGATGCTGACCGTCGGAGTGAATGGACAAGTCACGCTACCGACGCGTAGCGTGGCGCAGTTATGTAATTACTGTAAACACGATTTAGTAAGAGGCTCCAATGTCCGTTGAAGATCGGAAGATGCGCACGTATTTCTGCCTGGTGACTTTTGCTTTGCTGTCTGGGCGTATGCACACACGATTATTGGAAAGATTAAAATCAAGGAGTCGAGGACACCGTTGTGGCTTTTGTTCTACCCGGCGTTGTCAAGCGCGTTGTCCTCCTGGCTCCTCCACCACTGAGCGGATGGTCCCATTATCAAGGTTCTCAAGAAACTCGTGTGCTGCTGCGAAGCCCCGTTACATGTCTCGTGGTCTTCGGTTCACTCATGTTCCTTGTATGGTCGTCCCTGGAAGCCCTCGTCCCATCCTCGCCGCCCTTGAGAATCTCGGCGCGACTATCGGCGCACCTCTCACGATGCTCGACCTCGAGGTGCGATAGATTCGCCTTTGTCGTTCCCGTCTGAGCCCATGGCTGCGCACGAGGTGATTGCGAGTTATTGATTGAGAGCCTCGTGGTCTCAGAGTCAATCGGAGTCACGGTACGTGAACCATGTTTTGTACGTCTTAGAGTGCGGCGTAGCGCGAATGGAAAATGAATGGAAAACCTCCAGGTTCGAGCCCCCGCGACACGTCCTTGTTAGCTTATTGTTGTTTGGCACAATCGTTTTTTAACGAGCTCCTTTTCGGTTCTCTCGGTTAATCGTTGAAACGTTGAAGGTCCGAGCCATATCTCCCAAATGAGTGCCGTACTATCACGAGAGAGAGCAAACTTTCTTGTTGCGGTACGGCAGGCGGGGAGTTCAGGATGACGATGGCGGTGTCCGATTAGACCGCAATTTCGTTGGCCCTCGCATTGAGATTATAAATACAGTACCACCATGGCCCTCACTGTCCTGATCCCGTGATGCTCATTTATGCAATCGACTTCAGTAACACCGCTCCCCCGGACGTCATCGTGATCAGATAATATAAGTAGTCGCTAGTGTCACATGTCACTAGTCAAGTCACCGGTGATTTCAGGAACGACTAGCGGGGCACCTGATCGATTCAATCAGTCAGGAAAGCCGGAAAGCCCAAGGGAAAGCCGTTCAATTCCTCAAGGACGGGCAGAACGAAGAGCACCTTTTTGTTGCGTCAATGGCCGCATGTGGTTTTTTGTATGTCTTTACATCTTCCAGCGAAATGAGGTTTTAGTCTTCTGTGTCATAAAAATGCCTTATGAGAAAGCCTTTCAGATGCTTAGAGGTGATAAGTGTACAACTTTGTAGGCTAGGGAAAGGCGAACCATACTGACAGTGTACTCACGGGCATGTACATCCGTGTCAGGGTGCAGAGACACTGGCCGCCCATCAATTGAGTTTATCAAGCTCCGATCCTGACCTGCAAAAAAACTCGTGGCTTGCGTTGTAAGTTGATAAGCCTTCGCTACTGTAAGGTATTTTGACTTATTGTAAGGCACTTTGGATCTTTGTTAACGCACCCACCCCTGAGCTGGAAGAGAACAATAGTTGATTCGATCAAGATGTCCCTGACGGGATGTTGATGTCGTTGCCATTGTCGCCGTGATGGTAGTTTCTGTTCTTGTAGCGACCGTGGTGGTTGTCATCATCACCAATAATAGTATGGTACAGTAGTGTCGGTGATAACCATCGCAGTACAGTATTAAGGCCAGGGAGGCTAGGGCAATGCCGAGACAGTGTCATTCACAGAGTCGGCTGGCTCTTGTCAAGTGGTGGAGTCATCAGTGAGGCCAACGTCAAAGTCAATTACTCAAACAAACATGTCTCAGTCCTACCAATCCGAGCTTACGATGGTTGAGTCTCAAAATCTCTGATAGGACGCAGCATAGAAGGTGAAAGCTGTGCAGAGGAGTCCACCGTAACGAACGTTACGAATCGATATATACGCGATACGGTAAATGAGCTGCCATTAAAGTATTCGGAAAGGAAGACGCATCGTAATGTGTTTGTCCTGCGTGTACCATGACCATGTGCCCTGTAGCATGTAGCACGTCACCTCGAATGGCGTTGCACTGTACAGGTCCTCAGTTGTGATCTCGGGATGAATGTTGCTAAGGTACTGCATACGGTTCGATTCGCATCTCGGGAACGTCAAATTCTTCTGGCGTAAATTAATAAGGTCCGAACGCACCAAAGCCAGTAGTAATCGGACCAAGGAAAGCTGCCACAGATTGCGCTGCAAGGGGTCGACCTGCAAGGGTTTTAGCCAACCCTACGGCCGCTTGCTAAGACTCGGGAATGTACGCGCGACAGTCCTTGTCGTAGTTGACACGAGTCCCATCCTGTGCGGACACTAGCCACGTGTTCACAGCCTACGGGGGAAAAGACCGAATTAATGGATGTTGTGAACATGTAACAAGAATTTTGTTCCTTTTCCAAGACTGAGACTGAGACAGTGGAAGTAACTGAAAAATCATATCGTGGACAATCTTGGCCTGGTTAACAACTTAACATGGCTAAAGCGAGCGATTGGTCACCGCGAAGTTGTTCCTCGGTCGCAACCATTTAAAATTCCCTCCTCGGCTAGGATCTCAAGATTAGCTAGTGAAAACTGTTCCCAATCCCCAGGTTGCTATTGCTCGGAGAAAGGGAATCTGTAACATTCATCTCAGTTGTCATGATGAGTGTACGATGCGGAGAGAGCGGCGACGGGAGCCTTGGAAGGAGAGGAAAATACATGGCTTTTCGGGGAGAACTGAAATTGGCTCAAGAGGGCCAAGGTGGACAAGGTTGAAGGGCTCATCAACAGATGCACTCACTCGCGCGCAGCTTGCTGACATAGACAGTAAGACTGGTGACTTACCACTGGCAGTGAGCGCTATTGGGTGTTGCTCCCGATGAGTTGACGATTTTTTCGGAGACAGTATCTGAGGATTGTCGGCAAGATTGTATTTGCGGGTTTATCCATGGAACGGGAAACGATTCATCTTCGGCACGCTTGTGTCGAGTTGGTCGTCGATCACGATGCGCTTGTATGAGTCAACTTCGACGCCAAATTTTCGAAACCTCGGCCTTGGGTGTAGGGCCAGCGCCCGACAGCGACGAGCACAACGCCCCAAGCAACGTCCACCTCGAACTGCGTTTTATGCCACGTGACTCCTCTCGAACACAGTGGAAAACGGAGTAAACACACCAAGCTTTGCTTTCGTCTGTGGTGAAGATCACCTTCCCGTCATTCTCTGCAGAGGGCACCTTCGTACTCGAACAGCTCCCGCCATGAATCAACAGAAATGGTGGGAATGCGCTCCGCCTTTGCTAAGCTGGCCGCACGTGAGGAAGACCTCCGAGCTCTGCCTCGGCCAGAGCAGTTTCTTTGAGGAGGACGACGCAGCTGTATGACTGTGAGGAGTGAGTGGAATAGGTGCGCCTAGGCGAGGAAGAGTAGCCATAGGAAAGTGAGGGTAGCATATGCTACCACAGGATCGTACGGATATTATGGTCACGTCATATGATGAAGAGAGTTAGACTAAATGCCGTAGGAAATGGGACTTGATGTATTATGTAGTTTGTGTACGAGCACAGGTGGAAAAAAAGCGGGGTATGAGTCGACAAAGTCGACGTCTAGTGAAAGTATATTTTTTATGTGACAGCGTGTACACAATAGCAAACTACAAATATTCAGATTTTTCAAGGCCAATGGCCACCCAAACCCCCTCTGACGGTTTGATGGGCTTGAATGGTTGTGATGGCCTGCCAAACTTGAGACTTTCACAGCATCTCTCTTGTTGTCCTGGCTCTCCTTTGTATGAACAACGCATAGTCACATCTCTGCCTAGCTCTGATGAAGCTCCGTGGCACCTCTGATCCCATGCTTGGATACAACGGCAAGATGGACATTGATACAGCACCGGCCTTCCCCATGGCTGACAGTGGGAATGTGACCACTTCAGCGTGCAGTCTCTGACCAACGAGTCATGTGTCCAGAAGCGCACGATGCCAGTATGACGTGAAAGAGCCGAAGTATTCAGAAGGAGCCCGATGGCACTACCAAAGGTCCGGCCTTCGATAATGATGTGCTGGAAGAAACTGAGCAGGAATGTTGTTGCATATATTGGATGAAACGAAGGGGCATCGAAAGCGAACATATTGGCTGGCTTCCACCTGCTACATTGAGCCAGAGCGGACTAAAAAGTGAAAATAACATACTTGTTGGCAAAGGATTTGACCCTCTTCAGGGAAGACGAGATTTTGACCAGTGCGCCACAACAAAGGAAAAACCAGTGCGCGTCAAGCGTGCCAATAACATCCAAGAGCGGTCTCGTGACGACTTCGATCATCCACTGTCATAGGACATGAGATGAGCTTACAAAACATGAGGGAAAATACACACCTTGCTGAACTTAACATGACAGCTCGAAGACGTTGCAAGATACCCCGTCCCGTCTTCCGCATGAGTCGTAATAAGGACTATCACGGTCTTGAGAGTGGAGCTGGCAACATTGGTGAGGCGAGAGTTCACTAGAGTGCTGGCATAAGAGACCCACCTAGCTGCTCTTAATTGTCCAATAACGCCACGTATCCTTTGCTCGTGCTTAGTCTGGCTTTGAGTTAAGTCATACACAATGTTTTCAAAGATCAGCAAGTTGTTGCCATCTTCAGGAAAGAAGGCACTAGCGAACGGTTCCAAGATACTGCCGAGATCGCCAGTATCTAGATGGAAGGCATCGAGACGGAAATTCAGGATAGCGATGCCATTGCCCAAAAATTTTGACCGTGGAATAAGCTGTGCACTGCCACGGATTTCAGCTGGGGACTCATACAGTGGTTCAAGAGTCTGAGTGTCGTATTCAGGATGAGACCCAGATGGCACCGTATGAATCTGAGTCCCATCCAGACTGGGATCAGGACCTGAGACTACATAGAAGCCCTTATAGCTTGGTGAGCTCAAAATCGTGATGAGGTGAGTCATGGTGAACGCACATAGTAAGGGCTGTGTTTTTTTGCCTTACGATCGCTGTCTTGATGACACGGGGGGCAGATGAACAACACGTCAGAGTCTTCATAGCGTGAGCTAACTGGGACGGCCAGGCATTGGGCATCGGTGCCATAACAGATCGCACGCGAACATTTGGCACCACTGCAAAGTAGCAGACTGCCCCCGTTTCCACACATGAAGCAATACTAGAGTTGATCCTTTGAATTGCTCATCACACACGAAAGTGGAAGGGTTTTACCTGGTCGTGCAAAAACTGCGGCATGGGACCACCGTCAACGCCAGAAATGACACCCTCCGGGTCCACTAGCGAGTCTAGATCCATTGCGACCGCTGCTTGCCACTCGGGGTTATCGATGTGCGACATGGATAGAAAGAAAATTGTTGCTGAAGCGTTTAAGACGGGAATGTGTTCAAAGCCCTATCAAGAAGAAAAGAACGCTTATACGTAAGGGCGTAAGGGGTCCCGCGTCCCGGTCCCAGCCAATCGCAACATTACTGTACCATAAGCACCGGGTAGTAAGGAAGAAGGCCGTGGTCGGCAGATAGAATACAACCCTAAAAAAGGTTACATCCGCTGCCAATCCAAATCGGGAAGATACGTCAAGCCATGATCGCGTCACCAGATGACCGGTAACAACTCGTGGCGTGGGAAATATTCTGCCTAAAACCTCGGGTTGCCAGGTTTTCGGGTTCTCGGAAACCCGGACAACCGACAAAAAAAGGCAAAACCCGAAGATATTTTCGGCAACGTCCTGATGTTTCGGTAGCTATCGGTAGCTATAGGTAGCTTCTACCGTCAACCAGGTGAAATCTAGTCGGCGTTCATGAGTAGCTCACTAGGAGAGGCAAAACTTCGAGCAATGCTCACAGCGCTCACAGGCGACAGGGAAGTGCGCTCACACATCGGTAACCTTGGTGTATGGTAGGACTCTTTTGCATGAATCAAACCTCCCTTGTCTGGTTCTAGAAACATACGTACGTTCCTTGGATCACAAGCACCAAGCCACTACTGTAACCCCACCTGCCTAAATGGCTTCCGTGGTTCAGAGATATCTCGGGAGGCCAGGTTTCTGGACAACTTCACTCTTCGTGGTGTCTTCGGAACAGCCATATCCTCTTTCATCTCTCCAACTTAGTGATGCCCCCAGGGTACCAAACGTTCCAGAGCCAGTCCAGCTCACCCACTTTTTTCTCCATTCTCTGCCGCCCTCTCCACACTCCGCCACCGCCCAGGTGGACCCCGCCGTCTGGATGTTTACCTTAATGTGCGACCTTATGGCCCTCTTCTTGAACCTGAGTTTAGTGGTTCCGATCGAATGGTATGAGGATTTAAAACGGCAACCCAAGTGTTATCCGTTGTGGTTGTCCATCCGTGTTCACGTCCTCTTTAAATTTGTGCTAGCGATGCCTATTACACTTTGAACCCGCACGAGTTTGAACAAGGTCACACGCAGGAAGATATAAATTTACGAGGCCCGGAGGGCCCCTCCGAATATGACTATCAATTTTTTTTATTGACACGAGTCTGACACCCTCCCCTCGCCTCACCAAGCACCTAACTCCCAAGATTCCCAAGAACGCCACGTTTCTCCTGCATCTCCCCATAAATAAAAGTGGCCTTTTGCCACAAATGAAAGCCAGCCGCGAACATCTGTATCAGCGAGCGACCTGTTATCTGTCTCAGTGACAAAGTTATCTAATACTATATTTTCAGACTTACCGAGGGCACTCCTCCTCTTCAGATCCCACAATGGGTTCACCTTGCAGATTAAATGTACTAAATTTCCTCTTACAGAGGAAACACGTCCATTTTTTTGCGTCCTCAGGTTCATTCGTCATGCCATCAATGGGGTCTGTATGATTCATTATTGGCTTCTGCCGTTACTTCACTGAGATAATGCGTACCTTGGCACAACGCCTGGCTGAGTGGTGACAGATCAAATGCTTGAGGCATAGTATCAATGGATGACATGTTCCGTACAAGAGCACTGCACTCGCATAACTCAGTGTGGGTAGCCTTTATATGTACGTGGTCGTGTAGTCCGACTGACTCCGACATTTTTCTGCGGAGTTGTCTGACTACTGTACTGCTCGGGTACAGTAAAGATAATCCCGGTGTGTAAAAATAAATATATATCCAGCCGACACCGATCTGCAGGGTTACCACTGCGCCCTCATTGGCCCCATCACGACCACGAAGGCTGTTGTGGGACATTCCGCCGCTCCCACCCCGAGCCCTGTGTGATGAGGACAGAGAGACGGAAGATGACGCTTGGGGTGATCCGTCCTCGTCGCATGACGGGAACTACGGCACCAATGATGGTGACGACTGTATCCTGTGATCGACGCAGTGGCATAACATGTTCCGGTTTCCAATACAAACCTGGAATGTCAGGCGAACTCATGCGCCTAATTTATGCGAGTGGCAATCAATACTACCAATACAATATTCATAATTTGGAAGTGGCGCAGTGACACCACAGACACCACAGTATACAGTTAACCTACACTTACTGTAACGGCTAAACTTCCGGTTGCCCAATACGAGTTAAGACGAACTTAAGCGAGCGCCCACATGCACTCGCAGCGCTCACTAACAGTTCTAAACTTGAACGGGGTCCGAAGAGGCCAAAAAATGCGCCGGCCGACAGCGCATGAGTATCGCAATACACGACGGCAAGACCGTCGAGGGAGCGGCGGCCACGGTCAAGCTCGGAAAAATATGGGGAGAAGAACCCCTACAATGGGAGGCTGAATACTTGGGGAGATGGACAAGCAGTTCCATGCCGACTGCTTCTAATTGGCGTCGCCAAGACCATCAAAGCTCTCATGTTAAGTTACATCATGGTGTTACACTTCACGACAACCCCGCCCCCTGATGTCCTGTAATTGGGTGCCATGATCCTGACTCCGAGTCCTTCGGTGCCACAAGCGATCAAACCCGCAAAAAGTGCGGGCTCCTTTTACGCCAGTCAAGCCATGAATGTGTATCGATCGGTTCGCAGCTTCGCATACGTGTTGGCCTGGTCTTCTACTGCTTTCGGAATAATCGGAACCCATACTTTGCATACGCACGCACTCCACCACCCACGAGTATCTATATCTATACTATACTTTATTACGGAACGCATTGTCTCCGGACTTGTCGGTGTTTGAACGTTTTTTCGCATGCGCTCGCGCCGCTCCCGTCCGCGATGATGTCGCACTCTTTTTGCGCATTTACGTGCGGGCCGCACCTATTTTACAATCTGAACATTTCCTTGCTCCTTGCGTCTTTTTCGTCGCACGTTTTCGTCCTTTGCGTCGCTTGAATTGGCCACAGCGTAGTCGGCTTTTGATTCGGACTTGGGAGAACATGTGATCATTCATGTGAGAATGAGGCCGCTCTCGATCGTTCTTGTTACGCGGGCATCGTGTGCATCTGTGACGCGCGCATTGTTCTTCGTTCGGCGGCGCATCGTGACTTTACCTCTCATTTTGTTAGCAATGTCGGTGCTTTTCGTCTCGTTCGCTCTCTGTTTGTAGTGAAGATTTCTTTCCATTTCAATTACTCACACGTGCTTGTGCTCCTGTTACAGGTGTCCCTTGTGGCGTTTGGTGCGGGGGGGGTTTCGCTTCGTTCTCCGATTTCGCCTTTCTTTGGCCTGTGACTCTCTCTTTGACCCTCTTTGACCCTCTTCTGCATATCTACTTTATCTTTTTAAATGTCCAGCAACCGTGGAATCAGACAAAGATGACGACGTCTGCAAGAACGTGCAGAACGAGTACGCTTCTTTCCGCTCGGCTCTTCGTTCGAAAACGTGCTTGCTCACTTCCACGTTATAGAACTTGGGTCATAAATTACCACGCGATTGGATGCCATCCCCGGAGATAGCGTCACTGTAACGCGACGTTTGTGACCACCCTCATCTGACTGATATACTCTTATGCGTTTTATAGTCTGTACATGTTGCGTCTACTTCTTCGACCCCTTCGCACCGAGAGGAGTTCACTATGGGCGATGTCCGTACATTTTTCAGAATGAATTCCTCCCTTGCTCATATTTTTCTCAGGTTGCGATGGATGGCAAGTTCTCTTTCCCGGGACAATCTCATGCACACACCGGGGTTGCCAAAAGTTCCCAGCTTTCTTCTACAGTGGTTCGTGCTTGCACTTTCGCATTTCTCTCCTCACTCTTACTTTCAGTTTCCGGCATGTGTCGATACTCATTTCTTGGGAAGATTGGAGCATCGCTGCCCACATTGTCACCACATGACGATGCAGGAAATCCCGGCAGCAAATTCTGATTGGCCCCACGGTCTTGGCCCTCGTCTCCGCCGTCTCTGCAGCAGTGTCTGGCTTCCGACGTGATCGGGCTCGGTCGGTTTCAAATATCTTCCGTTGCCAATCGGTCTCACCACCACTCACACGACGTAGGCTGTGCTTCCACGCGTTTGTGTGTTGCTTCTGCATGCGCCTCTGAGCGCGACTCATACTTTGTGCCTGCCAAAGTGGATGTCTCTCAAATCGCATAGCATACTCCTCTCATCACCTCCACTCATGGCTGCTCCTCCTCAGGATATTGGCTCCCTCTCTTCCATGGCTCGTCTAGAGCAACCATGCACGACACCAGGCGAAGTCATGCCAATTACGTTCGACGTCATACTCCCATGTAAGAACAATACAGCAATATCCCCTATCCTATTCAATGCCCATTACGGGCGCGAAGGAGTCCGCGAAATTGTTGAATGAGGAATCTATCATGTTTGCATGAAAGTGGGTTAGTACCCTCTCCTCCTTGCGCCCCCCTGCTTAAATACTCTATGAGATCGTGGCATACCGACCGAATGTTCACCTGCCCAGTCCCATTCGTGAACACGACGACTTCACCTTCCTTGGCGAGATTGTTGAGGTGTGACGTCCTCCCAATGTTTTCGTGAACAGGGGACACTCATTTTTTCTGTAGCTTCGCCATCTTGATCTCCCGATCGACGTCAACATCATACAAACCGACATTCCGTCCTTGCTACCTGTAGTGGGAAATGTCTCCTTCATTGACACAATGGATAATACTTTCACCCTCGCTCTTACCCAAAACATTGGCAACGCTACAGGGATGCTCACAGTTCATACAGTGACCTTCAGGCAACCAAACTGGCCCAACAATGACCTGCCGACACTGAACGAAAGAGTGGTGTTCAGTGCTGAGCTGTTTACTGTTGCTTTGGGCAAGCCCGTTTTGTTACTTGATGAATTCACCAACATTTTGAATGCCCCACCTCCTACCGCAGTCGTGTAGCAAGAGAAAGGAAAGATTGGTCTCAGTTAGTGTCAGGGGTTTCCGATGTTGTGTAATGTCCTTTGTATCCTGCATACAACTGTGTTGTATTTGTAGTCTGAATTTGTTAACTTGTAAGTCTTGATGCGCGTTTACGTGCGCGCCGGTCCTCTTTTCCAATCTAAACATTTCCTTGCTCTGTGCGTCCTTTTTGTCGCACCTTTCTGTGCTCCGCGTTGTTTGAATTGGCCACAGCGTAGTTGGCACCTTAATCGGATTTCGTAGAACATGTGATCGTTCACGTGACAAAGACCGACGCTCTCCTTCATTGTGTGCTGTTGTGCGCGTCATTCTCAGTCCAGGGAGTCATTCCGACGTTACCACTCGCTTCGTTCGCAATGTGCGTATTTTTCATCCTCTTCATATTCTATTTGTACTAAAGAAGGCTTTCCATTTTCATTTCCTAACACGTGCTGTGTCCCTTGGTGCCGGGGATTTGCTTCCTTCCCCGATTTCGACCTCATTTTGGTGGTCGCCCCTTTTTATCCTCTCGTGCATATTCTCTTTTATTTTTCGATGTCAGGCAACCGAGGTATCGGACAAAGACGGCGTCGTCTGCGAGAACGTCAAGAACGTGTACGCTCCATTCGTCTCAGTGCATCACCCGGGAAGCTGATTGGTTATTTCGACCCTATAGAAGTTGGGTCATAAGCTACCACGGGATTGGATGCCCCCCTCCAGAAATAGGCTCACTGCAACGCAACGTTTGTGACCGTCGTCTTCTCACGGACGCTCTCTTATGCATCCCATAGTTTTCCACAGGTTGCTTCTGCTTCCTTGACCTCTTCACACCGAGAGGACGTTACGATGGGCGAAGTTACACCCGCCGGTCCCCAGCTTTGTTCTACAGTGGTTCGCTTGCTCTTTTGCCCTCGTTTCCTCTCTCTTAAAAGGAAAGGTCCAATTGGAATTCGTCAATCCATTGCCACCCAACTTGTACTGGTACTACGTAGACGATCACGAGGCCCAGGATGCAACAGAGTTTCGTTCGCACATCCGTCGTTACAAGGCGTTCGCCTTTACCTCGAGTGGTGGTTCCTTTCGTTTAGATGGCCGCGTTCTCGATGGTCACGGCCCTCCATGTTACAAGATTCAAGACGAACTTTTCCACCAGATAGGCCCTCTGCTTCCCGAGAATCCCCAGGCCCCCCTGTACAGTTAACTGTACGTTTTCGTCCCTACTGCAGACGCAGTCTCGGACGATGGCGTTCTTGCAAAAGCTGATTCTCCTTTGTAACCCTTTCGTGGATACCTATGTGCAGGCAGACGAATTGATGCGTTCGACATCTATCCCCGAATATCATTTGAAACTGGATTTCTTACTCGCCTGGCGCCGTTATAACCTTCTGTCTTCTCAGCATGACTTGGCCGCTATCAGACCTGGTGATGTCGACCCCTGTGTGAATTTGAGGGAGGTCATCTTGCGCGCGTGAGGAGGAGCGTTGATTGTACACCAATTTGGTTAATGCAGTTCTTGAATAACCTTTGCTCCACGAAATCTCGTAGTCACAAATACACGCTGATTGAATGACGGCCCCTTGGGGCCGTCATGAATCGCTACAGCTAGATCCAATGTAGGGGGCCCCTGGGGTCCGCTCAGACACAACTGGGTTCCAAACTTTTGACAGCTGGGTTTACCTTTACTGAATTGGTTTGAAATTCCGGTCTTTGGTTTGAAATTGTTGCACATACATTTCTGGTGGCAAAATCCGTCGGCACAGTCGCCGAAACAATCTTTGTGACTCAGCTTATGTGCTAATTTCGGGAAAAAGGGCCTCCTACATTGGATCTAGCTGTAGTATACTTTATTACGGAACACATTGTCTCCGGAGTTGGCGGTCTTTGAACGTTTTTTGGCATGTGTTCGCGCCGCTCCCGTCCGCGATGATGTTGCACTGTTGTTGCGCATTTACGTGCCGGCTGGACCTTTTTTTTCAATCTGATTATTTCCTCGCTCCTTTGCGTCTTTTGCGTCGCACGTTTTCGTCCTCGGCGTCCTTTGAATTTGCCACAGCGTAGTCGGCTCTTCATTCGGACTTCGGAGAACATGTGATCGTTCACGTGAGAATGCCAGTGCTCTCCTTCGTTTTTTTTTGTAACGCAAGCTATCACAGACGCGCACGTTGTTCTCCATTCGGCAACGCATTCCGACGTTCTAGCGACTTTGTCGACGAGGGTGAGGTCGCTGCCGATGCGCTCCCTGATGATGAGCAGATGGCCGTGTCCGCGGACGTCGCGGGCTTGTACCATCATTACGCGCCGCGTGGGCAGTTCCGGCCCTGGGCGCTGCTGAGGCTTGACGAATTCGTGAGCAAATACCGAGTTGCATACCCGACGCTTGTATGTGCGAGCATGGATCATATTTTCTTGTACGATGTGCGCACGGGTTCCCTCGTGCAAACAATCAACATCTGCCTCCAGTCCATCGGCTCAGTTGACTTGAACGAGCGACACGCATTCGTGTGCGAGACGAATGTAGTGCATGTGTTTTTACGAGAGAGCGGCATCGAGGTCCTGCGCATACCAGCGCGTGCTGCCTTATGGTACAGCCAGCATGTAGAGGACCCATTCCTCATTTCTGGAGACTGGTTTACTACCCCTCTCTCTGTCACTCCCGAAGTCGATGAGTTTCTTTGTCCGAAGTTTATTGCAGGTGTGTTCACTCATACCCTTTAGTTCAGGCAAACCTCTCATGCTCACATCCTACATAGCCCGTGTCTCCAGGGATGGTCGTGATCTCGTAGTCTTATCCCATCAACATCATGTTATTTTCATTCGAGACTTCGAGCGTATCTGTCGCGGAGAGACCACGTGAAGAAAGTCGACTAGAAGATTGAAGTGATTGAGGCAAAGGTGCAAAAGGTCGTAGATAGTGTGCAACGAATGGTGTACAACTTTTTTTTGTTTTTTTTGGAATCAAATGGTGTACAACTTACACGACGAGACAAGTTTGTCATCAGTCCCCGTCTTCACCGACGGACGAGTATCTAACACGACCACAGGGCATGAATCACGAGAGCGCCTTCGAAAATGGCGATCTCCTCCTGATCCGCCCACCAGTCACAATATTGCATGCGAATGTCATCATGAAGGAACAACGGAGTGGCTCTGTCAAGGTGGCAGCTTCGAGAAATGGAAGGTAGCTAGCTCCCTTCTGTGGGTCCACGGGAAACGTACGCTCCCTTACCCTTGATGGCTTCGGTGATCTGATTGACTGCCTGTTGCGCAGCGGGCTCAGGAAAGAGTATTCTATGGTTAGTTGCTCCTTCACTCTCGTAGAACTAGGGAACATAAGATTACCGAACAGTTCCGCAATAATCCAAGATATCACCACACTTTATGACGCAGGACTAGCTTTATTGGCTTATTTTTACTTCGACTTCCGGGATATCGACAAGAGATCTCGCCCCAAGCTACTCTCCTCACTTCTTGTCCAACTTTCTGCTTGTTCCGATCCCTTCTGTGACGTTCTCTACCATCTCTAGAAAACGTACTACTATGGTGCGCGCCAGCCCTGTGACAGCGCCTTGGTGTGCTGCCTACAGGAGATGCTCACCCTTCCGGATCAAGTCTCAGTTTATCTTATTTTGGATGCACTCGACGAGTGTCCCAATACCTCTGGAGTTCCAACCTCGCGCGCACAGGTCCTTGGCCTTGTGAAAGAGCTCGTCGACCTGTGTCTTCCAAGTCTTCACATTTGCGTGACTAGTCGCCCTGAGGTAGACATCCAGGACGCCCTTAGTAGCCTCACGTCTCATTCATTCTCTCTTCACGGCGAGGGCGGACAAAAGGAGGATATCGCTGAATACATCAGATCTGTGGTCCGTTCTAACTCAGTTAGGGCCCAAAGGAGATGGGGGGATAGAGATAAAGACCTGGTTATCAAGACGCTCTCAGAAAGAGCTGACGGAATGTAAGAGTGTTCAAAGATGTTGACGAATCTGGCTTATTTTATTTGAGGTTCCAATGGGTTTTCTGCCAGCTAGAAACGTTGCAGCATTGCCTCACTCAAAACCTCCCGCGTAATCGCGTGGTAATTTATGACCCAAGCTCTATAACGTCGAAGTGAGTAAGCACATTTTCGAACGAAGAACAGAGCGTAAAGGAGCGTACTCGTTCTGCACGTTCTCGCAGACGACGACGTCTTTGTCCGATTCCACGGTTGCTGGACATTGAAAAGATAAAGTAGATATGTGGAAGAGGTGAAAGAGGGAGTCACCAGCCAAAGAATGGCGAAATCGGAGAATGAAGCGAGTTTTGAACGCCCCTCCCGCCGCCGCTTACAATGGGAATGCAAAGATATGTTTCAGGTTCACTTGGGTGATTTCTGTGTTCTATAGCGACATGCATTGTATTCTGTGTACGACTGTGTTGTATTTCTACTTTCGATTCCTTAATTCGATTCCTTAACGCAGTTCTTCAATCGTGTGAGAGTGAGAGTCCAATCGTGTGAGCTGTCCAAAAAAAGTATTCACAGACGCAGCAGTGACGCAGCCCGATTGAATGACGGCCCCAAAGGGCCGTCATGAATCGCTAGTATATCATATATTGTACAACTTCTGATTGCGGTCACGGGGATTCCCAAACGGCCCCAACTTCCGTGCTAGTAGCCTAGTAGAATCCCGACCCACCAACCCTTGACTAGCACATTCTGCGACATTCATATTTTTTTTTTTTCAATCCCCAGTATGCAGCACACAATATAATATTCTTCTGGACCTAAGCCTCAGATGGGCACCGTGTGTGTGTAACTCAAACTGGACCCACAACGCTGAGCCCAAACCTGGAACATGTCATTTCTCAGGAACAGATCTAGTGTCCCTGTTACCGCAAAATTCAAACTTACATCACCGGCTCCAGTCGCACACGCTTTCTTGCACACCGTAGTTCTGCCCACATCTACTCTTCAAGCGAATCAAGTCACATCTCCCAACATCCATTTCCTTCCATGTCGCTTACTCCACCTCAACAACGGTCATTGGAACATGTTTCGGAGAACGACCTATTGTCAGTCCTATTACAGCATCATGGACGCCCATTCCCACTGACCGTGTCTCAGCAGTACTGATGGGGGCACTGATCCCCACGAGCGTGTTATGGAGCCAGCTGATGTCACAGCAATCCCTGAACCATTTGAGACCGACCCAGATGACCGGCTTGACCAGGCCGAAGTCCTGAGGGCAATTGTCGCAACACCTCGCTGCGATGCGGCGATGATTGATGCTTTCAACGTCATGCAGCCAAGACCAATCAAGCTTTCTGCTCTGAAAAGGTTCTATGACGATGACGACAAAACTGTCGTAAACATCCTATCTCGCCGCCACACTATTCAGATTGACGAGGACCTCCTTGTCAAGGCTGGGACAGGCCGACGGAAGCTGATAACGGACAAGAGCATGATCGACTACCACCTCACCGTTGCTAACTCTATCGGGATGGGTTCTCTTCTCCCAGTTGCAGCTAACTCGCCTTGGTTCAGCTTTGAGATGAACTTGAAAATGCCCTACCGCAATTTCAAAGGGAAGCATGCGATGGTCGGCTTTGACACCAAGGGCAGAATGTTGTATCTTGGACAGTGCAGGAACGAGGATGTATTCCTTGCCATGGCCCCAAACGACTTCGTATCTGGCCACCACGAGCCTTGCACTGCAGGCTACTCCTCCGGTCCCTCTGTCATGAGTCGGAGGCATTATCGCCAAATGGTGATGATGATCACCTACTTCCTAGTAAAGATCCCAGTCCTTGGGTACTACTGGAACTCTGGTAGAGCCTCGGTCTATTCTCTGGATCTGGAAGACACTCACCTGAACTGGAACCATGTCACCAACACGATGTAAGATACCATACCAATTGCGTCGTCGTGCCCCCACAACTGAAATTCCATCTCTGCAGGGACGACAAGGACATCAGACTGAACTTCGAGGAGCTCAAATTTCTCGACAACGAAATCACCCAGGGTTACCACGACTGGGCGAACAAGGCACCAGAAGACTGGAAAGCTGACGATTTCCTCCAAGGGAACACCCCCATCATCATCACCTCCCGTTTTGGGCAAAACGCCGCTATTGCTGTTCTAGGAAACGAAGAACATGAGTCTCAGTCCTGGGACCTGCAACGCGACTACTCAAAAATCGCCTTCCTGACATTTGCGCTTGCAACGTCAATTGAGTGAGTGATTTTCACCTACTATATCACCATAGCATGCAGCCACATGACACGGATTGATACAGGGCCAGGTATATCCGCGATTTCAGAAACATCCCTGTACAGCGGCTCATCAAAAAGCACGGGGAGATATTTGATAATAAAAAACCTCAACCCCGGCGCCGCATCAACCTTAAAAAGTATCCACTTCTTAATGATGACGGTGCAGAGATCCCAGTTTTCGACGAAAGAGGTAAACAGATCAGCCGCAGGACAGCCATAGAGGACGATGAGCCATCCTGTGGCGTTCTCGTGGACCTGGAGAACATACGGTCCCTCTTCAACCCGCCAGACAACCCGCTCTCAGATCATCATACCGACTCGGTCCGACCTGAAGACGTTCACGTCAACATTAACGCGTACCCCCTGGGCTTCTTGCGTGTCGCCGGCAATATCCAAGCCGATGGCATACCTCATTGTTTCCACGACACAATTACTAAAATCAACAAGAACGTTCGCAGAGAACCACACGGCAGGGCAGTCCGTGATCCAAATGCCGACATTAATATGGCAGATGCCAACCAACTCCACCCCCCTTCTGCGGCAGTTGTCAGACCAATCGCGTCGCAGTTCTACAACCAGATCATGCACCGCATTGCAACCCGAGCTGGCCGGCTGGATTCTCAGCAAGGAAGTGCAACGGCTGCCCTTTCAGGAGCTTTTGCTCAGACTAACAAAGACCGGGAAAAGGCCTCAGCAAAGCAAAAATTTTGTGAGAGCGGCCTACCCTCTGAGCGGTTCCACCAAAGGATACACCTCCCAGACTGCCCAACATGTTGTCGCGCAGAGCTAGTGTACTCGGTTGATGTGAGAGGGCTCAAAGACCAATCCAGCATGTAAGTAATTCGCATTTAAGGGTGCGCCCATGCTCACACTCTACGCAGAAATATATTCAAGAACATCATCGTTCCTCTTGCAAGAGCATGGAGGCTCCCAACCGCCCGCGAGGCCATTAACAACCATCTCATTGTCCTCAAACCGAGGGTTCGTGTCTGTGCTCTGCTTGCCAGCCCCACTCTAATATACTCCAACAATCAGATTTTTCCTGCATTATTCGACTGGGTATCTTTCCCTATTGCCATAATGATCAAGGGCCTCTATACGAGAGAGATCACGAATGTGCAAACAGGAGGTCGTGGAACCAAACCAAGTTATATGGGACTGGAATTCTTGGCGGCACTGGAAAGGCTCCTATGTTTCTGCCATACAGGAAATGCTGCTGTCTTCGCAACTAGCCTCATGCACCCCCTCGGCCTCAGCAAAGGTGTTCTCAAGGATGGATTTCCTATGCTTCTTCAACTATTTACAGAACCTACGATTCTCTCTGCCATGAACGCTGGGTTTCCAATCAATGCTAGCAACTGGCCACTGAAAGGCCGCTACCCCTCCATCGCATCAAAGAGGGCACAGGTCCTCACATACTCGTCGAACCATTTTCTGGTAAGTTTCTTCATCTCCTCATTAGCCTTACATTACAGATGTAAACGGACCACACATGGGAAACGCTCCCAGGCGCGGCTAGCTTTACGACCAGAGAGATGCCGCACATCGGAACGTGTCACATGCGCGGTGTGTTTATGATCTAGACATCAACCGCGCATGGGAAACACTCCCATGCGCGGTGTGTTTATGATCTAGACATCGACCGCGCATGGGAAACACTCCCATGCGCGGTGTGTTTATGATCTAGACATCAACCGCGCATGGGAGTGTTTCCCATGCGCGGTCTCTCTCTGGTAGTAAAGTGAATGCTTCACTTTCATGCACATTTTGATTTACACATGCATTCTGGTTTCACTTGTGCTCATTGTCCTACATTTTATTAGGCATATCAGGCGACCTTTCGTATTTGCCATCTCATTGACATAAACCCTGGAGAAAGTTATCCTGGTGTACAGTCGGATTATGCTAATCGGGGGATGCATATCTTAGAGATTGCTTTGCATGCATTCTTTGATGACACTCGACAATTGGTTTCAGATGGTGTCCAAGCTAATATTGAAGCCTTGATATCTGCAGCTGACTCTGAAGATACCAGGAAAGCTGCTGTCAAACATGGGAAGCACAGGAAGAATTCCCTGAAGCACTGGCTGGCTTTGGACATGCCTCTTGCTTATGGACAAAATGACTCCAATGAAACCTATCAGGCCCTTGTTCAGGCAGTTGTATCGGATGCCAGCAACATCACCAATGGCCTGCCCAACATGGATCAGAATTCCATGGCTCCCATGGAATTTGTGAACCTCATCCTTAAGATGTCCTCTCCATCCTCTCTATCTTCTCCATCTGCTCCTGTCCTGGGAAATGGGTCCTTCCTTCCCATTATCAAAGAAGCACATCGTTGTCTTCTTGACCTTGCTCAGGAGCAAGACCCAGTGGCCCAACACTCCTTCATTTCCAAACTTCTCCTTCGTTCGATCCAACATCTACGCATTCACTTTGTTCCATTTCATCTTCCAAATGTCAATCGTCCTGGGGCACCTTATAGGAAGCCAGTTTACAACTCCTGGGCTAATCTTGGTCTTAAGGACACAACTCGGGCCCTTCCCACCTACCAAGCTCACCCCCAACCATCCTCTTCCCAACATGCAGCTGGAATTGCTCTCAGTACTGCTCTTGCCAATGACTCTAATGCAGAGTGGTTTGAGGGACAACTGACCCTTGCTAACCTTCACTCCATCCTACACAAGTCACACCTTCCTGGAGATTTCAAGACACCGACCCTTTCAGGTGTGAAATATGTTGATGATACCTATTCTTGGGTTAGGGAAGCCTATGATGCAACAAGGCCTCTCCATCATCTTGCTCTCATAGTTGCAATTATTGCTTCCCGCCTTGTACCAAAACTCTTCTTGCCCAAGAATGTCAACAAGGAATTCTTCAGAGGTGCTAATCCACAACAGGTTCACCAGATTTACTGTGGTATTCAGTGGGAATCTAGGCCTAAGAAAGGGATGACTGAAAAGTCCATCTTTGTGGCAATGTTTACTACATTCATCATTGCTCTTTATGAGCCTGGAAGTCCCCTTCGCCAATATATGCTTGCATCAGGGAAAGGTGGCCTGGGTGATTCCTGGACACAGAAACATAGTAAGTGTTGTGTCTTTTGGCCTTTCGCCTCTCTGACACTCTTTTCATATCTTTTAGCAGTCAAGGGGCTTTCTTACACCACTTTTATTCGCCTTGGCATTATTTGGGGAAGTGGACCTGGTGCCTATGACAAGGGTAGTTTCAACAAACATTGGGGCTGCCACCCTCCCCACTACATTTCAGCTCTTTATGAATCTCTCCTTCAGACTCTTACACGTCCCAAGGACCACTTTGGTCCTTATGATGCCCTTTCCATTCTTATTGGGCATCAGAATGCAGACAAATTTTGCAAAAGTCACCTTAGCTTCCCATCTAGAGGTCCCACTCCTGGACCATCTAGTTCTGTTTCAGTTGGGGATGCTGTTTGATGGTTAGGTGGTTAGGTTGTTTTATTGAGGCTGCCCGTGGTCTGTTGTCTGTTGGAGATTGGTACGATTGGGCTCGTGACGACCACATCGCATGTGCGAGTGAGTGCACGACGCAACACGATCACGGACATGTAGTTTACCAGTTACCAGTAGTTACAATCAAATATCTGATCAGGAGCAATCCTCGTGTCTCGTATCCAACGGAATGCGGGTGTCCGCAGGTATTATTTCACATGTTATTACTGAAACAGTTATGGACGCGGTATGATTTGGGTAAGATATTATGTGAGGGTAACTAATGTGTGCACGCGGAGTCTATGAGAGAAGACGACGCTCAGCTTTGCACACAGTAAGAGGGCAACAGCTATGTTATTCACCTATGAGAGAAGACGACGCTACGGAGCGAGTAAGTATAGGTGAATAGTAAGTAAAGATCTAATCAACTCACCTCAGCTTTGCACACAGTAAGAGGGCAACAGCTGAGGTCTACAGTACGAGAATACGAAGGTTTATATAGGCAGAAAATGAGGAACTGTATAGTAGGATCATTTTGGTACTCCGAGCCCATTCCCGCAGGGGGATAAAACACGAGGCCGCGGACAGTACGAGCGGGTGAGTGTCCGGGGCAAACGGCCCGGAAGTCTAGATAAGATTGTAAAGTAAACCGAAATAACATCGCGCGGGTTTGCATAACCACACGGAGCATAAGAAATATAGTGGACATAATAAGGAATCACACACTCGTAACAGACATATTTCTACAATTACTGTTCTTTCTATGTACTTAAGTTCGCGTTATGCATGTCTGGTACCCAGTCTCTTACGAGTTCTGGTGTGCCAGCCCGCCAGACCAGCTGCTATTGCAACATTGTCTTGTCTGTTGTTTATGCATTTTGCCTTGTTATGGGCCTCGCGCTCGTTATTTAACGACCGCTATCAACTGGACTACTCTTTCTTCAACAACTCACTCTCTTCCTTGCGTACTCCGCTTCTATGTCTGATCCCGCCAACCCTCCCGCCAACCCCACTGGGACTGGCGCTACTACTGGCGGTTCTACTACTACTGGTGGGCCTTCTACTACTACTAGCGGTACTACTGGCGGCGCTACTACTTCTCGATCATTGCCCCCTGACGAAATTATCATCGTCGCTCAACCTTGTCCCTCCGACCCAGGCTGGCCGGCGGATCTTATCCTGGACCGTTCTAAGGCCAATTGGCACGAATGTGATCGAAAGTTAAACACTGTCGTCGATCAGCGTCTCTACGGAAACTATCTTGACGGCACCTTCCCATGTCCCGACCCAGCGCTCCATCCCAAAGCGGCTATGATCTGGAACATGAACAATCGTGCTCTCCGGGCTTTCATGTTCGAACACATCTCAGACAACGACTATGGCATTGCTAGTGTACATCCCAATGCCCACGACACGTATGAAGCTATCCGCGCGAATCATCAAAACTTAGGGATGCTCGCTCAGGTCAACGTCCTCAAAGAAGCCATCGAAATATGCTTTACTCCCGGTGTTCCGCTTACTCGCACTATCGACGATATCGTCAAACTTCATACGAAATTCTTCAAGATGGGGGCACTCGACCCCGATCATCTCTTGACCATTCTCATCCTCAACGCGCTCGGCGGACACTACTCTAGACTGCAGACATCCATAAACGACTTACTCCAGAATCCGACTACCACTTCACATGACGTTCGCAATCGCCTCCTTATAGAAGAACAAACCATCACTTCAGGCGACAAGCAAGGAGATAATACCGCACTCGCAGCCGTTACAACCAAACCCGCCCGGCCAATCTGTGCCAATTGTAAATGTCCAACTCACCGGACTGAATTCTGTATCTCTCCGGGAGGTCAAATGGCAGGAAAAACCATCGACGAGGCTCGCGCAGCACAGGAGGCTGCACGGAAGGCTGGCGGTACTTCTAAGGCTCGCAACAATCTTGGCTCCACTACGCAATCTCAGTCGACTTCTGGTGATACCAATACACAACCTAATACTAGCTCCGGCGGATCTTCCAAGAGCATCACTTTAAACGGAAAATGCTATATGCTAGTCGACACCAACGCCTCGACCTCTGACGCGACTGAAACTGCCATGTCTGCCATATCGATTCCTATGCCTGCCTACGATGAGGAGGAGTATATTGCCGTCCTTGCAACCACCGAACATCCCTTCGCCTCCGTTCATTGGAGTACCCACTCCCGGCCCCAGCCTGCCACGCCCATACCTCTCCTAGCTTACTCAGCTGGCCGTTCTTCTATGCGTGCCGACGATCTACCATTCATCCTTGACACCGGTGCTACTTGCCATATATCTCCGGAAGCATCCAATTTTAAAAACATCAGGAGCATTCCCCGTCACCCTGTCAAGGGACTCTGCGGCTCCGCAGTATATGCTACTGGCATTGACGACATCGAACTTCACATTGCAGGTGGCCATACTCTCAAACTCATTGACGCTCTATATATCCCAGAATCGACTGTAGGTCTCATTTCCGTACTCGCTCTCAACAAAAGCGGCAACTACACCACCCACTTCGATTCTGATGGGTGCACAAGCGACGTGCAGCCATACCGCTACACGTCTGGCATCAGCGTATGGGACATATGTCCCATATGGCACTCAAATCTCATGGTCCCTCTGCCATGACAGGCATGGATCTTGACACTGCGTCCGCGGAAGTTCCGAATGCTTGCCACAAATGTGAACTCAGAAAATCTAGCCGAAAGCCTTTCCTGCGGGGTAAAAAGAAAACTACATGCAAATTCGAGGTCATTCACAGCGACCTCGGTGGCCTCATAGATAGATCAATTCAAGGTTCCACTTACTATGCTAAGTTCATTGACGACTACTCGCGCCATGCGGTTGTCTACCCCTTAAAATCAAAAGACCGATTTGTACAAGCGTTTAAAGCATTCCTTGCCTGGGTGGTGAATACATAGCAGGTTCGGTGGGAGACCTACTTGATAAGAAAGAAATTGAGCGTCATTTAACAATGCCAGGCTCACCTCAACAGAACGGAGTGGCCGAGCGGTTCAATCGTACCTTAATGGACAAGGCTATGGCCATGGTCCATGCCGCTGGGCTATCCGATGGATTCTGGGAATGCGCGGTCTTGGCAGCCGTGCATATTTATAATCGTAGTCCCACCAGAACGTTGAGTTGGCGCACGCCGTTTGAGCTATGGAACTTGGGCGAAATCCCGGATGTTTCACACCTGCACATCTTCGGGTGCAAGGGTTACATGCACATTCCTAAAGACAAGCGTCATAAGCTAGATCCTAAAGCGATCGAAGTGACATTAGTCGGGTATGAGCCGGGCAGTAAGGGCTACCAGCTTTGGGACAAACATACCCACTCTTTTCGATTGTCGCGGGACGTGACGTTCGACGAGAGTACCAACCCGTCCCTGCAGAGTGATGAGCCACACTCTGGACCTGTGTCTCCTGTGCACTTACCTGCGCGAGCCCCCATTATTCCGAGCCCAGTGCATGCTGTGCCTAACCCGCCAGCAGCACCGCCAGTCGTTGTGCCACCTTCAGCACCTCCGGGGCCACCACCTGAGAGGTCCCCCTCGCCTGCACAGTCCGCAGACAGTGAAGCGAGGGTTTGAAACATGCTTGAGCCACCTGACACTGAACAACCTGAATCTGACCACGCACCTGACCCTGCCGACACCACCCGGCCTTCCACACCCACACCTCCTCCCTCCTCGCTTACTCCCGTCCCTTCTACACCTGAGCGGCCTAGCGTTATGCCCAGCACGCCCCCTCCACGTCGCAGAAACACGCGCGTTGTTGATCGGCCGCCCTCGCCCTTGGCTGCCAGTGACCCGCCAGGCAGGCGCGCAGATCGCATGCAGCGTGCGGACCTGCTTTGGGAGATGGAGGCAGCAGCGCCCAGACGTTCGAGTCGTACCCCTGTGCCTAACCCGTGCTATTGTGGCCCGGATAATGCGGCGCAGCGCGGTCGCGGTCAACGTCTTGGGTTTGCTGAACTGCTGGCAGCTGCTCTGGTGGGCAGAGATCCTGCCACATATGCAGAAGCGATGCGCTCTGCGGACGCGGAAGCGTGGAAGGAAGCCTGTCAGTATGAAATTGACGCGATGGCAAGGAACGAGGCGTGGGACTTAGTGGACTTACCAGCCGGACATAAGGCTGTGAAATCCAAGTGGGTCTTCAAGTTGAAGTCGGATGGACGCTTTCGGGCACGACTGGTAGCTAAGGGATTTACGCAAGTCCCAGGAATTGATTATGACGAAACTTTCTCACCTGTCGCACACTTTGAGTCGCTGCGTTTGCTCCTGGCGTTGGCCGCGCTGGGGGACTGGCACATCCATCAGATGGATGTGAAGTCCGCGTTCCTCAATGGTGTGCTCGAGGAGGAGATCTTCATGGAGCAACCTCAAGGTTTCGTCGTGTCTGGACAGGAGACACGGGTCTGCCGCCTGAAGAAGGCGCTATATGGCCTTAAGCAAGCCTCCCGCGCGTGGAATATCCAGTTCCACGGAGTTCTTCTTGAGCTCGGCTTCACGCAGACGTATTCAGATGCTGGTGTGTATGTATACCACCAACACGGGGGGGATGGTATCCTCGTCGTGATTTTGTATGTTGATGACATTACAGTACATTTATGGGTTCGTCGCTGGAACATATCAAGCGTATTAAATCCTCGCTCAGTGAACGCTACGAGATGACTGACCTGGGGGAGATACAATCCTACTTGGGTATTCTGATCGTACACAATCGTCCAAATAGACGCATTGAGATCGACCAGTGTGGTTACATCGAGGAGACACTGCAACACTTTGGTATGCAGAACGCGAACTCCCATAGCACGCCACTGCCCTCTGGTGCAGATGAGCATCTTGTCAAATATGACGGCGAAGCGTCACAGTCTGATATTAAGCACTATCAGTCACTCATAGGTAGTCTGCTATACATACAGATAATAGATTGGAACGCGCCCGGACATTGCCTTCGCAGTATCGCGCCTAGTAGCGCAGTACACTGCAAATCCCTCGCCTCAGCACCTAAGACTAGCGCAGTATGTCTTGAGTTACCTAGCCGGAACGAAGGACATATGCATAAGATATGATGGTGTGAATGGTGATGGGCTGCACGGATACAGCGATTCGAGTTTGGGTGACCAAACGGACGATAGGCATTCGACGTCGGGCTATGTATTCTTGCTCGGAGATGGCGCAGTTGGATGGACTTCACGGAAGCAGAAAACTGTAGCACAGAACACAACGGAAGCGGAGTACATGGCTATGGCAGACGCTGCTAACTTGAACCAGGCAGCGTGGTATCACAGCTTCCTGGAGGAGCTGGGGTACACTATGGAAGATCCCATTCCCTTGCACGGCGATAACAAAGGGGCCATTGACTTGGCATTGAACCCAGTTACCGGCAGACGGTCCAAGCACATCGAGATCAAGCACCATGTCATTCGAGAGTATGTGGAGCGTGGCACAGTTACATTAGAGCGCACACCTACAGCCGAGATGCTAGCAGATGGTTTCACAAAGCCGTTGGCTTGCGGATCACTTTTGAGACAGAACGAGGACTTGGGGCTTGTCCAGAGGACGGTCTGATCAGGGGGAGATGTTGAAGTGTTGATGCCTATGCAGCAACGCCTCAGCGTCGGCGGGACTCAACCGTAACTCACGTGGAAGAGATGAGACGGGAGAGAGGTGGTAGGATGCGATCGAGTTGATACGTAGGGTTCGGACAGATAGTTCTTCAGGACTTAGTAGCTACGAGCAGTTGATATAATTCTACCTTTCGTATATTTGATCAGGACAGTCTCCTGGGCTACAAACTTATTACATCTTTGTTATTCGTATCTAGGAAGGTCATAGACCCCTGTTTCTTTGCTTTTCACATGATATCTACACCTTTACTCTATGTATTTAAGCACGCGTTGTACGCACTGGTACCCCAGACATTTACTCTGGTGTGCCAGTTTGCCCAAACCAGCTGCATTGCAACAGTCCAATGTGCAGGAATGTGGCCCGAAGCATGGGAAAGCTTTCCGAAGCTCACATGAAAGGCACAGGCATGTGCTGATGTCAGTAAAGTGCGGTGGCATGCAGTGCAAGTGTGCAGAAGAGCATAGGAAAGTGTGAGGGTGCAGTGTGAGTGTGCGCATGAGAGCGTGGGAAAGCGCGAGAGCGCGGCAAGGTCGGCAAGGCTCCGCCAAGGGCTCCGCAGAGCGTAGGTAGCATGGAGTGGGTCAGCTAAGTGGAAAGTGTGCAAAAACTGTAATATAAGCTATTTCCCTGGCCAGCATAGGAGCGGTCATATCAACGGGCTAACCCAAGGGTGTCAGAGGTGGAGGGTTGGTTAAGATCGGCCTTGTCTGCATGCTCGTATACTGACGTTGTCCCTGAATCTGAGAACGAGACCACCCCTCCAAATCCGATCACTCTGTTGACTTCGTTTTCCAGACCTCCAATGACTTCGCTTGCATCCTCGTGCACGAATGTTGTGCCTGAGTCCGAACCTGAGCCTGCGTCTATCCCTTCCATCATTCCGACTTCGCCGCCTTTCCTGTCGTCTGCGTCCTTGTGCACTGCCGTTGACCCCGAGCCCGAGCCTTTATCCGACTACGCATTCTCATCTGCGTCCCCCTTGACGTCACCTCATGAGCTTGTGTCTTCGCACGTTCCACCTCCCCCTTCGTTTTCAAATTCCATGACAGACTTACTAGAGTGCTCGCCCTCCCATGCACGATTGGTCGTAGAAGTTCAACCGCCCGACCTCGCGTCGCTGCCCCTCCCGCTTGGTGGTCATTTAGAACAAGAGTCTTCCCATTCCCCCGTCGACATCGCATTGAATCCATCAGAGTCGTCCGCAAATTCGGAGTGCTTTTCCCTCGTACCTGTACCCCTCGAAGTCTCTAGTGCCTGCATGACGTCGCACTGGCAGGAACGGACGCTTAGAGTCACACCGTCGGAAGTCGTATCAATGTGCTTGCCCTTAGCTGCTCGTCTCACACCGTCACTCGAAGTTTCGAATGCCCCCATTTCACCCCGTTCAACATCAAAGTTCGAAGTCACGCCTGCAGTTACGTCAACAACGCTTTTGCCAGCAAACGTCCGACTCGCACTCAGGCTCCCGTCAGCTCATTCCAATCGTTCACATGTGTCCCCCCGCCCACTTTCGACCGTTGAGATTTCCAGCTCGAACCGTGGCCCTCCCTCATCGCTCAGCAAAGTCCTTCCCGTCTGTCCCACGCCGCTGCTCGAAATTTCGTGGAACGTCCCCAGTCGTGCAAACTCGTCGCTATCGCAACAACCACCAGTATTCATGCAAGAGAACTCACCTTTTGTCACACTCGAAGCCTCATTGAGCGTCCCCGCCCCTCCCCACTCGACACCACCACAACAACCGCTCGGAGTCACACCAGTCGACTCGGATTCTTCTCCTCTTGAAGTCAGACCAGCCCCTGCCTCGTCAACCACTTCCTTGATTCCGCAGCAACATCCATTCGAAGTCATGTCGCAAGTACCAACGCAGCGTATGGTCCCTCAACGGCTCAAATGGCGAGGTCCTTCGCTAGTCCACGAAGACTCATCGACGCGTGTTCTTTGTCATTCACAACCTTCGCCCCTACTTCAGTCAACCCCTGCTCGCTTCAAGTTTGCGCTCAGTCTCGTCACCACAGCAGTTCTTGTATCAGCACTCGCCGATGTCTCGGTCATCATTCCCACCCACACGCGCAGGTTTCAGAGCAAGAATGAAGACTTCCGCAGCCGTCGGAACAGTACCACCATACTAGGAAACACGTTCGAATTTGCGCAACTCCTCCAGCTCGTGCAGTACAAGCCGCACACTGTCCGTTTCGTTTTCGATCCCGGAGGTTCAGTCTGAGTTCTAGCACCCCACAACGTTCACGAACGCAAGCCAAAGAATTACAGCATAGCGCAACCATCGCATACACTTCGTCACTTGTGTTTAGGTCTCAATTTCCTTGTTTTCAGTGCTAGAATCGCGATTTTTTTTTCTAGTTGTAGTTGACCGAGGACGGTCAAGATTTTGACCCCCGGGAGGTGTAAGGGCAGCTCGCGTGCTGAGCCCGAAACTACGTTTTTGTTATCTCGATATATGCTGCCTCATTGCCCGACCCCTCATATGCTTACCCTTTTCCGATCTCCCTTTCTTTACCTCTTTTAGGTACTATCTTTTGCTCTTAAATACCTCGCCCTTGCGTCTTCGGAATACAATGAACTTATAGGAGAGTTTTCCCCCCATCTTGCGTGCTCGTCCTGGAAGTCAGGCCTACCGTGGCACTCGAAGGACAGTCTCGCACTGCCAAACCTCTTACCTCTTACCTCTTGGAGCAGGAACTCCCTCTGCCACACGAAACTTCACGCACGCACTTACGAGCACGTACAATGGATCGAGATAAGAAATGCATAGTTTCAAGTTCGGGCTTAGCACGCGAGCTAGCCTTATAGCTTGCAGGCCGATGGCAGCCGCAGACATGATAAGCCTCAGGGAGAGGCTTAGGCTGGATAATATCCAGGCCTATAGCCTCCAAAAGATGAGCCTTATGACCGGCTTCCAGGCCAGGTTGGGCTGGCAAATCACTAGTACCTTTATCACATCTTTGCAGATGCTCATATTCTTCTTTTTGTTTTCAGTATGAGGATATCAACATTTGGACTTGTGTGGATGATGGCTCAAACATGAGCTTTGCATAACAATTGTCACAAGGACATGAGTATTTTACTATCATTGGATCAGCCTTGTGCTAGCTTGGTCCCTATATTACAGGATACACAAGCACAAAGGCAAAAATGCATAAACAACAGACAAGACAATGTTGCAATAGCAGCTGGTCTGGCTGGCTGGCACACCAGAATATAAGAACTGAACGCTCTTCAGTGATCGTAGATGGAAACAACTGAAGAGCTACAATCGTAATCTACTCGTCTAATATATCTTTTATCGTATCACGTGCCCTCATCGTCATCGACGTCAGCCTCTGAACTACGTCACTCCGACACTCCTCCTCGACGGTAAGGCGATAGGGTAGTAACAATGTGAAAGATGAAATATGTGTTCGTATAGTAACCAAGAAAGATAATCATAAGATGATAGAAGCGGCGCATCAAGGAGTGTGGGTGCACGAACGCCGAGATAATGTCGCAAGCGCTGAAAGTCCGATCGACCTATTGTAATGGCTTAGTCATAATGTCCGCTGTATTGTCCTTGGATCCAACGCGAGTTATCAAAGCGTCCCCAGAGAGTACCAACTCGCGGGTATGATGGTATTTGACTCAAATGTGTTTAGTATGAGAGTGCCAGACGTGATCCTCGGATAGACGAGCAGCAGCATCGTTGTCACAGAACAATTGGGTAGGTCCAGATGGAAGCATGCGGATTCCTTCAAGAAACTGTCTCATGAAGACGACCTCGTGTCCAGCGTCGTGAAGGGCGATATACTCAGCATAGCAAGATGAGTCCGCTACAGTGGGCTGCTTCCTCGAGCTCCAGGAAATCATTCCAGACCCAAGAGTGAAACAGTATTACAGTAACCTCCAATCGATCGGCTAGTGTCTGTGCAGTTAGCGTAATCCGAGTCGGAGTATCCCACGAGAGAAAGTGGATTTGAGCCGCCGAGAGTGAGAATATGAGTGCGAGTTCCCTTCAGATAACGAACGACACGGATCGCGGCCTCCCAGTGCTCCGGACGGTAACAATCTAGAAATTGTTGTGCAGCACATGGCGCAGCACGCAGGCTACAGAAGACTCACCTTTGGTAGAAGGTGTTGCTAGTCTTAAGCGCAGTGTATAGAGCACAAGTGAATACAAGTGATATTCTGCTGGGGAGGGTAGGTCTCTTTTCACCCCTCCTTATATAGGGAAAAGTGACCTCTATGGTCCCACCATGTCCCTTTACGTAACTATGATGAGTAAAGGTGTCCACTATATCGCGTTTTCAGTGACGCCTGATGTGTGGAACACCCTAGAACATACCAGAATCATTCACATGACTCTGATATGAGTTACGCCCATGGATGTGCGTAATGTAGCTACTTAATATGGTAATCATACCTTGCATAGTCTACTTATGTCGTAACTGCTATAGATAAGATACATACGTACTTATTACGTTTCAACACTCCCCCTTGCTAAGTACACAGTAGTGTTCTAAGCATAATGAACAAAACGAGACAACATTCAATCCAAGAACTTGAACTGAGCACGGGACATATCGTTATGAGAAATACTCATTGACGACCTATGCTAGTTGTTTCATAGCATTTTAAGAAGTCTCTGATGAGACGTGTTAGAGACTAGACAAGAAATTGAAAACACGGTTTCCATCTTTCTGTCCCAAACGTCTCTGAGGAAATGTTTCCGTGTAACAGTGGTTAGACTGAACACCACGCTTCTCATCAACTCTTAATGACTAGGATGAGTAAAACTCCAATCCTAATTGCTCTCTGAACTTCTGAAATTTTATACGGCCCAGATTCTTAGTAAACAAATCTGTGGGATTCTCAGATCCTTCAATAAAGAAGAGTTCAATCTTCTTAGCGCGTATGACTTCATGTATATAGTGGTAACGGATGTCAATGTGTTTTATGTGCTTTTCCTGCACCGGATTAGATGCAAGGAAGATGGATCCTTGATTATCACCGCATAATGGAATTGGTGCTAGGATTATTCCGATCTCCTCAAAGAGTGACCGTATCCAGACCAACTGTCAGCTTGTATCAGCAAGCGACATATATTCTGCTTCAGTGGAAGAGAGTGCGATAGACTTTTGCGCTCTAGAATTCCAGCAGAATACACCATTTGCTAGTTTAACTAAATAGCCCGTTGTAGACTTTCTAGTGATCGGGTCTGAAGCCCAATCAGAGTCAGCATATGCTAGTAACCCCCCATCGCTTTTGCCATTATAGACTAAAGCATAATCGGATGTACCTAGTAGATAGCGGCAAATATACATTGCTCTATCTAGGTGATCCTTATTGGGGTTTGCTGCAAATTGCGACAGTTTAGTCACAGCATAGGCTATATCTGGTCGTGTTCCAATCATAATATATAGGAGTGACCCTATTACTTGTTGGAACTGAGAGCGGAGCTCTGGGTTTGGAGGATCTTTATTAGGCAATGGCTGATACCCTTCCGGTAATGGAGTAGGTACAGTTTTCGCATTAACAAGTTTGAAACGCTGCAGCACTTTGTATAAATAATCTACTTGGTCGATTAGAATACGACCTTTCGATTTTACTATGCGCATGCGTAAAAACTCTTGCGTATCGCCCAGATCTCTGCATTCCCAGATCTGCATAAAACGCTCTTTCAGAGAACTTATGTCTTTTTTATTTGCTCCAAGAAAGAGCACATCGTCGACATAAACGATAATGACAATGGTTTTGCCTTTATTGACAAATATACCAGAGTCTGAAACAAGTCGTGTGCAGCCTATCTTAGCCATGGATCCATCAAGCACTTTCCACCAGGCTAAAGCAGCTTGTTTGAGTCCATAGATGGCTTTTTTAAGGCGCATCACTTTGTTTTTATTTTTGTGGCCAGGGACTTTAAACCCTTCAGGTTGTTCCATATAAAGCTCCTCATCGAGGTCGCCATATAGGAAGGCTGTTTTGACGTCTAGACCGGAGATGTGCCAATCTTTTAAAGCAGCAAGCGCTATCATCATCCGGACTGTCTCAAACTGTACCACAGGTGAGAATATTTCGTCATAATCAATGCCTTCAACCTGAGAAAAGCCTTTGGCTACAAGCCTGGCTTTTTTACGGCCATCCGACTTTAAGTCAAATACCCATCGGTTTTTTATGACCTTTCTGCCTTTCGGCGGGTCTACAAGTTCAAAGACTTTGCGTTTGCGAAGAGAAGCCAACTCCTCGCGACACGCTTGTTTCCACTCCTCCTGCGATTCTTTTGGCATTCTAAGAATGTCCCTAAAGGTCCATTCACGAATATTGGAGGTATCAGGTGACCCAAGATCATACGGTGGAACTGCTTTGGCAAGCAGATAATCTTGGAATTTGACTCCCCCTTCCTGAGCTAGGCGGGTCAGCAACTGCTGATCTACCTCATCCTCTGAATCATGCGAACTTTCACTCAATGTAGTTGGAAGTTTAGATGCAGATTGCTCAGGAGATTTTCCTGATTCCGTCTGATCATGGGATGAACGTCGCCGGGAGCTACCCGGTTGGTTCTCAACCATTTGTTTCCAAGTACGAGTTCGCTCAATGTCTCGGCTAACCTTTGCAGGGTGCCTATCACCATAGATATTATCAGGATTGGTAGGTACTTTCCTCAATTGCTCTGACCGCCTGGGTGCTACATCAGATGTAGTTTCAGGTCGAGACCGTGATTTACCCTTGGGCTTAGGTACAGGGTCAGGGCGAGGAGGCGAAGCTTGCTGCTCTGGAGGATCATCTGCTTTCGCAGGAACCTCTTCAACCCCATCGGGTTGTGGAGCGCTACTCCCTTTTGGTGGCTCAGGGGGTGATAAGTCAAGATCACCAGGAGTGGTGTCTTCGAAATCAAGTGGTGGTTGATTAGATGGAGGTTCATCTAACTGGGTTATTCCACATGTTTTCCCAGGAGTCTGCTGATTAGAGCAGCGAGGGAATAACATTTCATCAAAGAGTGCTTTGTCTGAATAAAACAAAGTATTTGGAGTACGCATAAACATGTCACCCTTCATTCCACTAGGTCTACCTAAGTAGATCATGAGTTCGCTTTTAGGAGAGAGTTTATTTTTTCTGCGAGACTCAGGAATATGGACATATGCGCCACACCCAAAAACTCTAAGATGAGAAATGTCTGGGATTTCATTGTTTAATAATTGGTAGGGGGTCTTCCAATTTATACGACTCATAGGAGTCCTATTATAACAATGTGCAGCATGATTTACTGCAAATTTCCACCAGGACTGCGGGAGACAAGCTTCTAACCGCATGGCCTGGGCTTTATCCATGATAGTGCGCATAAAGCGTTCAGCGTGCCCATTTTGCTGTGGTGTATGGGGCGTGCTTTGAAGCACTGTAATGCCGGCATCCTTCAATGTTTTAAGGAACACATCTGATTTATATTCACCGCCGGCATCGGACATCCACTCTTTTATGGTAGTATCAAATTGATTTTTGATAAGCGCTAACCATTGTCTCAAAGCCGTAATGGCTGAGGCTTTGTCACGCAAGAGTGTGATCCAAGCATACGAAGTATAATCATCTAGAAAGACAATAAAATACTTGTATTTGGCATATGATGGTAAAGGAAAACTTTTTAAGTCAGAGTGTATCCTTTTAAAGGGTGTGGTAGCCCTTGTAATGGAAGGAGGATGCGATGCAGAAGGCATTTTGCCTTGCGCACATCCAGGACATACATCATCAGATGTATTAGGAATTTTAATCCCATCAGGAAAACCCTTAGTATGATCTTTAGCATGCCTTAAAACCTCTTTAGATGGGTGTCCGAGGCGACGATGCATTAGATCATAATCTACTTTGTAGATATAAGGTGTTTCGATGAACTGCGCTTCTACACTAGTAGATGTCGCATCTAACCAATATAACGTATGACCAGGTATTAAGGCTTACACTGGACAAACGGTTTTTGGTGTAACAAGGTTATATGCAGCAAATTTCCCAAAACGCGCATTCCTTGTTGTAAAAATTCTCCCATTGAGAGAAGGCGAATACTCATAGATGGAATGTAAAGGACTGGATGAACTCTGGTCGTAACAAGAGTTTTATTGACATAATGTCGAAGCAATACTGTCCCAGATCCTTCAACAAAGATCGTATGAGCCACGGTTCTAACAGGTTGCCTGTCAGATTTTGGATAAGGCTGGTAACTTATAAAGTCACTCTTTCTGTTGGTGAAGTGTGCAGAAGCCCCTGAGTCTAATAACCAGAGGGTTTCAAGTCTCTTATTACACCGTGCACACTGAGTAAAGAAATCATTGTGTTCGCATTTCAAGATATCAAGAACACCGAGATTAATACTGTACAGTTTAGATACTACAGACGATAACATATTATTACATTGCCGCTCCTCTTGCTTTTTTCGGGAGCGGGCTGATACTATGTCAAAGTCAGCATCATGTGCAGTGAGTGAATAAAGAGCGTACTCTTCATCATCAGATCCCCAATCAAGTAGCTCATCCTCCAATAAGGAGTTAGCAATATGACCGGGTGTCGCACAACGCGAGGTAGGTGTGATAGGCGAGGCGGGTGTGGATGCCATCACACCAGACTCCAGATTCTGGAGGTATTGCTGGTGGTTCCTATAAAGTTCATCAATGAACTCGTTAGAACTCCTGCGTTGTACAGCTCTGGAGTGACCAGGATTTGCCCACATTGCCGCAATCTCATCCTCTGAATGGAGGGGTCCTACTGTCTCTGGATCAACATACTCTGGGGTAGGTGCTCGGGTAATACCTCCAGAGATTTGTGAGTTTAAGTCAACAGACAAAGACTCAAATGCAGATACAAGAGACGTACCCCCATCGTCTTCAAAGTCAGACTTGGTCAGCGTATTATCGCGCCCGGGAACTGGCTGAGACATATCCACGTCCACCTCAGAGTCATACTCCTCGTCATAGTTGTAATTTGACCTCGATCATACTGACTGATCGTAGTCATCAAACCGCTGCTCAATCGTTTTGACTACTTGAATGCTCAGCGGAGCATCCATGCGTTCAAGTAACGAGAGTGCTCTATTGACGGTAGGGTACGTACCCTCAACCCTTGCCTGTAAGGTAGGGTGGGGAATTGAGATAGTGCACGTTACAATGGACGATGATGGTCCAATGTGTGCGACAGAGGTAGTGGATGGGGAGGGAAGTGCAGGAGTGAGGGCAGCGACTGAAGCGACGTGAGAGTGGCCAGTCTGAGCCTTTCCTTTGCCTTTAGCTTTGCCGCGACCACCTGCTCTCGCACCGCGCTGCTTATGCTGCTGCTGGTTGGGAGGTGAGGAGTCCGCGTCCTGCTGCTGACTTCCACTCTGCTTTTTAAAGTGAGGGTTGTCGCACTTACGCTTAACGGCAGAAAGCTTATCGGCAGCGAGTTTGTTAGCATGCTGCTCCTTCTTGTTCTTCGAATGAGCACCACAATTGGTTTCATTCTCGAACTGAGTAACGACTATATCACGAATATCTCCGAAGGTGAGATCCTCGATTTCATAGCCGTTCTGAATGATGGGAATGAGGTTTTCCCATTTGAGAGGAATAGCAGCCATCACAATGAGGGCTTGGAAATGGGAAGGAAGGGAGAGCCTCTTAATCTTTGAGCCTTTACCGATGGTCGTGTTTGCAATACGAGTAGAAGCAGCTTCTACTTTGTCAAACTGGGGACCAGGGTGATGGCTAGGATTAATACGCATGGTGATCGCTTCTCGGAAGTCGCGATAGATGGATGGGAATGATGCACCGCCGAACTCAGCTTTCAGCCAATCCCAGGACTGTTCAGCGTTAAAGTTGGGACTCATATGCTGCTGAATGGCAGGGGAAAGGCGAAGGGTAATATTACCCAATGCCATGTCATTTCCCTTATGCCAGGCCGTCCATAGAGCTGGGTGAAGGGGAGAATCGCGGCCAAAATCCGCTTTATCGACCTTGTACTGGGCTTCCATAGCGGCATGAGCATTTTGATCAGCCTGGGAAGCACTAGGATCGAGAGGTAGAGGCGCAATGGGAGGGATAGGAATCTGGGGTTCCGGGAGGTTGCCATCGCAGTATCCCCAAAGGCCTTGAGCCATGAGGAAGGCACGCATGGCCTTACACCAGGTAACGTAGTTTTGTCTGTCAAAGACTTGGACAAATGTTGTTAGTTGGGACGACATTGTTTTCTGTGAATGCTTTGAGAATCGTCAGCAAAGGCTATTCACAATTACTGAGTGAGAAAAACAATGGTCTAATAGGAACGTGTCCTTTCGACCGCCAACAACAACTCTCCTTACGGAGAATTGCCTTGAGGAACGATCTACTCCACCTCAAATCAATGAGATGGTGTCGTTCATGACCCCAAGGTCTTACATGCCCATTGAGGGCGTTGTAGGCTATGCCAACGATACTAGTCTCAGCACCACATCCACTTTACAGTGGGTAGTAGGCAGGTGCGCTCAGCGCACAGCTAGCCGTTGTGGCAGGGCCCATAACCTGTTGCGCAGCACATGGCGCAGCACGCAGGCTACAGAAGACTCACCTTTGGTAGAAGGTGTTGCTAGTCTTAAGCGCAGTGTATAGAGCACAAGTGAATACAAGTGATATTCTGCTGGGGAGGGTAGGTCTCTTTTCACCCCTCCTTATATAGGGAAAAGTGACCTCTATGGTCCCACCATGTCCCTTTACGTAACTATGATGAGTAAAGGTGTCCACTATATCGTGTTTTCAGTGACGCCTGATGTGTGGAACACCCTAGAACATACCAGAATCATTCACATGACTCTGATATGAGTTACGCCCATGGATGTGCGTAATGTAGCTACTTAATATGGTAATCATACCTTGCATAGTCTACTTATGTCGTAACTGCTATAGATAAGATACATACATACTTATTACGTTTCAACAGAAATGACGACAGTCAACCGACGACATAAGAAATGTCCGGACGCATGGCGACGGCGATATACATTAGGCTGCCGACAAGAGATCTATATGGTGTCCTATTGGCCCATTCGGCAATCTCTGAGGATATTGGAATGGATTTATCTGGTCTGTGTAGATGGAGTCCAGCCACCATAGGGGTATCGACGGTGCGAGAGTCTCTTTGACTGTATTCTTCAACACTCTTATCGATTTTGGCGGTCTGTGAGAGTGAGATGGAACGGGCAGAGAGGTCGCGAGATATTGCTATGCCGAGCGCGTATTTGGGTTCGCCGAGCTCTGATATCTCCCATTTGGATTTGAGTAGGTTGCTGAAAAGTGTATTTTCTTTTTCTGATGAGGCGGCGGAGATGATGTCGTCGACGTGTACCACGAATATAACGGTACCGGAGGGTGTATTGCGGTGGTAAATGCACCACTCACATTGGAGTCGTTCGAATCCCCATTGCGAGACGGCTTTGTGGAAAGTTTGATTCCAGATACGGCTCGCCTGACGCATACCGTAGATGCTCTTCATAAGCCGCATAACCCACTCCTCCTTGCCCGGAGCTTCAAATCCGGGAGGTTGTTCCATGAACATAGTCTCCTCCTCAGGTAGAACTCCGTGCAGAAAAGCGGTCTTAATGTCAAATTGTTTCAAATCCCAATCACGGGAGGCGGCGAGGTGGAGGAGAGCGCAGAAGGATTCAAGACGGACTGTGGGCACGGTGGTCTTGTCGAAATCGACGCCGTATCGTTGGGCATAACCTTTTGCTACATATCTGACTTTGTAGCGCACGATTCGTCCAGTGTCATCGCACTTCCGCTTGCATACAAGTTTTCCTTTGAGAGGACGTTGACCACGAGGGATTTTGGAACGAGGGACAAGGACGAATACTTGGAGATCTGCAAGGCCTTTTAGCTCGTTGTGTCCACCGGCGATCCAGTATTCTCGGTCATCGGATGCCATGGCCTGTGCCCAGGTGGGGTCGTCATCGCTGTCGATGGAAGGTTCTATGGAGCCATCGGTGAGAGCGGCGAGGACATCATCAATGGAATGGGAGAAACCGTCGAGACATAGGTCGGCGGGTATAAGGTCATGAGTGTCTTGTACAGGGGCAAATTCAGATAGAAAGGCGGCGGCATGGTCAGGAGGAGGTGCAAGTCCTTGTAATCTGTGGGAACAGCGGAGGGGAGGTGGAGGCGGAGGCGGAAGGGGAGGACGAGCACAATGTGGAATTGTGATTGTGAGGCGAGGTATTCGAGAGGGGGGATTGGCATTACTTCGTGTTTCATTTCGTTGTGTTTCGTTGTTCTGTGATGCGCGTGATTCATGAGGGGAATGTGAAGTAGTTGAATTTGAATGGGGAGTGGTGTCGGAGGAAGAATGAGAAGAAGGTAAAATGGAAGAGAGAGGGATTGAAGTTTCGAGTCATTGGGAAGAAGGGAAGTATGTGTCGAGATCGGGATGGGACGATAAATGATTAGAAGGGATGGGAGGATCAGGGGGTAAAGGAGCGCTGGGAGATTCCCATGACGGTGGAGATGCAGCTTGGTCAGTTCCAAGTGTTTTACCGGGTAGAAATGGGGAGGGCTCCGAGTTGAGATGCTCAGTGAAAGTGACTACAAGTTGAATACTCAGGATGAGGAGGGTTCCCATAAACGGTAAGCTTTGGAATGAGGGGCATATCCGATAAGGACGCATGGAGTCGAACAGGCGTAGATCTTTGAAGGTGCAGGCATTTGGAGAGAGAAAGCATGACAGCTGATTTCTCGAAGATGTGATAAGGAAGGGGGCCGACCAAACCAAAGCTCATACAGTGTCCGGCCGTTATTGGCAGTAGCTGCTGTCAGAGTTGTAAGGTACGTGGCTGTGGCAAAAAAATCGTCCCAGAGAAATGCGGGAGCGTTACAGGATAGGCGCATGGTGCGGGCCTTATTGGCGAGGGTTCTGTGAAGTCGCTCGGCACGACCATTCTGCGCTGACGTATAGGGGGCTGTGAGTTGGTGATCGATACCATGGAGGGCACAGAATTCTTTCATGGAATTGGAAACGAGTTCGTCATTATCAGTGACGAGAATTCGGAGGATATCGCCGGATTGGACTGTGACAGCCTTGTGCCAAGTTTGGAGTGCGACACACGCGTCGGCCTTAGAGCGAAGGGGAACAGACCAAACATAACCGGAGAAATCATCGATCATGTTTAATGCATACACGTTTCTGGCACGAGAAGTAACAGCCATTGGTCCGCATACGTCCGCATACACCCTTCCTAAACGCTTGTCCGCTTTAACTCCTTCCTGTATCTTCGGTATTTGGGAGTGCAACTGTTTCCCGATCGCGCAGTGATGACAGTTGGCAGGAAGCAACAACAAATCGATTGGCATACCTTCGGTCACCCCTTTTTTAGCCATGTCGATGATGGATCGCATAGTACAATGGCCAAGCCGGCGGTGCCAGGTTTCGATGTCGGGAACTCTTGTATAGAGGGCAGTCGCGGTGACAGGAACTTTGGATTGCTTATGGTGCTGGACGTATGGAGTTTTTGTAGAGAGAATGTAGAGGCGTTTCGAGCTGGAGAGAATGCCACGAATGAGAATTGTGTTGCTTTTGTTGGTGACCCAGCACCGGTGACCGGTGATCGAGTGATCAGTGACTATGCATGACAGTATAGAGAGGGACCAGGAGACTACAGATGCCTTGTCCTGAAAGCATGTGAATGTGTGAGCACCGAAGCACTGGGTCACCTTGCTTGACAAGGTGTGACATGTCAATGACATTCGCCTCAATCAATACTTGACCCTGTATCTCAATTGAAGACCCTGCAACTTCATGCATTCTTAAACCATCCTAGTTGGTACTTAAATAAGTTTTGTTTGTTGAAAATAAGGCGTAGATGAACCTTTGCTTTACTTGTCAATCAACTGTCCAGGAACCATACATGCTGCCAAGAGGTACAACTTTTGTGGGCTGATACAGTGGTGCTCTGTTAAGCACATGAAGAAGGGTCAGGTAGGAAATAAATGGCAATGATTCCCTAAATTGTTCGGTGTAATCAGGGGAAGTCACGAGCCCCAGATGACTTTCATGCTCTGTGATCTAGGGTTGAGGGCTTAGAGCAGAAAGGGAGAGTAGAAACACATTACACACAAGAGTCCTCCCCTACCAAAGGGCATCCATTGAGCCAAAGGTATACAGCGTCCCCTTTAACTCAAGCTCAGCCCATGGATCCCAGCACATTGTGGAATGTTCCCAGTCAGTATCCCACACAGAGCAGTGGTGGTGAGGACCACACCACCAAACACCCACCCTCCTCAGCTCCCTCTGCTCTGGTGTGTATGTGTGATGGAGGAACAAATTTTGCACCAGCATGTGAGTTGACCTTGATGGTGTTGGCATGCATTTGACCAGTATGAATACCTTCTGCCATACTTGACATTGATGTGCTACAGTATGGACTCAGCTTGAGCTGAGACTAGCTCTGGCTCAGAGCTGACTTTGAGCTGGAGTCATAACAACACTAACATGGCTTAAAGGGTCCATTAATGTGGCAAAGACAATAAGTCTATTCTGGGTTCAAATTCTAAGTGCAATGAGCACTTAGATAGTTTCTGATGAGAAGTAGTAATCCTCTAAGTCACTTGATTAGAATGAATACTTTGAGAGGGATGAACTGCACACAAAGAGAGAGTGAAGGGGTTCAAGTCTCAAGATTCAATGTATCATAGGATAACAGGAAGTCAAGTCTGGGGCTACAAGCTACCCAGTATGCCTGACTTTATAGTACTCTAGGTGTACTAGTATGAGTCATAGTTACTAGGACTGAGTCACAATAGTATCCTAGTAATGAGTCAAGAAAGGAGTTGTGTACAGTAAGAGTCATGCCACATCAAGATATGAGTCATAGTGAGTAACCAGTACTTGTGTCAGGGTGAGTTGTAAGTAATGTCCTCATAGCCATGTCATAAGAAAGACACATCACAAGAAAAGAAAAGGTATACATGTCATAACAATGAAGACAAGATCCTGGTCCTGTTGATAAGTATTGAGCACATATAGCGGCTCTATGGACTTAGGGACTATGGACCTTTTAGATTAGATTAGATAGTCATGGACTCATCTGTAGATCTTTGTATGATCTTGGACATCTTATTTATAGCAGTAGTACAATAACAAACTATTGTCTTGTTCTTCTATTGTATCTACCTTTCATTGGTTTCTCTATCTTTATTGTCCTATTGTCTAAACGCCTTATTGTCATTCCATACATTCCTTTGTCTTGACCTGTTATTGTTCTAACTATGGTCACTCCTTTTGTACTCTCTACTTATTGTAGCACACTCTGTTGTTCTGTATCCTTGTTGTGTGAACCTCCAGCACAACAACCAACTGATCAGTGTCCATGACTAATTACTGCTTACATCATAGTCATTACCAATGAGTAAGCATCTTCTTCAGCACAGTTGTGACACTTAGGTTTAGGGAACACTTTAGAAGTGTCTCAACAAGCACAGCACCTTTTGGGAGTTCAAAATAGCCATGCAGAAGTTTTTTTTTTTAAAGGATTCTTTAATGTGGGGCAGCAACTAAGTACAAAACCATGCTGTACCAACTAGACACTACATGGGACCCTTTCACTCTGTTCGGGACGGCACTACTTCCCACACCAAAACCCACTGATTTCCTTCATGTTAGCACCCCTCAGCAGCTTTAAACCCAAAGGTACCTATTCCTCCAACTTTCTTCAGGAGTGCATGGGGGGGGGGTTCAATCTACAGTGTGTCAGGGGTAAAAGGGGGGATGGGCAGGTGTAGGGTGAAGCGAGTTAGCATCCACATAAGCCATGCAGAAGTAATGGATTTGATGCATCAAATACTTCTAGAGGCTATACATCATGAGGGCACACAATGGGTATGAGAAAGTGTAGTTTTGATAATGAATGCCTTCAAATCCATTTTTCAACCACATATATTCAAGGAATACCTTTCAGTGCATATAATCTGTTGATTTTTCAGACATTTTAAGAGTTCTAGATGTCTCATTTACTATTTTTCTGCACATATGCTAAGATATTGTTTTTGATGTATGCTCTGAGGACTGTGCTGGGCTGCACGGTTTGCTCGCCTTGCTCGCTCACCGGCAAGCAGCACAGTCCTCAGAGCATACATCAAAAACAATATCTTAGCATATGTGCAGAAAAATAGTAAATGAGACATCTAGAACTCTTAAAATGTCTGAAAAATCAACAGATTATATGCACTGAAAGGTATTCCTTGAATATATGTGGTTGAAAAATGGATTTGAAGGCATTCATTATCAAAACTACACTTTCTCATACCCATTGTGTGCCCTCATGATGTATAGCCTCTAGAAGTAAGTGTCATGGGCGCCTAACTAACCCTAACCCAAGAAGGGTCATAAATGACTGTTGGTACTGTGCCTGTGAGACACTTCCTGAGTGTTCCCCTAACCCTGCGCCCTAAGTATGTTCCCATCGAAGCAAGTTTAGGTCAAAACAAGCCATCCAACATGTTTGGACAATATCTCCCCCATTTCTTTACCGATTTTGATGTTCTTGGGCTTGTTTGAAAGCCACGATCTGACTGGACCTGCATTTACACCGCGCATTGTAACCATTCCCATGCGCGGGAAGTTTAGAGCTTAAAACTTGCCGCGCCTGGGAACTGCTCCCAGGCGCGGCAAGTTGGCAGCTGTAATACCACAACCACCCGCGCATTGTAACCATTCCCATGCGCGGGAAGTTTAGAGCTTAAAACTTGCCGCGCCTGGGAACTGCTCCCAGGCGCGGGAAGTTGGCAGCTGTAATATCACAACCGCCCGCGCATTGTAACCATTCCCATGCGCGGTAAGTTTAGAGCTTAAAACTTGCCGCGCCTGGGAACTGCTCCCAGGCGCGGCAAGTTTGTGGCCGTGATATCACTACTTCCCGCGCATTGTAACCATTCCCAGGCGCGGCAAGTTTTAAGCTCTAAACTTACCGCGCATGGGAATGGTTACAATGCGCGGTGTAAATGCAGGTCCGGAGGGGGTTTGGGGTATATCTTGAGCTTTTTTCACACTTAACCCACCCTGAACCATGTACTGAATTAGATTAGACCCCCTAACAATGCCTTTTGGCAGAGTGTATTTGTTGGTAGATGGAGTGGAGGAAAACACGGTATTGGTTTAGAGATAAAAGAGATGGGAGATATAGTAGCGAGTGGAAACGAGTACAAGTGATATGTAGTGACATAGTTGATTGCGATTGCCGCATTTTGGGGGGTTCTGAGTATGACTTGTGATGTTTCAAGACGGTATTTTGGAGAAAGGAAGTGAGTAAAGTGAAGGGGATGGAGTGGCTGTTAGGATCGAGTATAGGTGGAGCAGGATTGTGGAGGGTTCAGGGATAGCCTAAACCCAGAACCGAATTAGCGAAAATGGCCTACAATGCGGAAGCTCGACCAGCTTTACTCGTGGTGCTTTTGTCCGTTTACGCCTTTCGGGTGCATACATGGAGATGTCGTCATCAGTCTGGGGAGGGCTGAATGAGGGGATCGTGAGCGTGGCTTAATTCCATAGATGCAGTCCAAACCTTGACTTTTACTCCGCCTTCACTCCGTTTTGATACTGATAGGGATGACAGGCAGTCGGTAGTTGCAGCCACCCAATGGGCGTGAACGACTGACTTGGAGCGTGTATCATTCTGACAGGTATTCTGAGTACAGAAGAGAATCAAACCGCGATCCTGACTTCCTTGACGCCCCCCAGCAAATTGTCACCTCAACCTGCACACGTTGCTTATTCAGGGAAAGGCCTGCTCGTCGGTGCGCAAGCCCGCGAGGTCCATCGGGGGCATTGCAACGCTGATGAGGCACCGCAGGTGTCGGGGACGAGGGATGCCGGGAGTGGCGCCACGCTGGGGTGTAGGCGACTCTGATGTCGACACACCATTGCGCAGCAGAGTCGGTGGAAGTGGGAGAAGAGTTCTCGGCATCAGCATCAGCACAGCACAGTGGAGTCCGGTCGTGGACCATCACTCAGCTTCGTCGTTGCGTGCCTCTCCTAAGCTGATACGGTCACACCATTCGACCAATGTACGGTGGCAAGCGTGTACCCTCTGTGTGAGGATAGCCACCTCATGTGTCAGCACCTCGTACGCGCGGCAGACTCAGATGGCGCCATTGCGTGAGAGTGGCTGGATGGGGGACGTCAGCACAATATCATATCGCCCATCGAGCTCCACGCGAGCTGAGCCTCAAGTTCCGCGATGTGCTGCATGGCCTCAGGGCGCGCTGCACGTTCGCAATCGCACTCTTCGCATGGTGTGGTGAGTAGTGCAGCAGAGTATGCGCTTCTGCAGCGGTCAGGCGGTTGACGGCTTGAGGAAGAAAGGGTGAGCCAGGAATGGGGAAACGTTGCTGGAGCCTGTACAGTGCCATAGCGTCAACGAAGCAAAATTGCGCGAGATATGGAGATGTCGAGGCGAAATCGGAGTGAGGGGATAGGAGTACGCTTACCTGGTGGACGTGGTGATAGCCTGCCATGGTACCTCATTGTCTGTACCCTCTCAGCCCGTTATCAGGTGCAGCGCGTGGTGGGCTGCAAGGAACTGCATTGAAAACGAAAAATAATTGCGGAATGAAAACCGAATGATAAAAGGGAACTTACAAGGAGCAGGCTGCTTCTGTTGTTTATGGGGACGTGAGAGTAAAAGGTGAACACTCAGACAACCACGTGACCATTCCATGGATGGAATGGTCACGTGATCTAATCAACAAACATCAGTGAAACAATGCGAAGTGGAGGCAATACATACTTTCTGTGATAGTAGTGTCCGCCGCTGTAGTCACCCCCCCCCCCCCCATTTCCACCCACTGAGGGGTGATATCGTGAGAGTCGAGTGGAGCTGTGCTGCGGGAGAAGAGGCCGAAGTGTGGCGCCACTGCTGCCCCCCGCCTCCGCCAGCGCACGCTCGACTGTCGGGAGCGAGAAGGACGATGAACACAAGGGCCTGACGAGGCCTGCGGCTGGCGCGGCGGATGCGTCGGTGGGGGTGCGGAAGATACCGCGCGGGTCACGATCGGCACGTTCGCGAGGAAGGCTTTTTCGGGCGTCGGGTTGTTGAGAGGTGGGAACAGGGTCAGCTGCGGTTAGTAGAGGTTGAGTGTTCTCGTTCAAGGAGCCAGGGAGAAGTGCTTACTTTGGGGCCTTGGTCCTGCAGGAGGGACGCATACATTTTCGCGCGCCGTCATTGTCGTCCGACTCGACTCCGGCTCAGACAAAAGATCGTGCTCCCATGCCTCACCCCATGCTTTCGTGTAGAACGACGAGTTTTCCCCCAACTGTCCCAACCTGTCGACACAATGATGCGGTCGCGGTCGAGTGTACTCAGCTTGTGAACAAATGGGAATGGGTTATGCACTGGTGCTGCAGTGCTGTCAAGCGCACCGTCGGCGGAAGGGGCTGGGGGTATAAATAGGACATGGAGCGCGTATTGGCGTAAGAAGTTGAGTGTCGCCGGTTGCAGTGTCATGTAAAAGAGGCTTGTGCTATCTGTCATGCCATGAGAATGAGAAATGAATGAAGAAATGACACGCACATTTTAAGCAAATTGTGCGCAGTATCTGAACGATCCCGTCTGCGTTCTTCCCACTGGCCTCCCTTCCCTTTTACAATACCACGCACTCCAGACACGCCGGCACCGACGAGGTTAGTATGCTCGTCGATTAGGTCCGCTTTGGTGCGTGCAACGATGGTGGGTACGCTGATGATGTTGTGCGTAAACGTTCCTGGGCCTAACGGGAGCATCGTGCCTTGGAGAGCACTGAATTTCGCAAGGAGGGGCTCGGCAAATGGTTCGGTGTAAATATCGAATGTGCATCTGCCCTGAGGTCAGGACTGAGGTTAACGAGAATGAGGATGTTATAAACATACAGCATTCGCAATGCTCTTTGCGAATGGACCCCGACCCCTCACAGGCCTCACCCGCCATCGCTTTGACCCAACGCTCGATCCAGGCGAGCCAGGTGTGTAAATCCTCGAGGAAGGTGCATGGTTGTGTCCAGTCTAGCACGATCACGACGGCGGTATGTGAGATTGCAGCCGCAGGAAATGAGCTACGAGGGTAGTGTATGAAGGAGCCGACGACGGGACGGTGTATGTGGATAATCGTGCAACTGTGTCTATATACACACGTTAATCAAGTCAGAGACATGTTTATAAGGGTCAAATAGATGGCAGACCTTCTTCTTCCTCATCACGTCCGTCGGCCCAGTCGCATCCTCCTACAAAGTCTGTGCATGGCACATCTTTTTCAGCATTTGCAAGTGGTTTTTGGAGAAGGGCAGATGCGAGGGTGCTCTTTCCAGTTGAAGACTGGCCGCGTACGAGAAAAATATTTGATGGTATAGTGCGCAGAAAGGACAAAGATACTGACGTGGATAGGAGGAAGGGTTCCTCCCCTCGCGATACTAGACCAGAGTTCCTGCGACGCGTCGAAAACAGGTAAGGCACGGAAGGCACGGATCTCTCCGTACCTTCTCTCAATTTGAACATGCCTACTGCTTTACCTTCCGATGCTGCCGAACGCCATCATCTCGATCCAAATGCAACCAGCGCTTACAATGTTTGCCGAGAGTTTGAAAGGCTTGCAACGGAGAAGAACAATGTCCGCGATATCATGCACGCGCGCATATTGGGTTATCTGATCATATATTCACCGTCCATCACCGCTCAGCAAGAAGTTGTCAAGGTCATTCACTCTTGTTGCAACGACTATGCGATTCTTTCTGCATTCGGGTCGACCTTTCTTGACTGTTACATCCGTCCCTGTGAGCGATCTGCGCAAACACTGCGCCTCACGCTGACCGCGGATCAGTTAAGAAGTACAAAGGAAAACCCCCAAGGGAAGTTCACATCCAAGTCGACCATCTTTCGATAAGACCAAGGACGAGATGCTGGCTGCGATCAAAGAGGCACCTAAGAATCACCCCGCTGCGAAGGAACAGGTCAGTTGGTGACGATGTTCTTCCATGGTTCCTCTGCTAATGCCATTCAGGCTCTCATCAGAGATGGTTACCGTTGCGTTGTTTCTGGTATATACGATTCAATAGCCGACTCAGAGGACTCGGAGGAGAAACTGAGCATCACCAAGGCAGAAATAATGGCGGCTGGGGGTAAGGTGTTCACAGAATGTGCCCATATTGTGCCAGATTGTACTACGTATTTCAACGTGACCGGTTCGTCCGACAAGGTATGGCCGTTCTCCAGTTTTCTAGATCTTATCTTTTACCTTTGCGTAGAAGGATTATTCTGCCTCTGTGTTGGCCGTCTTGAAGCGGTTCGGGTACGATGTCGAAAACATCAATGGCGAGAAGGTGCATTCATTGTACAATGTGATGACGATGGAGCTAAATGCTCACGACATGTTTGATCGTTTGGAGCTGTGGTTCGAAGAGACGGTTAGCATTCTACTAGGCTTCTGTCTCGAAACCAAAATTGGCTAATTTTCTGACGCATGCGTAGGCTACCCCGAACTGCTACAAAGTTCGGAAACCCGAACTCTTCCTCCTGCCGAAGGACGAAGTCATGTTCTCCACGCCTGATCCGGTCAAGTTGCCCCTTCCGTCGCCACATCTACTAGCTTTACATGCAGCCAGTGCTCAAGTTGCGCATCTGTCCGGGGCAAGTGAATACGTTGATCGTATCCTTGAGGACATGGAAGAGATGTGTGTATTGGCACACGATGGTACATCCTCGGAAGTTCTTCATCACGCACTCATGACCCTTACGCCGAGAAAATGAAAGCGAAAGCGTCGACGCCATGACGAACCCTATCCACGAACTCGTTCAAGGGTTTTCCATGACACGCCCACCGCCCCAGCCATGCCAGCACCCCCTCTTCTACCCATCCCCGCATCCAGCATGTCTGCGCCGCATCCGCCATATCCCCCGCACAGGCTCAAGCCATGTCGGGCCTCGCGCTACCCGCTCCCACGGAGTCCCACCTACCAATACGGACCGCCCGGCGGCGACACGGACGGCCAACGTCGCTATTTTCAATGGTTGGTAACCGGGGCAGGTGCAGCAGGTGGCGGGCCGTGTGGAGGTAATGGCTGTGGGAGAAAGTATGTTACTTTCTCTATGATGACGTTAGAACACGGTATATAGAGTGAAGCGTGGATTATTTCATTCTCTTGACGACAATTGCGGTGGGCGTTGCATCAATGTAGAAGCTACCCTTAATGACAGTCATCTGCGTCACGTGCGATGAGGGTCTGGTTGCTCTACAACATTGTGCTACAGTATCGCTCCTATGAAAACGTTTCTTTACTGTGAATAAAGAACCTATCCCGTAGTTCTGAATAGAATGCGCAACCTGAGCGCACATATTGACCCTACCTTAGCTGCCTCAGTACCTCCACCTATAATTTTGCCTGCATTCCTGACGAGCGGCCTTGCCTTGACCCTTTCCGTTTTCGCCTGCACGGGGACTTGCCAAAGGTGAACGCCTCGGCGGAGATTCCGCCGTTCGGACTGACGCGGACCTGGCTTCATAGGACGCAATTGACTGCAAATGCCCGTACAGCGTGGTGGGAAGCACATAGCTAACCATGCAGAGCTTTTCATTTAAGTATCTCCATAGATCTTATACGACGCACCGAGATTGTTGGCTTGTAGGGCCATGTTGGTGCCTCAGCAAGTTGCTGACGTGTGACACCAAGAGGGACAAAGAGGCTTCGCTGGGTAAGATGCACAGGCTGGAGAGGGTGCGGGTGTGGGGGAACTGAACCCGAAGCCGCAGCACGCATGAGTAGATTGTAGAGACGTACTTCGGACGCCCAGGGCCGCTGACCTCGTAAGGTGCGTCAATCAAGGTCCTCTCATCGCGGGACGCGAGCAGTACGGAGGTTGATCAGGGTGGGCGGGTGCGCTCCCAGCTTACTGTGGATAGCTATTCTGAGAGGGTTTCATGTGAACGCTACCTCAATGTAAACAGCGGCTTCTTAAGGCCGCGGCAGATCATAGAGATTCAACCGTAGCATATGATGGAACGGAAGAAGTCCCTGTCACAGTATCAAGATGCTGCGTCTCAGCACTGAACATAAGAATGAAGATTAAATTCGTTTTGGGTTCAGAGGAAGCCAGTTGTGCAAAGCTCAGTCATCGCTCCGTGCATTGCAGTGAGCTGTCGACGGCCAAATGAAGTGAAAATTGCAGATTGGGAAACGGCTGACGTAAGTGGAAGTCGTTGGGCGTCTTTCCGTGGCGAGATCAGCCAGAGTTGTTCCTTTCTACGACCACCCACAACCCTTGTCTTGCTCTCTGAACACCCTCTCGACGCGACATTGTCCTCAATACATCGTTCGCTCTTGCTTAGATGGCTTCTACGAATGTCCTAGGTTTGCAAACATCTTCTTACGCGTTGCAGTTGCTTAGCAGATCCCAGAACCTCCATCTGAGAGTTGGGACGACGACTTTGTCTTCCAGCGAGCGAAGGACCTCCCCGAAATTCCCGATTCCGAGCCCCATGAGCCTCACTGGTCAATCCCAACCACCAAGAACTGGCCTACCGACACCCTTCATACGCGTCCTTCCGCGTCCTCCCTCTCTCAGCTCGACAGTCAACCACCAATCACGCGACTCAAGGAATGGGCCGAACCCGGTCCCTCCACGCCTCCGAAGCATTCCATAGCTCAAACCGAGAACTGGGACGATGATTTCGAAGATAAGACTGACTCGCCTGCCCGCCAACCAGCTTCACGACCTCATCACAAGCGCCTCAAGCTTCCAGAAATCCCCGAGCCCGAGAATTGGGATGACGACATCGACGCTGGCAAGTTCCTGTCCCCCAAGAAGGACCCAACATGGGACTCGTCGGACGATGAGGATGACCAAGAGGAGGACAAGACCGTCACTGCACATCCTCGCAAGCTCGCCCTCGCCAAGTTTTCTCCCCCGCCCCCGCTTCCCCACCTACCGCTTTCCCAACCATCTCCAGGAGAGGCCTTCCCTGGCTCTCCAACCATGTCGGTTTTTTCCGTTCCCTCCGGACGCGACTCGGCTACGTACTCATCTGTGGCGCATCTCCCCTTGCGTGGCGGAGGTGCCTCTTCGCTCATGTTGCCACCCAGCCCGCCCGCCCAAAAAGGGCGCAGGCGCCTTCGGAAGAAGTCACGCCCTCCAGACAACAATGTCTTTGAGCTCCTCGACAGAGAACCAGCCTCTACTCCCTTACCTTCTCCACCCCAGCCAAGCACACCAAACGCGGCCCCTGCGGATCTCTCCCCTTCTGAATCATCCAACAACAACCGGTCCTCCATTTTGTCCCGTATCGGATCAGTCAAGAAGTGGGGTGTCCGCAAGAGACGCACCACAAGCCCTGGTCCCAGTGACGCCGTCGCGGCGAATGAACAGCTGGGCAAAGACGCGACACCACGTGCTGCTGCGTCGCATTCACAAACTCCCCGCACGCCCAGCTGGTTTTTTCGGTCTTCCGATACGCTCGAGTCGACACCCGGATCCCCTCTAGGTTCCGCTGGCGTCGAGCTCAAGCACGAGCGGAGCTTCAGACACCTCAGGGCGTTCGTCCCCGTCGACTCACCGACCAAGACTAAGCAGGGACGTATTCTGGGCGCCATGCTGGGCGAACGCTCGCACGACCCCGGGTCTACCTCGACCCTGGGGGGTTCTCCGCCGTCATCACCTCGCCGTCCGCGCCGTCCCAAATCAATGCAAGTTCCCAACAGAGTACCCCCTTATATTCCTCGCCAAGCTTCATATGGTGCACGATCCATCTCGCGCAATACGACTCACACCAGCACGGAAGACCTCGGCCGCGAAAGTGAGAGGAAGGGCAAAGAGAAGGAGAGAGGGAGGGAGGAGGGTCACCGCGGGTTCATGAGTGGCGTGCGCCGCATATCACTCGTATCCGGGAAAAAGCACAAGCGCACAAAGAGCTCCAGCTCCACGACAATCGAGGATGCCAACGAGCCACCAGCAGTACCGCAGATTTTACCTCCTTCCACCTTGACCGTGACCCCCAGTATCGCGGCTCAGCTGCTTCCACCAATCGAACTCCAACCACCATCGCCTCCACGGGAACAGCTCGCCGATGAGCCGCGGAGGTCGATTGCCTCGGAACGCTCCATTATTTCTTCCTCGGAATCGCTTGCTCCTGGCCTCGAATCGCTGCTCCTGCGACCTGCTGTGGATGCGAAATCGCTGCCGTCGCCGCCACCATCCATCACCCCAAAAGCTTCCTCGACTAAAACTCCCACTTCTCCGCAGTCAGCCTCTCTTGGGCGCGCCACACAGCCCCCTCCCACAATTACGGCCACGGGCATCGTGCCGAGGAGGAATTCTTTAGGAGACCTGAAGATACCTGCAAGAATCAGCCAAGCACAGGTAGGGTTGAAGAGGGATTTGGGCATGGTGCGGGAGTTCGCAACAGAGGTTGAAAGTGAGTAATGTAATGGTCACGTCCGGGTGCGGCATGAGGTGAACAAATGACTGTTTATAGGGCTCAAGGAGGTTCAAGGTGTCTACCACACTCTCACAGCCGAAGCCCAATCTGTTCTTCTCGAGCCCTCGCGAAGCCCGCCAGCCCCCCGTCCCACTTCCCCCACATTCTTCGCCTTACCCCGACCACGTTCACGAGCACGATCCAATACTAGCCCGAGTCCTTGTCAAGAAATGGCGGATTTACGCAAGCAGTTCGCGGCGTCGTATTTTCACTTAGATCACAAGTACAAGGTTTCATGGGAATGCGCTGAGCTGCTCATTGAGCTCGGCGGAGGACCTCCAGCCCCACCCTCGCAGCCAAACTCGTCTACTTTGCCTTCTGCCCAGCTCATGCATCCCGGTGACTCGATCAGCAGCCGAAAAAGTCGCGAACGGGCGATTACTCTGGCCGGCGATGAATCCGCGCCGCCGCTGTCCATGTCCATCGCTGGTCCCTCGGCGACCTCCCCGCCTGGCGAATGGCGCGGCTCCGCTGGCCGCAATGACCTCAGTCAGAGGCAACTCTGGCTCCTACGCGATATGCTCAACAGATCCGACTCGTCGCCAACGATGCTCGCGAACTTACAGACCCTTGAAGAAATCCCAAACAGGGGCTGGCTCTGGGGCGAGGCGACGAGTAGCACGATCACGCTCCCGTCCGAAGAGTCTGGACGCAACGCGTCGCCCACAAAGAAGCGGCGATACAGCCGGCTGGGGATGAGCGGTCTGCGCGACATGCTCCGCTCACTGACGCGCGGCCATCAGCCCCCACCTGTCCCTCCGGTTCCGTTCCGGCCCGGCTCGTCTGCGTCGACGAGCGCATCGTCGTCCTACGACGACCAGTCCACCCACCAGCAGCACCGCCCCGCGAAGAGCAGCACGGGCCCCGACTCCACTCCGTCCGTCCGCACAAGCTCGCCCTTCAGCACCTCCCCCGGGCTCACGCACAAATCGCCCCGCCGTCCATCGATAGCGTCGATTTTCCGCTTTGCGCAGAAGAGCAAGCCGTCTCCGCCCGCAGCCGAGTCGCACTCGCGGCCGCGCGAGCATTCCCGCCAACCGCATGCGCACATCCTGCATTCGTACAGCAGCGGCTCTGACCTTGCTAGCCGTAGCGGGAACGGGACGGCGGATGGTGAGGACGAAGAGGATGAGGACTGGGACCACATCGATGCGGCGGAAGATCTTGACACGGCCGTCCGGGTCCTGGGTGTGCCGACGCGAGAGCTCAACGGCGCTGCGACGGTTCGCGGGCGTCGGACGAAACAACAACATCACCAGCACCCGCATCGTCCTGAGGTCGAAGGCGAGCATAAGCAGAAGGCGTCGCCGGGGAGGAGGATCACCGCGCTGGCGAGCTCGTCTCAGTCTTCGCTGTCTATCTGGGCCGAGTCGCCATCGACCGCCTCGCACTCGCAGGTCTCGCTTGCTGCTACGGCTTCTCCCCCGACGACGTCCTCCCCGCAACCGCACACCCCACCTCTTCCACTCCCACTCTCACAGGTGACGTCGTACATGCGCCCGACGCGCCTGTCGAACGTCGAAGAGTCCGCCGAGGCACAACTCGACAGTGAACAAAGCCAATCCTCGACGAGTGCGACCACCAGGATCGTCAATGGGAGGAGTAAGAGCCCTCGTCGCCTGACGAATTCCGGGTCGATGCGGCGTGGTGGCACGCTGACTGGTTCCGTGCGTTCCGCGGCGCCCCCAACGCCAACCCTGATGCCGCAAGACGGTATTGATAGACGGAGCTTGGCGTTGTCGTTGACGCCAGAGACGATCCGGCCTTTGCTGGAGAATGCGCGCAAGGTTCACACGATGTGTACCGAGTGCGTAGGCGAGCTGCGTACTCTGCTCGCTTCCAAGCCGTAGTCACGGCGCCGTCTCTCCCTTGTGGGTAGTCTCTTTTTTGCTCCGAGAGTTTTTTCTTGTCGTCAATCGTTTTCGCACACATTATCGTAACTTTTCACTGATCTGATCATGTACGCGTACTCTGCACTCGCATCGCATCACATCGCATCTGCATCGCACACAAGAAGCTGGACTTTTTTGTTTTTTACCTCCTTCATACGTTGTTCTTGATATAGAGTCACTCATCTCTCGCATAATAATGGCTCTGCCATTGAATGTCTCATCGTGTACTACAATTGTTATCCACCACGAGACCTGTTCGTGAGATATATATTTCTAAACATTGGCGCATTTTGAGGCGTGTCTACTGGCAGTGCTGGCAATTCAGCTTACGTGCAAAGGCTTCAGACGCCGTAAACGCGGTAAGCATTAGCCTTGCCGAGTTCCAGCACGCGCTCTACGTCCCACTCCTCGCCCGCAACCTCTGCCACGAACTCCGCTGTCCAGGGTATCATCGCAGTATGGCATAATGGCAGCCGTCCCTTGATTGCCGGCAGCGATCCGTATATATTCGCGGGCACCATGTACGGCGCGTCCGTCTCAAGGAGGATGCGCGGGGCTGAGGGCGACTGTGCGAACATGCGGCGCACGAGGTTCGAGGTGTTTTCGTTAGACGAAAACGTGATCACGCCTGGCGGATTGTCAGATGAGATGAGCACACCGACACCGAGGGCAACGCACCGGTGACGCCGATGTACAGGTTCGCGAAGTGGTCGAGCAAGCGCTGCGCGAAATCGGGCGTATCCGTGAAGCAGTGGACGTGGATCTGTGCGCTGCGGCGTCGCATCCGATAAACTCAGCTAGCATGGGCTGGAGTTGCGCACCTTGTGTTCTGCGGGCACCTCTGCTTTGAGTATTCGCTCTGTGTCCCCGTCTGCCTCTCGCGTGTGCACGGTTATTGACTTGCCGAGTCGCACGGCGTGTCGGAGCTGTCGCGTGAAGACGTCTTGCTGTACGTCTCGCGGCGAGTTGTCGTAGTGGTAGTCGAGACCGATTTCGCCCCATCCGACGTTGCGTGGGTGGGCCATGGCTTCGAGACTGCGTGTGTCATGTATCAGAGCATGCACGTCCAAGCGAGAAAAGGCACGCACATGTCTTTCTCAACTTCGTCGGTGTAGAGCCTCGCTTGGTGCCTGTGAGCAGTCAGATAGTCAGAACGGGGGGCGGCAAGAGACGCTCACGGATGTACACCTGTGTGGAGGATATTGGAGCGTTATCGGTCCACAGCAGAGTTGGGCACGCACCCATCACGAACCAGTACTCCAGCTCGCCCCACCGTCCCTTCCTGTCCTCAGCCTCCGTGAGGGCCGAGTCTGCGATCTCCTTCCACACTCTTTGTACCGGTGCTTCACACCAGACGTCTACCATGGACGTCACTTTCTTCCCTTGATAAAGACCTCTCACAAAGTCGTACACGGTTTCGTACTTTGCATTCTTGTATTTTTGTTTGTAGGCTGCGAAGGTGGATACTAGATGAGTGTGCGTGTCCACAATCGATGCAGTGGTGTGGCGAGGGTGAGCTGGAAGAAACAAGCAGTCTTCAGAGGGACCCTTCTTGTTGTTCTTTCCCATTGAAGCGTAGGTTCGACGAGCAACACTCCGAGTGGCCGTGCGAACTAAGAACATATCTTATCTAATCTTGGATCGCCGTCACGAACGCGCCGTGACGCCGTTATGTCACGCGTTTCAATCTCCGCAATTGATGTCTGGTCGCGCACGACTCTGTCTTTTGCTGTACATACACATGTTGGAAGCAACGTTAAACGAGGCTGCGACTCTCAAGCGTCTCCTTGACGGTACGTTGCCTGGAAAAGTGTACTCGCACCTGCCCTTTGATCATGTCGATCCGCAGCGGTCAAGGAACTGGTGCAGGATGCCAACTTTGAATGCAACGAAAGCGGTATCGTGAGTACTTTTACCCGCCCTCTCTCCCGAATTCCCGATCGTAATCGACTTTGCAGAACCTGCAAGCGATGGACAATTCTCATGTCGCACTTGTCTCGGTCAAGTTGCACTCCGATGGGTTCGCGTTGTATCGCTGCGACCGTCCGATTCCCCTTGGCGTCAACCTCGGTTCGCTCACCAAGGTGCTCAAGTGTGCTAAGGACGACGACAAGTGTACACTGAAAGCGACCGACGATGGTGATGTCCTCAGTCTCAAGTACGAGGCAAACAGTGCGTCTGCCCGAGGCTATCTTGACTCACCGACTAACCGTTTCTCAGACGCAGACCGCGTGGCGGAATACGATATGAAGTTAATGGACATCGACGCGGACACGCTAGGCATTCCCGATACCGAATACGACGCGCGCGTGACCATGGTCGCTTCAGAGTTTACTCGCATTGTCCGCGACCTTATGTCCCTCGGCGAATCTGTTCGCATCGAGGTATCCAAAGAGGGCGTCCGCTTTGCAAGCGACGGCGAAGCAGCCCAAGGGAACATCCTCCTCAAGCAAACCGACGCGGCACGCGAGCGATACGAGAATTACGGCAAGGACGACGAAGAGGATGATGTCAAGGAAGACTCGGACGAAGAGGAGAAGCCGAAAAAGGCGAAAAAGAAAGAGAAAGAGAAGGTGAAGAAGGAGGAGGGTGCTGATGACGAGGACGAGGAGATGGCGAACGCGGAGGAGGACGAGGCAGAATTCAAGGCCAAGTCGGAGGACGAGGACGAGGGAGAGGGAGAGGAGGAAGTGAGCGATAGCGAAAAGAAGAAGCGAAAGCGCGCCGCTGCGTCATCATCCGTACGTCCCTCTCTGCGTTCTGTTACCTGCCCGTCACCGTTGACAACGTTTCAAAGAAGGCGAAAAAGAAAGTGAAGAAAACCGTCGATAGCTCTGGTGAAGGTGGCGGGGGCGTACATATCGAGATGACGCAGCACGTCAACTTGACGTTCTCATTAAAGTATCTCGTGAACTTCTCCAAGAGCGCATCTCTTTCCGACACCGTCCAGCTCATGCTTAAAAACGACGTACCTCTTCTTGTGAGCACCTCGAGCAACTCTCGCGTTTTACTCATCTCATTTCCGGCCCTTTTCTAGGTATCTTATACGTTCGGTCAAGGTTACATTCGGTACTATCTCGCGCCCAAGATCGGGGACGAATGAGTAACGTATTGCGTTGTTGACGCTCGCTCGCATCTTTATCTTGGTGTAGCCAAAACATCGCTCTCCGCTCCACAGCACATTGTATCTCATTTGTTACTTACATTTCGCACTCTCACAAGTCGACAGCTTCCTGCTGCCCCTACTTGACGTGTTGATGAGGGAAGAGCTGAGAATGTCAAGCACAACTGGTGGATGCGGTGTGCGTTATTGCCTTCCTTTTTCAGGGCGCGGTGACATCAAGCACGGCGCCGATGTCTTCGCAAGCCTCAAGCCTTCACAAGATTCACATTTTTCACACGTCCAACGCTTCCGTGTACTAGACCTATTAGGGCCTACATTAGGACCCCAGATTCTTCACGTCAGCGGCTGTCCTGCTGAACTCAGATAACCATCTGAGTCGCCCACCCCCGTCTCGAACAGGTGTTCTGCGTCTTCGCTTCGCCAACGAAGATGTAGTCCCTCCTCGTCATCCCTATCAGCTGCGACGTACGTCATAGGTGGTATATAAGACTCGCCCTGGATTCCCACAGTCCATACTCGAGCTTGGAGTGATCATGGCATCTTCGTCTTCCGTGAGCTCAGGCTCCTCCCAGAGTCTCGCTCAGTACCGCGATACGATCGCAACACTTAGTGGTGGAAAAGACGCCAACGAAGAGGCGTGGATGACAATGTGGTGCTCCTCCAATTGGGCTGAGCTCTTACAGCCCGCGCCATTAAGCATCGCGCTACTCGGTTCCGTGCTGTGCATCGCCTCTGGCACTAACGATTTCAGTATGTATCTCCATAGGGGAGCTGTTACGGGTAATCTTGTACAGGCGCTAACCATTTTGGGCGCTCAGGTCTTCTCACCCAACCGCCGGAAGGCGTACCAAAGTTTCAGTGGAAGTATGTCAAGCACCCGGACTCATTCAAAACATGCCTCATGCAGGTCCGAGTGCCCCCCGAGCATGCAATTGGACTTAACTTTGTAACTTATGGGAGTCATAGATGGTCGGCGATGGCTATATCGCCTTTGAAAACGCGCATACGAATATGGAGACCATTCAGGCCCTATCTGAGCAGATTCCCGATGTAATCCGGAATCTTGTGACCGTCCTGTGAGATGATCTCGTCTCTTCCCTGAGTACGCTAACCTGTACCTAAGAGTAAAAGGGACACAAGCAGAGATAGAGCTTTTCTTCGAGTCTGGTCTTAACAACCTCCTTACCCTGTCGCAGCGTTGTGAGGCTGCTGCAACAGCCTGCGAGCAAGGCTTTCAAGACTTGTCATATTTAACCCGTAAGTCCTGGCCGTGACTGACCCTCCTTCACATCACCTCACATCGTGATCCTTTAGAGGAGTTGTCTCTTGGTTGCACGTACAAAGGCGGAACTACCCAACAGGCAATCGAAGCTGTTGGTCTTTTGAGTTACTCTCGTTTCTCGGTATTGACACGGTTTAGAATACTACATACCTTCGGGTGATTCAAGAGGAGAGAGACCTGAAGAGAGAGCAGATGTCTAAAATCGAAGAGGCCTGTCAGCTTTCCAAACAATCATTCGAGGAAGCCCAAGTCCTCTTTAAAAATTCGGTTGACACCATGCCCAGTCCATGGACTATCTTCGGGATGAATGTTCTCGAGGGCCTGGTTGGAGTAGTCGGTGCGTTTTGCTCTCGTTATCAGATGGGCGACGCCAAAGTGTCTATAATCAGGAACTGCTGCCAGTAGTATCACTTCCATCGCGACACTTCCTGCTTCGGCATTCCGCCGCGCGGAGAAGAGGAGCGGAACTGGTGACCGCACGGACCGCACCCAACACTCTCGAAAGCACGCCACCCCGTCAAGATTGACTGATCCCGGCATTCAGCGTGCGCCCCTCGTCAAGGCACAGATTCTAAATCTGCTGCAGTTGTTAGCCGGAAACAATGCGGGCGGTGGCTCCGAGCCAGACTGGGACGGCATATCAGGCTCGCGCATCGGTGCCGATGCCCAGAACACGGGAGCGTACGTTCGCTATGCACTTCAAGTCTCAAAGCAGTCGCTCGATCCGCAAAAGCAATTCTCCGCCGACCTTATCCAAGCTATTGATACCTGTCTTCCGGTACGGTGCCTCCCTACAATGACGAGCCAACAGTCGCCTTATCTCCCCACAGGTCATCGACAAACTGCTCGCCCAGTCGCAGTCCGCGGATGTGGGAAACACGACGGCGCTCCCACAATATCGCTCTCAGGTGGAAACTGCACTTCGTAAGGTGGACGTCCTTTGTCAATCAGCAGCGTATATGACCCAGATGGCGGGTACCACGGCCAACGGACTCGTCAATTCGCCCACGCCGGAGGCTAAGGGGAAGGCCGCAGAGATTGCAGTTGCGGCGGCGCAGTACAAGATTGACGTCACGCGCGCAAACCTCTCTGCAAGTCGGGACGCTTACATGCAGGTCTCGCAAGAGCGACAGCGCCAGCAGAGCGAAATCACGCGGACTATTGTGGAGATGACACGCGTGGATCTCGAGAACGTCACCTTGAAAGGTATGCGTTATTTCATTGAGCCGTGTCGATCACCGCCGACTGATCGACCCTGGTCCTATCTAGAGATGATCCCAATCCTGCGCAAGGCGATAGGATCGTTCAATATCCTCCGCGCGCGCTTCTCGCAGTTGGCCCAGTTCTTCCACTCAATCGTTTCACTTGTGAAGAATGTCATGGGCAACCATACGGCGAGCCTGATGGATGCACTTCGCAATGGAAAGAAGCTCGTCCTCGGGGGTGTCTCGTTGCCAGGTTCTCCTGTCAAACCTGTCATTGTATCAAGCGCTGACCGACTTCTGCTATAGACTTCACCAGAGATTTAATATATCGCGAATGCATGACTTCTTTGAAGTAAGTAGACAGCTCCGTGGTGGCATCCTAAGACGAAGCTGAACGCGTTACCTGGCCAACCAGAGTTGCCATACTCTCCACGAAAGTCAGCAGTGTGTACGTCCAAGTCAGCTCGAAGTACATCTTGCCTGCCCAGCGCCGCGTTGTAAGCGCATCAATCCTCTTCACATGCCATGTCCTCACGTTTCTAGGCTGAGATGCTGGAATTTGCGGAGGACAGCAGTCCGGAGGGCCGCAGGAAGCTGTTGGACAGTCTCACGGCGAAGCAACGCCAGCTTGAGGCCCACGCACAAACGCAATCACAGGAGGTGCGGACTACATTCCGTACCCTCCTCCCCTTTTTTGATGCCCAGTTCTAGATAATGGCACTCATCGAGCGCGATCAGCAACAGTTCAGAAGTTCTATCGACCAGCGCCTCGCACGTATCTCGGAAAAGCTCCGCATTATTTATCCTGCGATCGCAGAAGCGCCCCAAGCAGACATCCAGGCCCTGACAAACGACCACATCGAAGAACTAACAGAAGCGGCTACACAAGACTCTGAGCAGGACCGCGCTGCAATGCTGAGCATCGACGATTTCATGTAAAGGGGCATTGCCTTTCTTGAGCTCCTCTTGTTACCTCACGAATTTGTAATTCCCCTGGCTGTGGTATCACGTCCTGGTGTTCTGTAGTTGTGTGTCAGTTGCCGGTAACAGGATTCCATCTTTTCGAAGGTAAATGAAGAGGCAACGCCGCTACCAGCACTCAGCGCGCTATTGAGCGGAGACAAGAGGGCTCAAGAGAAGGATGGGGTATCGATAGACGCCGACACACCGCATGGAAGTCGAAGACAGCGTGGCAGAGAACAGGCTCGTCTCCAAGGTCACAGGTCCGATCCACGACCGCACAGAAAGTTCGGTGATGAAAACTCCAACATTTCAAGGGATTTGCGCCCTCAGGACCACGCAGCTTTCGAGTCCTGAGTCGTGGGAACATCGCGGGGAGGGGAGCACCATCGACTTTCCATTCAGTATACTCGAGTAGCATTTGATCGAACCTAAGAATAGCCCTTTGAGTACCGTACATGTACAACACCGACCCAAAAAACAACTGGTTCCACTCGTTTCGTGCTGGCGGACTGTGAACCCAAGTGCATGTTATCAACAAAGGACTTTGTTTGTATTGGAGCTCACGTTCATTCTCAAGCGTTCCTATCATTCGCTTGTCATTGAGCGTTCTATAATCTGCGCCCGCCGATTCCAGTATGGGAGCGGGCGTGAAGGATGAAAGACCTAACAGCTTGGTATCGCAGGGGATGGTATTTACTCACCAAGTGTCACCTCAGTGTGAGGCCTGTGAGGGCTCGTATTCTACATCATGTGTTTCGGCTCACCCGGAAACAGTCCGCACCCTTCGTGGGCGCCTGGCTCCACGGCCCTCAAGTAAGGACCCCATTTACGTCGGAAATTGCACACGGCGCGATGCCGGGCGATAGCTGGCCCACTCTTTCGACAATCCCGGGCCAGCGTGCCAGTGCGCATCCACTTGGCATCACCGTTTGGATCACATGAACGCAGCCCCTTCTTCTCCAGATAATCGAACACCAAAAAAAAAAATTGAAGACGCCGGTCTGGAAAAACGCGCTCTACTCGAAAAAGATAAAGCCATTGCAATTTGCAAGAGGAAGGCATAGTCTGCGGCATAAGTGACGAGCGGGTGTCCCATAGGCGTTATTACATACACATTGTCGTTCCTGCCGTAATAGGTGCCAGATCTGTCAAAGGGAACTTACAGTGAACTTACTTTCTTACCCTGCACAGAACCGCCTAAGGAGGCGGCTGTTGAGGTGCTATCACATAATATTATGGCATGCACCGACGGAATACAGTAATCTTCGCCGGAGCAAGGGGAATCAGAGCAGTCGTCGAAGCAACTGAAGAAGTCATCACAACTTCCAGTTCAGACACAAAGGCAGACCGCAGGCTCACATCCATGGCGGAGGCGGACCCACTATCTTCCAAAGTGAGCTGAAAACCAAGCTGAAAACCTCTGAACCGAACACACCACCCGCACAGCTCGGTCAATTCGCTACTTCATACACTTGCACCACTGGGCTGAATTCTAGTTTACAAAATGTCCAGACCTAAAAATGCCTCCGTGAAAGAAGGTTTTGTTCCTGTAAGGTAAATGAATGTGATGAGTGTCCAATGTCCATCAGCAGCCCTGATGCTGAAAACCGTCTGTTGTACCAGGCCTCAAAATAGCTGGTCACAACGCTAGATGTAAACGATAATATGCAGGAAGTATATAGGCAGAACCAAGCCAAACCTGGAGAAAGCAGGATGAGACAGGTCGAAAAGCACAGCAGTTGACGGGGGACTTACATTATACCAGTAGAATGAGATCTTGTCTGCTCGTGCGCCCGTCCGTACAACGAACTGGACTCCAACAAACAAAGCAAGAACCCCCAGAGCGGCAGCGGAGAATTGGTCCAGCTGCCATGTCCGTGAAGCACACCACGACCAAACAATCAAAAAAAAGGCAGTAGCAGCGCGAGACAGAGAAGGGTATGCAATGGGAAATGTAACGCGTCCAGTTGCGGCATCACCCCGCATGTCCTTGAAGTCTTGCGTGTGAATTGTTGTGAAAATTATTGCAGCACTCAGAGCAACAGCAATGCACGCTGTGCTATCAGCCTCGCGCTCGTTTTGACCTGATTGACAACATATCTGTCAAACACGTGGATCCAGAACCGAAGCTGTGACACATACATGCAACGAGAGTCGCGCCAGCTTCTGCAACGGCATATCCGACCGCGTTCAACGCATTACGGATAAACCAATGGCCGTCTGCCCCACCACCCTCATTATAAGCCAGCATGAATAGTGATGCCCCAAGACTAGCAAGTGCCGTCCTTGGGCCATAAGCCGCAGAGAGGAGGAAACACAGAGGGATCATCATCCATCGAAGTGTTCGTGCGGCGAGGAAGGATATACGACCTGCTGGGAGAGGACGGTCGGGATGATTGAGCGCGTCTTCTTCAACGGCCCGGGGAAGTGTCTGATTGGCAAGTGCGAGTTGCAGGGCATGAACCCACAACCAAAAAATAATATGAATAAGACGAAAGATGCTGCACGAGGGGGCGGCGGCAGCGGCAAAGAGGGTCTGTGAAAAAAAAGTTCATACGAATTCGCCGGACAGCGAAGGCAGCACATACGACGGGAGGGATGAGTGTCCTCATATCGGATTTTGTGAAAAGGAAAAGAGTGTGAAGGTGATATGGAATAGGCTTTGCGGCCATACTGGCAGCAAGAACGGGTTGAAGGGAGCAGAGATAGGAAGTTGGGGAGGAGGGGAGTGCATGGGAGTGCGGCTGGCAATATATAAAAGCGGATCTGTCGATTGCCTGGCCAAAAACTTCGGAGATGACCCATGGTTGCTACGAATTAAAGTAGACTGGTTAGTACAGAGCGGGTCGTGACGCAGCACGGGCTGTGACAGGGCAAAGTGCCAGAGAGATCCACCAGGTCGGCCGCTGTCAAACGTTTGGCGAGAGCGTAGGCGCTAATGAGCGGGTTCTAAGCCGATTTATGGTAAGCGGCTATCATCTTTCTGAGCCCGAGCCTCGGCATGTTTACAGTATTTTTATTTTTACTCGGGAATTGCTCGGGAAATATGCTCAACTTCTTACAGTACAGTATCTGCTAACCTTACCACACCATCCTCCGAGGGCACGCGCAGGACGGGATCGTCCCAGTGACTCTCCATTCTTGCTCGCTTTCATTCTTCAATAGTCCGATCCGTATCATCAAGATACTGAACTGGCACTCTCAATGACGTTTATTATCAGGTACGGCAGAATGGTCAATCGGAACCGGAGCGCGGAGCCATTCGCGTCAGATCAGAACAATTTTTTGGGCCCATCATCCATCAAGATGCATCATCGTCTTGACGTTTTTATTATCGAATGACAGCGGGCCCTCAAAGCCAGTGTCGATCCTGCCGTTTGGGAATCCTGTCATTCCCCTCCACGTCAGTGTGGAGGAAGGTGTAACGAAGAGAGATGCGACGCGCCTTGTTCCTGGCGCGCGATATTCTCAGCCCGGGCCTCAACGCTTACAGCGCCAAAAATGATGTCCATCTCTTCAAGAGAGTGACCTTTAGTTTCAGGTAGTATACTGTTCGGTCGTGTGAGAGAAGCGTGATGCAGAGAAAGACAACAAGGCAGGACGCACAGCGAGAACGGAGCCATCGCTCCAATGTTCAGGGCTGCGAACATGAGGAACATTTTGTAACCGAGCCTTGTGTGAATGGTTGGCGTCACCTTTGAGACGACAAAGTCTAGGAAAAGACTGCTGGAGAACCATGCTTGCGCGAATGAGAGGAAGGACGTACTCCATAACCACTGAGATGAGGAAGCAACAGCCAAACCATAGTGTCTTGTCCTTGTTGGGAAGATATCGGATACATACACCCACGGCAATGGGCCCCAACCCATTGAGTAAAAGCAGACATAGATGTATAGCGTCGCGGCCATCGCCTTGCCAGAAGCAGGGGGATTGGCTTGCGGCGTTGAGGAAGGTGGATGCGTCTTGAGAATAGCACCGAGCATGAAGAACAAGGTACCCATCCCAACCGCGGAGACAAAGAGCGACGGTTTGCGCCCCCAGGCATCTGCGAAAAAGAAGATGAACACTGTGGTTGCAGCAACCTTGACTACGCCGTAAACGCCTGATGCAAGGAGGGAGTTTGTGGCCCCCGTATATCCGATCTGCCTTACGTAGGTGCCTTATTCGGAGGCGAAGATAGGAACGTACTCACCGAGGTGAATATCTGCGGAGCGTAGTACCCAACAGAGTTCTGTCCGCACCATTGCTGTAGGAAAAAAATAAAGAAGGCAATTAAAAACCGGACGAAATTGCCACGCCCGAAGAATGCCTCGCGCAGACCGAGGTTTGCGCGGGCATTACGCTCCTCCGTAAGGGCAGCCTCGATCTCGGCCAGTTCATGGAGAACTTCCTCGGAATCTAGTTGAGTTCCACGTAAATAGGCGAGATTCTCATGAGCCTCAGCATGGCGGCACTTGGATGCCAACCAGCGTGGAGATTCGCGAACGGTCAGAAGACCAAGTGCCATGATTCCTGCAGGCACGAGTTGGAATCCGAAGGGGATGCGCCAAATATTCGGACTGTTGTGAATGTGGAGACCGATCCCAACTGTGGCACGCGGATTAGACTGGTTTAGAAGGACGAAGCGCGCGGGAAAAAATGAAACGAAAATTTACAGTTTACAAAATATGAGATCATGACTCCGGTCGCCACCATTATTTGGAACATCCCAGTGATACGCCCACGCACTTGCTTCGGCGAGCATTCGGACACATAGGCAGGTGCAACAGCGCTTATCGCACCGATACCGAAACCGGACACGACGCGACCACCATAGATATACCCAAGCCCACGATTCCCCTCGCCGTCGGCTATGGTTTGCAATACCTGCCAGATTTGGAGTCAGCGTTGACAGGCGTGTAGACAGAAAGGCTATCCACCGCGCCGAGGACGAAAATTAGTGATGATGCCAAAAGTGTCTTTCGTCGCCCGATCCAAGCTAGAGCATGAACGGATCAGGAATTAGCTCAGTTTTAAATTAAACAGGTTACAAGCGACAGAGAAAAGCAGATACACCAAAAGAGTTTAGTACGAGTACGTTCCCATCACAACATCGACGACAGCATCAAGGAAAAGCAACACAACCGAGGAAAGAGAGACCCACCTGAGACAGGTGCACTGCCGAGAGCGCCGAAAAAAGCACCCGCTTGCAACACAGATACTACGTTTGATGAGACTTCATCGATGCGATTCTGATTTACAGGACCCTCGGCGGGACGAACACCAAACTTGATCTGGAAATACTTGGACTGGACAACACCCCCAGCAATACCGCTGATCATACAGGGTCATCAAATTGACGCTTGTCACTGCCGAGATAAGTGGACACACCTGTCGTAACCGAACAAGAGAATACCCCAGTAAGCGACGAAGGCCAACCCTGGGTAAAGGAATCGTTAAGAACGAAGAGGGAAGGGCTGAAGAAGAAAGGAAGGGAAGGGTAGAGCACTGCGGTCTTCATCACTACATATGATTGCAGTAGATTCATTTCATCGAACAAACACTCTTCAAAGCAATGGGACAAGCGACGTCGCCTCGGAGCTGCTCTGCTGCTACGTGGTCGAGGTTATCTCCGAATTGCAAATCGGATCGACTCTCGGACTCGGACCCAGGAAGACATCGATATTGTGTCCGCGCTTCTATAGACGTTGAAAGAGGGAGGGACGCACAGTAAACTCGTATATTTTGTAAAACGCCATTTTTCTCGCCGATACCCATGTTACTTATCGAACCGGTCAATGTCAGAAGGAAGGGCAGAGAAGACACAAGTGCACACGGTGTTGCCTTTTATACCGCCCAGCCTAGCCTGAGCACAGTCAAAGTAAGGCAATAGGATATCTATCCTTATCTCACTTCTTTCTTCCAGCCGCGTAAAATCCCTTTCAAATGTTGATTTCGTCAGACACTGAAACAGGTCCAATTGGATACACTACACGCTTACCTCGAAGTTTGAGACATTTCGCATTTTGACTGGATAGCCTCCATACGAATGATCACCCTACCTGAACTGAGCTTGAATAATCTCTGTGGGACTCGGACTTGCAAGACCTGCCAGCCATGGAGGAAAACACCGCGGCCCGAGAAGTTTCACGGTGGCACAATGTGGCACATGATGCATGATGATTGGTTTGACAGTATGGGCTTCCCATCTACTCCATTGTGTACGTAGGTCACAAGGAAACCTAATTCGGGGCATTCTTCAGTATCACGCGCACAATTTTGAGCGAAGGAACACTATCACGACCATTCCCATCATAGCGCTCTCCGTCACCTATTCTAGACCGCAACTAGGCCGCGCTTAGTGGATCAGCCCATCGCGAATGCAAGTATCCGAGTAAGGAAAATTAGTGGCGTGGATACTGTATAATGGCACGACACTCTTCCCGATACAAAATTTGTTTTCTGCTGTCCGCAGTCCTCATAGAAGGGAGGTGCTGTGTGCGAGACTCACCTCAAACAGAGGTCGATCGATCACCGAGAGGTGAGGCCTGTGACGATCGGTCGTCAACTCACCGAGCCGCTCCCCTTGATTCCAGTTGCATACGAGATAGCTCAATTAGCTTGACTGAATGACTGCGAAGAGGTACCAGCACCTACATTCGAAATGGGGCCTTCGAGACGTGCATTAATTTCTCTGGACCGAGGAGGGAGATATACGAAACGTTAATGCCACGCGTACTGTGAGGAATATAGTGCGCTTCTACTCACTTCTCGGTAGATAGCGTAAGTGACAGAGCCCTCACGATAAATACAATCCCAGAACCTTCAACACGAGTCGGCAAGTCGGGACTGGGACCCGAGGCCGTGGGATAGATAGAACTGCCAGGCGATGCCCACACAAGGAGTGAAGCACTCTACAACTTGAAAACCAGCTGTAACGATAATGGGTGCAGTATTCATGCAACTCCAAGCGTTGCTGGGTGCTCGTGGCGGTCCTCTATTGAATGAACCCCTGTAGTCCATTTATTCGTGATCCGAGGCTGATCAAAATTCCGACATGACGGCGTGAGACGTCTCCACTGTCACGCCAAACCGACAAAGGGTGAGCACTTCGCCAATTTAGAAGCGTATACATGGCGTACGATGGAAGTGGAAGCCACTTGGAGACACGCGCACTGCTAGTTATGCGTGGCGGTGTGCCAGAGCGCAGGCCGGACGGGATTCCGTGGTTCCACCAGAAGAACCATCCATTCGACGATGTAGCAATTGTCGTAGTTTGCAAGGGGTTTGAATGTTGGATGCCGAGAGACCTGTAAAAGTTTAGGTACGGTGACGAAAACCGTCTGGTTCAATCGTTTGACGCTCAGTCGCCGTAAGCTGGGCGGTTTGGCGGCAGCCGCGGTAGTCGGGATGTATCATAGTTTCCGGCATCGAATCGGCTGCCGTCACGGTGTCCTCGGCTCTGCAATAAGTTACGTGAGGTCGGCTTGCGAACAACACCGTACTCCGCAAGAAACAAAGTCTTTCGATCTGCAAGTTCACGGCACTTTTTGTGAGGCATACAGCATCCTTACATCCTTCTTGTGCCAGTAGTGCCTGCAGCCCGTTAGGTTTCCCGCGTCGAACACGGGGAAGCGGTCGGTTATCAGTAGAGCAGGAGATTCGATTGACTGGCAAAGGCATCAGCGGGTCTGTTCATTTTGGTTTCCTCGGGGCACCGAGACCGCGTGAACGCAGAAGGATCGTCGTTCGGTTCTCAGCAGTTTCTCGCCCCAGTTGCAGTCCAGGCTCGGTGGGGATACAGTCATACCATCAGATTTGCATCGGGTGCCTTGCTTGTTCCCGCCGACGAACCCTCTGTCATCTGAATCAGAGTATTAACTTATGCTTGTGAGAATGAATGCCCAAGTGAATGCCCTAGAAGAATCGCCTGGGATTTCTGTCACCTGAAATGACAAATAGCTCTTTCAGGAATCCCTCTATAATTAGATACAGTGACGCGGTGGTCACTGCATACGCAGATTCGCCGTAAATATGATATGATACCATTAAAAATGGCTCACGAAACGGAAATCTGCGATATAAACGGAAGTACGCATAAACGGAGGTACGAAGCGGTACAGAACAATAGAGGGCGACTGAAGGCACATGATCGCCGTCTACGTTCAGCCTCGCCAGCATACACCCTTTTGGCGACATCTCCGTCTAGTCAAAGTAATGGAGATCGTCTGGCGGGAGGAGGTTGGGAAGAGAAGAAGGTGATGGAAATGAGATACGTCTATGTTGTCTGGTTTTCTTGACGCCTTCCTTGACACAACAGTTCTTAGGCCCTGAAGTTTACCATGTAAATCACCCACTATAGGCCCTACTTCCATCACCAAAGACCGGACGGCCGTCGGAAGTGCACCTTGACAGTAGACAACATGAACTCGCCTTCGCCAGTGGCCCCTTATGCCTCTGCGCACTAAGCTCAAAGCCTCCAAGTCACCGTTAACAGCGAAAACCCTACAACGACGTTCCTGAGATCCTGTCCTAACTTGCGAATCAGGCTTGCTTTCAACAGGTCGAATTTACCTTGTAACAGGCGAGTTTGACCTCAGGTCCTGGTCGTTATTTTCGTAAGCTTTACTGAACCACGCTTGGAACCACTCACCGCGCACTGGCTATGCCCTCGAGTTTCTTCTGCCGCTAATGATTTGTCCTCATTAAACAGCAACTTTGTCGCAAATAGATCGGCAGTGTGAGGAAGGCGTTCGATTCACGCGCACATGCTACGACTGAGGAACGTCCCTCGTACAATTCCACTTTGGCTCCACCAGGGTCTCCGCTCTGAAGCTGTCAATCACGCGGCTATGGCCGCGCCACGTGTGTCTTTGTTTGTTACAGTAATTTGTCTGCACTGTCAGTGCGGATATAAAGCATCGACTTGTCCGATAAAAAATCAGCCGATTTCTGCGTCATTTCTGGGGGTGTCTGTCTTCGACCTGTCTTTCTCACTCGCCAACAATAATTTTACTCCCCTCAGGCCAGTCACGCTCTGTCTTGCTTATCTACGTCTTCTCTCGAGACAACGTCTGCATCTCTGCAGCTATATCTACACTTCTGTAGGTAGGCCCTGCAAGCATACAGTTGTTGTCCTGAGGAGGACATAGACGAACGATAGAGAGATACGGCCGACGAGGAGGTGGAGATGTCTTGATGACGGAGCATGGACTCGAGGCAGAGGCAAGTGGTCGATTTATCTCTGCGAATTGTACAGAGTATTAGAAACGAAGGAAACACAAACTATCTTCGAAGGTTGTGCTTCATCCGTGGCGAGACGAGTATGCGGCAAACAGTTACGACAAGGGGATACAGTGGTGTCCATACGTATCATTGGTCATACATAGCAGGGAACTCATTCTCTACGCTTACTTTGATTGATAAGGTGCCCCTGCGGGGTCTGGTCCCTCAAAATTTCGTGGTAGAAACGTTTACCAGCATGTACAGTAGTGGAACCCACGATCAGGTCCCGAGGTCGCACCCGAGATGCGGTCCTATCTCCACCGCCAAAAGACGAGTGAGGCGTAGGAAAATAGTTAACCGAATGCCCTCTGCCTATACTTGTCTCTGCCGACCTACGTTCTGAGGCCTTCGCTTGTGAATGGTGGTGGGCAGTGACTTTTTTTTTGGAAATTTTGATTTATCGACAATCCCAAGCACTGTCCAAGCTCAAGGTCCAGTAGTAGCATAGGCATTATCTTTCTCGGTGCCGCCATTCCAAGACGCCGCGTATCGTCGATTTCACCAGGTAGTGATCCTAGAGTACACTGTGGCCAGCACCTCAACTCCTCGGGTGACCTATCTGCCGCCGTCGGGGACCTGAACCTGTTCTGAGATGCGATGGTCTGAAAGGCTTGATCTCCAGCGCTCGATCGAAATTGTTCCTCGATTGAATTGTTTCGTCATTGCGGAGGCGGATGGTTGAGGGAAAGGATGACGATAACTGTGCCTTGAATGTCAGAAACGACGTGTTGGCGCCGCATTTCCCAAGCATTGCCCGGGCTCTCCAGGACGGTTGGTAAGCGCACAACTTAGCCGTCTCTGTAACAAGTTGCTCAGGGTCAGAATCACTTCTAAGAATGGGTAATTATTCGTCTCGATATAAGGTGCGGTAATGGTACTTGAATTAGTATGTTGGCCTGCTAGTTACGTTACAATAAACATCAATTTGGCTTTCTATGGCTTCCGACTCTCACAACACGAAGCGAGATAGTTGGAGTATCGGCATCCAACTGCCTCGGGAGACATGAACTGCACCGATCAGTACAACGTCATCAGGAGTGATGCCGCCAGGCCCAATGAACCAGCGCGGGTCGTCGCTATTGTAAGCCTGAGCCATTGCCTGAAGATGTGGTCGCATTAGTCCTGTTGCGAAGGAGGCTCTGAGGAAAAATCGTTACCACATTGGTCATGAACTGGTGCACTTTCCTGGCGACGTGCTTTACGAATCTCTCGAGTGGGGCGATTTCCGGCCCCGCACGCGCTTGGGTTCGAATCATAATTTGCGCGTCCCATGGGGTATAACCGCGCCACTAGAATATGCTTTTTCAGACGCGGTATACGGACAGCTATAGGTAACTCACGTTAAGGCGAATCTGTGCGTGGTTGCCACAATTCGCGCCGAGGGGGGCGGGACGGGATGCGCCATCGAGATACATAAGATTTCCCCCTGCCGCTTGGTTCAGAGGAAAGCCAAGTCTACCACGTTGGAAAAAAAAGATGGGGGGGCATAGGAACTCGTGTTGGGGTGGAGGGACCCATAGCCGCTGCGGGATCACGGTACCCATGTCCAAGGCTGCGTAGTCTACCACCCAAGGCGTCGGTGGTTCGAGGCTTGGGACAGGCGAAGGCACGGCGTAGAAGGGTAGGGGATATCCTTGGACAGTGTATGCTCGTAAAGGGCCAGCCCCCCTCCTCAATAAGGTGGAGTGGTATGCATCCGCATCCCGAGGGCCGAGCATGATGGAGATGTAGCCGTCTACCAACAGTTGAGGGGGTTGAGGGGCTTGTTGGGCGTGCGAGTACATCTGTTAAGGCGAGTGTCGATACGGTGGTGCAGCAATGGACGCTTTTCTATGATTTGCGAGGGATCAGTGTTTGAGAAAGCAAGTGGGGGACAATGTAAAAAATGCGCCTTTTTGAATACGTCGGTGCCATCCCAGCCGCTCCTTGGGACCAGTTTTAGTTTCCGCGTTCCGAGCATAGGTCAATGGGGCCCTTTGCAATTACCATTACTTTAGTTTTAGTGGTTGCATTTGGTGGCCCATGTGGCGGTATACACGCCCCGGCTCCGCTTCTTCAGGATTTCAGCTAGGCACTCCGCTCAGAATGATATACCATAATGTCGGGGAAAGCGGCGATGAGCGGCACCCCCCGGAGACAGGAAAATAGACAAGCGCGGGGGTCAACAAGTTTCGGCGCCAGTAGTAGTGTATGTGTCGTCAACCACCCGTGTTGCCCAGACTGTAGTTTCCTAGCTGATACGCCGGCAGAAAAAGTCGTGACTCATACAATTACCTCAGAGCCAGAGCGAAGACCACCAAATTAAAATATGTAGCGGACTTTGCGCAAGAGAGCCAAAGACACGGAAGGTACGTCTTTTTTCACCGCCGTCTGTGGGGGTAGTTGGAGTGCGGTTGAGCTCGAAAGTTTTCACACTCGTAGGAACGCCACTACAATTGTTTTAGGTAGGTTGGGACCGTTATGTCGGACAATCTATACATTCGGTGGTGGTGCTTCAACAGTGCCAGAACCAGGTAGACGGGTTTTTGGGTATGGAAAGCCCTTGAAGCATGTTTCAGCGACTTGAGCAGACCAGCCATGATCCCGGAATTCCACTAGCACAGATATGGATGCAGTGGATTCAGTCGTCTAAGGAAGCCAGTTACCTGGACATGGAAGGTAAAATGACTTTAATAACTCCGGCGTGCCCTCCGGTGTATTGACACGGCTATTAAAAAGGGGATTAAACAACGTCAGAAACATCGAGTAATGCGTCCGTTGAGGGGAAAACTATTGCGCTTCGAGATGAAGAGCTGTGGCATAGTTAGTAAGGGAAGGAAGAGTTGAATGTGCACGCGCTCGATTTAAATACATCAGGAAACAGTGAACCCAGCAGTACACGGGCGCTCGGCCGGAATCGGTCTGTTATCACATGGTCACGAGAACGATACAGGGAAATGACAGTTACGGGTCCTGTGTCATCAGAGGTGACGTTCGGGATTGGGAATAACCTAGAGGGGAGTGTCGTGTTAGAACCGGGTGTCAGCGTAGCCATTTTCGCGAGCCGGCGATTGCGCGACCGCGCGCCATGCAGCCAAGTAGCCAATTGCCTGAAGCGAGCGGAGTGAGAAGGAAAGCCTGGTGGGCTAGTGGCACGAGTACGCCAAAAAGACCCAAGACAGGTCCTAGTAACTTACCGTACAGCCCAACTCGTACAGCCTGAGAGCGGGCGGACTACGGCCCGAATCTGGTCATGTGCCAGGTGGGCGGCATACTGGCGGCATACACTCGGCATACGTTAGGCCGCCGCCAGGCGGGCGCTTGGCACTGTATCATGATCGAACCTTGGTCGCCTGGTTCCCATCTTGTCCCTTGACTTGAACTGTAACCATGTTCAGCCATCTCATAGACAGCATCCCTGACAACCTACAAGACAAAGCACGTTCGCTCATAGACCGCGTCCCAGAAGGCATAAAACGTACAGAGGACACAATCGACGGTTCGTCGCTGTTTCGACTTTGTCCGTTGACTACCATCTAACTTGCTCTTGACTTAGGGATTTTGCACCCGAACAGTGAAGTTTAGTTTCGTTCGCCTCGCATACTTCTGCTAACATTCCTATAGGACGACACGAGTCTCTCGATGCCAAGAAACATGACGAAATTCGTGCCGAAATTAACGCAGGACACCGCTTTGGAAGCTTTGCAAACGAGAGGGCTCAGAATGCCGTGATATGGTGTGTGCCCTCTTTTGGTAACTTAGCTGCCTTTGTTTTTCATCTGGACTTCCCCAGGCACATCGACGGTCATGACTACTTCTATGCACTCTCCGAGATGCTTGAAAGTGCCCGAGAGTGTATTTTTATTCTTGTATGAGTTATTTCTACTCGTCCCCCATCATTCGCGTGACGCCCAAGTGAAGGACTGGTGGTTGACCCCTGAACTCTATCTGCGTCGTCCGCCTGCGTACAATCCGGAATGGCGTCTCGACAGGATCCTCAAGCGCAAAGCCGAGCAAGGCGTGAAGATTTACGTCATCGTTTATAAGGAGGTACGGTCAACGCTCCAACTTAGATCCGCTCTAATGGGTAATAGGTAACCCAAACCATGAATATGAGCTCGTCACACACCAAGGTAAGACATCCTAGTCTGTGTTTGATACGTGCACACCCAGCGCCGTTGTATGTAGAAAGCTCTTGAGGCCCTTCACCCGAACATCGCTTGCATGCGCCATCCAGATCATATCGGGTCCAAAGGTGCTTTTCCTTATTGGTCTCGATCACGCGGCTAATTTCTTAATTGGCAGATAATGTCGAGTTTTGGTCTCACCACGAGAAAGTTGTGGTCGTCGACAACCACCGAGCGTGTATCGGCGGTCTCGACATTTGTTTTGGCCGCTGGGACACACAGAATCACCCGCTTGCAGACGCACATCCGACCGATTTTTCGCGCACCCTCTTTCCTGGCCAGGACTACAACAACGCGCGCATCTTGGACTTCCAGAATGTCAGCAACTACTTGAGCGGGACTATTTCCGTGTTGGAGAGCCCGCGTATGCCATGGCACGACGTACGTTTCTCAATCGCCGCCTTTCTCGGTTCTGACCGACCACATTCCAGACGCACATGACTATCGACGGGCCCGTTGTCCTTGACATTGTGCAGCACTTCGTTGAACGTTGGAATGAGGTCAAACTTCGAAAGGTATGTCACCGTCGTTTTCTGATCACCATGCGCACTAATTTAGCGCCCTACTCATAATAGTACAAGGACGACAAGTCTGTTCCAGGTTTTTTCTTGCCCGCTCTGTTGTTGATTACCTCTATTACTTTTTAAGTCATTACGAGTGGCTCGCTCTTCCACACGATGTCGCGGTTGCCCCAAACGAGGCGATAGCGCGCCACCCACACCGCGAGCATTGGCAACAAATCGGTCGCCACTTCAAGCAGCGTTTCCATCGCCCGCAAGAAGACAGAGAAAAACATGATCCTGAAGATAGACACTACTCGAGTGCTCCTCACGGGACGTGCCGTGTGCAGGTCGTTCGAAGCGTCTGTGATTGGAGCCACGGTGTGTTGACCGAGCACAGTATTCAGAACGCCTGTGAGAGCAAGAGGTATTCCTTACGCACGGCGTGGACTGACGAGGTTGTGCAGATATCCAGTTGATTCGGGAGGCTAACCACTTTATTTTCATTGGTACGTGATCCTAATCATTGTTATTTATGTGTTGGGATGAATGTTTCGTGCAGAGAACCAGTTTTTGTAAGTCACCCAATTTCCTGTTGGTTCAAAGGTAATGACCAGAGTCCCTAAGCATATCAAGCACGAAACAGTCAGGCCCCGTGAAGAATCAGATTGCCGCTGCACTTCTAGAGCGCATTCTCAGTGCGGCCCGATCCGGGAAGAAATTTAAGGTCAAAATTCTTTCCTCCTTCAAACACACCTCACGAATGCCTCTCTTTGCGCGCAGGTCGTTGTGATCATCCCAGAGGTTCCAGGGTTCGCCGGTGACGTGAAATCTGAGACATCGATCAAGACTATTATGGCTGCCCAATACCGCACGATCAATCGCGGAGGAAGTAGCATATACGAGGAGATTCGCCGCGCAGGTTTCGAACCGTGAGCGTGTAGTCTTGCCCTTCATTGCATGTCTTAATACGGGCCTTCCTTTAGGATGGACTACCTCCGGTTCTATCACTTACGTGTGTATGACCGGATCAATGCCCCAATGAGTATGCACCCCATTTTGTGAACCAACCAGTGACTTACCCCCTGGCTATTGAGATACGCTCATCGCGCAGATGGAAGCTAGTTCGGGTGTCAAGTTCACCGAGGCACAGGTGGCTCTTGCCCGTCAGTGGGTCGGCGACTCGGCAGATCTAGACATGCCGACCGAGGTCACGATCAAAGTTCCCGAGCCAACCGCCGAGGGCATTGTCCTGAGTGACAAAGCTCAAGTGCAGTCGGACAAGTTCCCTCTGCCTCGCTCGTATGGGGAGGCGGAGGATGTTATCAAGCGTTTCGAGCGTGGGGCAGAGGTACTTGTGGGGAGGCGACACGAGGCTGTTGCCGATTCGGTTTGCCAGCACGCGCTCCAAGACAGAACGGAGCTCGCGGACGAGCAATGGTTGGGAACCGAGGAAGAGGAACTCGATTCGTGCGTATTGTTCTGACTTTGTGAGGTTTCCTGCCAGTCTATCTCACGCTCCTGGCAGATATGTGTCCGAGCTGTCATACATTCACACTAAGCTCATGATCGTGGACGACCGCCGTGTCATCGTACGCGCTTTCCTACCTATTCTGTATATGATTTCCTGATTTTTGTTCCTCAGATGGGCTCAGCGAACTTGAACGACCGTAGTCAAAAAGTGCGCTCTCCTCCTACTGGCTACCCTCAATCTGTTATGTGTTATGCTCATTCGTTCTTTGCAGGGTGACGGCGACTCCGAGATCGCCTTGGTCGTCGAGGACGAAGATCATATACCAAGTTACATGGATGGTCGCCCCTACAGCGCCGGTCGTTTCGCTGCGACACTTAGACGCAAGCTCTTCCGCCGTGCGTGACCATTTTCCTACGAACCGAGTTCCCCACTTGACATGAGCGGCCCCATGTGCCTTGACAGAACACCTCGGGTTGATTCCCCCACAGAACGTAAATTCTGACAAGGTCACGTTGTTCATGCGCCCGGCGCCAGTGCCGAATGAGGACGAGACGGATCTTGAAGAGGACGCCCGTGTTGCTGATCCATTGTCTGACGAATTCCAGAATCTTTTGAATACGACTGCACGGGTGAACCGTGAGGTGTTTACTGAGCTCTTCCGCCCAGTGCCGTGCAACCTCGTGCACAACTGGGCAGCCTATGAAGTAGGCGGAGACTCCTTCATTTTGGATGTGCTAGCTAAAACTGGCGTCATGCAGGTATATAAACCAAAGGTCAAAGTGGGCCACGTCGCTCCCGGCATCCCGCTCAAGCGCGTGAAGGATCGGCTCGCGCACGTGAATGGGTCGATTGTGGAAGCCCCACTCGTGCGTTGGCTCTACTACCTTCTTCCGTTTCGTTTCAGGTTCCAGGACTTAATCTTTGAAATCACAGGACTTTTTGATTGACGAAAAAGACTTTACTGAGGGACCCGATTGGAAGGGGCTTAATCCCACGCTTCCGATCTATATTTGAACGTGCAAGTGGAGTGGCGCAAATGACCTAGAAGTAGGGGGTAAAGGGAGCAATAGGGAACAGAAGCTGATACTGAAAGGAGCGTGTTAACGGTATGATGTGACAATTTCAATGTACGTGGATACTGTAGGTGACTGGAAGCGAAATGAATGGGTTTGAGCCACATCTCCATGACGGTATGACTCTGGTTGCTTCTGCCCTCATCTCGCACTCCACTCTACTCGCATTTGTTGAGGCTCATGATGCATGAGGTTTGGGGCGCGCGTCGTGCGCAGCTTTGTCGTAAGGCAACCCGATACTGTTTAGCCTAGGCCTATGCGGCTATTCTGAGGTGTTGGCTTAACCTGCGACCCCGACTCGGAAAAGAGGGTCGCTCCACAAGGTGATGTTCGGCTATCTTCGAACACTCAGCCTCTCGCTCCACTTTAACGTTTGTCTTACTATTTTCCTTCGATTCTCAAGATCCTACGGCCTAATACTTCTTTTAAAGCCCAATGGCCGCGCGACACAGGGGGCGGGCAGTCTATCGATTTCCCTTATTCGCTGCCGTCTCGTGCATCCTGCTCCTGCTGTTCCACTCCGTTCGTTCTACTCGGCACATCTGTGTCTCCTAAGGGAGATTAGACAACCAATATCCACGTCGGCATACAGCGTTTGCCGTTTGCCGTGAAAAACTTAAAGGGTGAGTGTTTTTCGCCCGTTCACGAAGTCGTCTTCTTGTCTCACCCTCCGTTCATCTTTTCAAGGCCGTGAACGATGTCCAACCAGTCTCTCTCGCCAGACCCAATACCCACTCACCAACCCGGAGGGATGCCACGTGTCCCTGGCAACCGCACACCCCGTCGTGTTCAATGGGCTAGTGCGGTCGATAGTGCAGTCGACAAGGACGGGGTCGCAGGAAGGAGACACGAAAACGGTCTAGAGAGCGACGCGGATTCAACTCATGAACTAGACGAAGCCGCCCTCGATGTACGTGCGACGCCGGTTTCTCATACCCTACTTCGTATTCATCCTTGTTTCCACAGCCAGCTGCGTTCCAAACACTTACCCACGCTCTTGAACGTCACCGTTCGAGCTCCGCATCCGCATCACCTCTCCCTGCCCCTCCGCTCCATTCCCGACTGTCTACATCTTCGTCTGTAGGATCATCATCAGGTCTGGATTCACCCAAATTATTGTCACATGACACCAATGTCCCTGGGGAGGCATTCATCGAGCCTGGCGAGCGTGCTGGGCTACCCATGCAGCGTTCAGAAGACAAGAAGGATCAATTCTCTGACAGCGAAGCGCGTGCGGCTACTGTAGTCCGTGCGCATTCTGTCAATCCATTCTCAAGGCGGTTCTTTCGCCGGCGCTCCCGCTCTACTCCAGCCAGGCCTAACAAAAGCGAGAATATGGATACGGAGAAGGCCGCAGCGGCTGATACGACGACCTCACCGATGACGCGCGCGCATGGAGGCATTCTTGCCGCCTTGCTCGCCCTCTACGATCACGATTCGGATTCGGCGTCGTTGTCGTCCACGCTGAGAGCGAGCTCGGGCCGTGTGACTCCAGAACCCCATTCACATGACTCTCCGACCCATTCTTTCTTAGACGTTGCCTCAGCGCCAGGTAGACGGCTCGCGGACATGTCCAAGGCACTACACCTACCGGAGGCGCGCCCGTCAAGGGAACGCAATGCCGCAGGTGTTTTCGGATCGCTAATCGCTAGCACGACGGGAACGCTCGTAGGTGCGGCTGCGCCCACTCATAGTGGCATTGCCCCGGATATTAAGAGGCCTGGGTACCACCTCTCGCGGTGTGCACGGCCGTTGAATCATTGTCTGACCTTGGACTGATATATTTTGCAGTTACTCGCTGGATGGCGGTGTCCCTACAGCTCCTCAACATCCCCCTCCGCAAAGGCCACGAAGCGCATTGTCCAATGGAGGCACGCAACATCAGCTATCCTCCTCATCCTCGTTCTTTCAATCCCCTCATACCAATCCGCATGCGCAACCGCCACACTCAGCTTCGCCAGCCCACGGGACCCTCGCCAAATTGACCGAAACCTTGTGTGAGCTACCTAAGCGCGGACGGATCAGCCACCCTGGCACTTCACGCACGGCCACGGACAGCGAGGGCGGCGACGAGAAGGAAGATCTGAGCACGGATACGGAAAATGATAAGCGACGTGACGCAGCCGGTCGGAGACGCGATAAGAATAAGCGGCGGCGCAAGGCCGAAATCTACGTGAGTTTGCTGTTAGCTGGCTAGATAGGCATGCTGATGTCAACCTCCGCTACGCAGATCACTCGTCACATATCGTCTCTCATCTCACGTCAAACGTTCATCTTGAAGTTAGCACGCGCGATGATGATGTTCGGCAGCCCAACACATCGTCTGCAAGCCCAGATGCAGAGCACAGCACGCGTCCTTGAAATCTCACTGTCGTGCATGTACCTCCCGGATATGATGTTGATAGCTTTTGACGACGACGTCACGAGCACGAGCAGTGTGAAGTTAATACGCCAAAGTTCGGCGCTGGACCTGGGCAAAGTGCAAGATGCGTACAAGATCTATTGGAGCGTATGTGTCCACAGTCGGGATCGCCAAGAAGGGGACTGAAGCGCCTAATTCAGGTGATCCACGATGACATGTCGGTAACTGAAGCATCGGCGGCATTGGACGAGCTCATGCTCTCGAAGCCCTTGTACTCCCCTTGGCAACTCATCTTCTTCGGGGGAATGGCATCCGCGTCAATCTGCAGCGTCTCGTTCAATGGCTCGCTTATCGACAGCCTTGTCTCGTTCCCGCTGGGCGCGCTTCTCGTCTCTGTTCAGATCGTCTCTGTAAGAAATGAACTGTACTCCAACGTTTTTGAGTGCGTGGCGTCTCCTCGTTGGTTCTTGAGCCTTGCGAACTAAGAACAATGCAGGATCACGATTGCTACACTCTTGAGTTTCCTTTCTGGCGCACTGGCTCAAACTCATAAATTTTGTTATTCTGCCGTCGCGTCGTCCTCGGTTGTACTCATTCTTCCGGTACGTCATCATCTTATACCTCTATTGACCGTTTAGTGAACTCCCCGAAGGGCTTTATCGTCCTGTGTGGCTCACTCGAACTTTCTTCGCGGAACATTGTTTCCGGCGCTGTTCGGCTTTGCTATGCTCTTGTTTATTCACTCTTCCTCGGGTTTGGCCTCGCAATTGGGGCCGAAGTCTACGAGAAAATGACTGGCCTTTCAATCTTTGCGCCAGAGGATTATCAGTGTGCACAAAGTCACAGTGATGCACCCTGGTTCAGAAAGACACCTTCGCACTACTGGGGTGAGGCTCTCTTCTCTCTGAACCATTTTTCCGCGGAACTGACAACCAGACAAGCATTCCTAACGGTACCCATGTTTTCGCTGTTCCTAAGCTTACGGAATCAGGCACCATGGTATCGGAAAGAACTCGTGGGTCATGAAATGTTTATCTCTCGAGTTGAAGATTCTGAGCGGGGATCCAGGCTGTTCTCGTGGGAATTTCGTGTGTCGGCTGGGTTACTAATCACTTCGTCGGCACTAGATTCCCAGGTCAAAGCGACATCACCGCTGCGGTTGGGTACGTGCTACTATCCCTTCGTCTTTGGGGGCTGTTGGTGACAGCGAACGCACCAGCGCATTTGCCGTCGGAGTTGTTGCGAACATATATGGCCGTTTGTTCAATGGCAACGCTTTTGTCGTCATGGTAACGTACCCACCTGTCTTACCTCGGTTGGCGTGCTTACGTAACAATTTACTTTGCAATCCGTTCTCACCACGAGTAGATCACCGGCATACTGTTTCAGCTGCCCTCAGGTCTCGGGAACGGAGGGTTACTGCATTTCGCGTCGCAGCAGGCCTCTGGGAACTCCTCATCATACCTTACTGGTTTCCAAGTTGCCCTGCAACTCGTTGCTGTGTCCATTGGGCTCACGGTAGGGCTGGGCATCTCGCTGGTGGTCGTTTTCCCGATCCAGTCACGCAAGCGGAAGAGCGGCGTCTTCAGCCTGTGACTGCTTCTTGCTTGTATCGGTGTCGAACTATGATAGCTTTTCGTTCTCTTATAAAGTAACACAAACGAACAATGTCACAAGCGGCGACTCGTTTTGCTATTAGTGCTAGTGCGCGGTGCATTTCCATAGATGGTCTCAGTAATTTGAATCGGTGAGCCTGAGCGTTTGCGTCGGGCAAGTACTAGTGTCCGGAAAGTCTGAGGTGTTGCAGTCACGGCATCTTCCCTCAGGTTGTCCAATCAACAATGACCCCTAGAACGATTACGGTAGCGGCGATTTATTCCTCAGCACGCACTGATACAACTTTTGTTTACCCTTACAGCACCGAGCGGGTTCTGTGTCGGAATCAGAGGGGCGTTTTCTGGTCTTCTACTATCTTCTAATATAGTCCACGATGTCACTCCCCTTATTTTGTCTTTTCACACACTGGCCGTCTGGCACGCTTTGCGACGGTTATGCTAGTATTCCTGCTCGCAGAAAGGACCCGCCGTCGTCGCAGTGGCGTATATTTCTCCGTGTATTGGTTTGCCCACAACGCAGTCTGTGAATGCGCAATGCATGCGCCGCGCACATTACAGTACCCCTAAGCAAGTTCAAGCTCAAGTTGATCGGGACCGCCGAGGTCGTCAAATTGCGTCAAACCCGGGACTCTGTTTCGTTTATTTCAGACCTAGTATTGGCAACGATAGGGTACGGTGTCAGCCTGCAGTCCTGCTTTGTCAAGGTCCCAAGCTTTGTCCTCCATCATTAACAGGGCCGCAGCAGCTCGAAGCAGGACATCCCTAGTATCATGAGAGAGACCAGGTGCTCGTTCTTGAAATGGATGACAAGATGGTTTTTAAAACTGATTGCTAAATGACTCACGAGTGACTTTGCATATCAGACTGACAATATTGTCAATCGCGTCCTTGGCGTTGCCTTTCCCGCGACGACCTTTGCCTTAAGTACGTTCGCGAGGGTCTTGCCATACGAGGGGGCCCGGCGAATCGCAACTTTGCCATCCCGGTGTGCCTTTTCCATTTCGTATTGCAGGCTTGTGTCACTCCTCAAGTCCGTGAGGTGCTGCTTAGGACGCATGAGACTGTTGGCCACGTCTTCGTAAGGATTGCACGAGTGTGCCATAGAACCGCCGTAGAGCCGTTCATTGTGGAGACTTTTCTTGGGCCCCGTGAAGGCTTCCCGGTGGTCCACGGCGCATTTGGAGATCTTCTATGAAATGTAGAAGAGATCGTCTTCAAGGAGGAACATACCGGTGAGCAGCGATAACAGCGTCAAAAACGAGTCGAATGTTTTGCAGCGCGGTTTCTTCGCAGCCTGAGGCTGTGGCCAGAGAGTAAGACCATCAGTAAAAGTGACCTCACCACACAATACCTTCCAAGTTAGGAAATACATGCTAATGGATTTTGTTACCATGTATGACCCTTATATGTGAAAAAAATAATTCTCTTTCATTACATATCTCAGGAAAGATCCCAATGGTATATATATCAATGGAATCTATTGCAATACATTCCATTCAGCATTATAATGAGCATATATTGACTGTGTAAGGAGCAAAAACCATTGCATGGTACATATAATGACGTGCATGAATCAGGCATGAATCAGAGTGTGAGTACAGGCCATCTGTAAGTTGGGAGGTGTTCTAGGAGTTTGGGGAACACCTTTGAACCTGAACACCAGCCCCATTCTTGGACACATTTGAACACCCAATTTGGGTGCACCTGCCATATTGGGTGACAGGCATCTTGCCATATGTTATGTTTTTCTTACCATACTGTGCTTACCATACAGACTATCATTGGGACCATTGATACCCTTAACCAGTGCTAAGCATTGAAATGCTGGCAAAGAGTGGGCAGGTTCATGGGGCTTTCAGATTCACAGGCAAACTGTACAGGCTGGAGCAGTGGGTTGTAGGTAATAGCTGGGAGTGAAAGATACAAGTTGCAGTTCCTTGTCAGGCCGAGAGTGGAGCAAGTGCAAACACACACATGGGCATGTCCTACATTTGGTACAGTTGCAGAAGAGGCTCAGGGACATTTGCTATGTTGCTGCAAGGTAAAGAGCTGAGAATGAGAGCTGAGGAGAGGAGTGAAGTGGTAACTTGAATTGTGTTTTGTGGTACAGAGTAGTCTACTTAAATACATGGGTGGCTCTGCCTACATGCTAGTAGGGCAGAGCACAAAATATTCTAAGTTGTGCTTGCATCATACAAGTTGCACACATGCCTTTCCCTGCCCGAGGTTGCCACTGGTTGTGAGGGGTGCCAGAGCATTTGAATGCTCTGTCAACTCAAAACAGGGGCCACATGTGTTACGGTTAGACGGACCGCTCTGCTCGGCTTGAGCGAGTGTACTGTGACGAAAGTTGTTCTGTTGGATTCGGATCAACTGGGTCCGCAACTTGTGAGTGACTTCGGACGGATGCGGATAACCAGGTCTCTGATAAGGTTTATAAGACCCTATGATGACGGCGTGGGACTTAATACCCTCGCGGAATCGGTGATAGCAGAGCTAAGTCTGCGATAGGAATGGTTGGGAAGTCGACTGGACTTATGCAACTCCTAGCCTAGAAGGCGTCGTAGAATGTCTGATTGATATGAGAACTCAGACCTAAAGTCTAAGTTCGCTAGTAGTACAGTTTATATACTAAGTACATGAGTCACTACTACTGAGTCATAATACTAGGCTGAGTCACTTATGACGCTATGACTCCACTAATACTACTAGTCCCTGTAATAGTATGAGTCACTATGACTCGTCATATGGAAGGTGGTAGAATAGTCCGGAACTAATGACATCATAACCACATGATAGTTCCAACTCATGTAGTACACCGATGCTGCGTAATCAAAACGTAACAACATGCCATTGGTGGTGGGTGTGTTCTAAAATGCAGCAAGGTGTGTCACACTAGTGTCAGTCATTTTGTAGCCAAGGGTGGGGCCTGTGCATGTCAGGCCTGACTGGTTGATTGGTCACTAGTTCTACACATCAAATAATACAGTTCCTGTGGTCTCCATTGACCGGTCCCTCAGACCAAGAGGTGTGCAGACATGTCTCATGATGTCCTGTGTCCACATAGTCTTGGACACCTTCAGGAATAGGGATGCAGCACCTGTGCAGTGTCACTGTATTGCTGTGTTGAATCATCTTAATTCTGCTAAGTTGCATGGCACTCCAGGCTGCCATCTGCTTGGTATCTGATAAGGGTTTGTCTCTGGTACTTGGGCACAGGCCAGGCATGCCTCTGTAAAGTGCCAGGCACATGCTAAACTTGTGATTTCCAGGGTCAGCATGTGAGCAGTCATATTACTGTCAGCTTTACTTTGCCATCATCCCCTTCACACACAGACTTTACCAATACTTGCTTACTTGTTCTACTCCATACATGACTCATACTACTACTGATACTAGTAGTATTTGGACTATGACTTGACCCTACTATGACTACTACCTGACTTAGTGGCTTTCCTAGTAGTGGTACTTTCAGTATTTGCTTGGCAACTCATAGTATATAACCTGTACCACTATGACACTTAGACTTTAAGTCTGAGTTCTTGAATCATATTGACTCTCAACACCAGACCTTGGAACTAGTCTTCAGAGCTGCATAAGTTGTTCTACTTCCCAATCTCACTCCTCTCAGTCACGGCATAAGCCAGTGTGCTTCCCTGTTCACTTATCACTGAGTTTTCCCAGAGTGCTCCTCTGTGCCCATGCCATCATGGAACCCCCATACATTGTCCCACACCCAAAGGAGCTCACTCATTGTTTGCACACCAACTGATTGCATATCTGATCTCAGAACCAATCTAGTCAAAGTAGCCACAGCCCAAACCCTGCTCAAGTCAAGCAACATGTGCCATCGACACATAACACATATATAGAGTCATTTCAATATTTGTTAAATAGCTAAGGGAACACTCATCAAATAGTTTAGAGTTGGCAGAGGACCCCTCAACATTTGAGGTGATCTATACCCACAAATATTTTCATATATTTTACTATTTTATTCCCTGAGTTATTAACTAACATTGGTAGAAAAAGTCGAAAATCAATGACTCAGAGTTGAGACAACACTAACTAATATAGAATTTATTTGTTTCAATTGTGTTGGCCACTTGGCCTAGTGGTAATGTTTGAAAGTGGACAAGTGTGTGCATGTGTTCAAATCCAGGTCTTGCAGTTTATAGTTTATTATAATTAAAATAAATCATGTTATACCTTAACAGGACATGCTAAGACTTATCCAGAGAAATACAGAGTGAAAATAAAGGTCCACCATAATCTCCAAAAAAAAAAAAAGGAAAAGGAAAAGGAAAAGAATAATAATAATGGGGCAACAGGTCATGGATGTTGAATATTATTTTTGATTAAATAAAAATACATCATTGTAATGGCATTGCAATGCCTTTCAATACCCAAATAGCATATATTCACTAAAAACATTTTGGACATTGTAAACACTTGATTGTTTGTAATCCTATGTTATGCCAGCAAACCTTGCTGACCATATAAGGTTTGCATCGGTCATAATGCCAGTTATATGGTTCTTGCAATTATTCCAGCCAATAGATGGACTTTTAAGCTAATATATTTAATTCCTAGTCTACATATACAATTTTATTACCCATATAAGGCATGCCACTTTTTACTGATGACACATGAGATTGAGACACAAGCCCCGATTGTGATGACAAAGGTAACCTGTAGTAGAGTCTATAGCCCATCTTCCTTGACAATGATACAGTCATGAGTTCGGACCCTGAGCAAAGAAAAATGGGCATGCTCTTACACGGCAAGATATTGCTGAGCAGGCTGCACCCCGCACTGCTTGTGGGCTTGGAATCTGCTGGAGGGTGTCTTTTATGGAGGCCAACAGTGGTTCTGTGTGCGGATCCATGTCCGTGGGCGTCGAGTACCAACCAGTGCTCCTGTTGTCAGATGCCAGATGCTCTGTGAGCAGGACAGTTCATTCATTCACCTGGCACATCCTGAGGCCAAAAAAAGGGCCAATCACATTCCATTTCTTAGGGCTCGCCAAACTTCCCAACCTGGAAGATTGAACTCGCCCTATTGAATGCTGTACATACTCGAGATGCATGAGTACTTGTGGGGCACAAGTGGGGACTGAAGGTGGGAGGTAGAGGGAGGGTTGCTGGCAGCCAAATTGAACGAGAGCAAACAACATTGAGAACAAAGCAAGAGGGAGATTGGAAAGCACACTGATTCCAGCTCGTCCATTCCTTACTGGCATATCATATACTTGACATTGGTCAGTCACTCTAATATCAGCCTGGTGGACAATGAATATCATTATTGATGGGTTCTACTACTTAAGACAATGGGGTGAGGTCGCACTGCTGCTGAATGTGTTGGGTGAGTGATGCAGGACTTATATACATGACTGGAATACAGAAAGAACAGACACAGGTGCATAATACTGTGAAACCATGGCCGATATGGCAGAACATGATGGTGCAGCGGCAACAGCGGCAGCAGTTTGTGGCATGCACAGGGCAGCATGTATGTAGAACTCACACTGTTACCCCTTGTACTAGCCCCATAGCCATGCCAGTGAGCCTTTCAGCAAGCCAGATGATGAGGTTGCAGATTCCCCAGCCGAGTTGGACAAGACTGCTGCTGTAAACGACACTGCTCTCACAGTCATCCATGGGTCCTTGGTTAACATTTCCCCCTGGATACACTGGACGAAAGTGATATGATAACTAAAAAATAATAGTCAGTGCAACATTGTGGATGAAAAAACATTGGTGGTTTTTATAATATACCTTGGAATCCTTGAATAGTAACTCCTGGGTGCTGGCATCCGAGCTGCCGTCCATTTCAAAGATGTCTTCTACTACCTCTCCATCTTTGCAGGCTTCTAGCTGGTCTCCACTGCCACCTCTCTGATGAGTCTGGGGTTTAGGTTGGGTTTTCCCATCATCATTTGGGGGATTTGGACACTTCAGGTTAGCTTTCTCGGTGAAGGACAGTATATTTGTTCCTTTGAGACTGGAGGCAAGTTTCACTATTTTTCCACTGGCATCTTCATTCTCCCTGTCTTTCTGCAAGTCAGAAGAAATGTTGTATAATGTCACAGATGCATATATCTTTTTCTGTTCTCTGTGTTGAAGTCCTTATCATTAGATATGATAAGATGGTTAGTCACATGATGCCAACATGTGCATTTGTATAAGTTATAAAGGCACGTGATCCTGGGAAGGACTTGCCTTATCATCTATCAGACATGTGTACATTATGATTGGTTGGAACATTGTGGAATGTTGTAGAACAATAGGGTAATGTAGATTACATGTTGTATTAGGTTTCAGTCAGCATTGTTCTATTATTAGGATGATGTGTCATCACAAGTAAGCACTTATGACACAGTGATCAGTAATCACAATAGAAGTGCTAAATATAGATACATGACATGTCAGCTTGTAGTCATTCATACTTAATCAGTAGATTAGTAAGTGACTCATCCCTAGTAGTATATAAGCCCCCCATGTTTGTCCTGAGTAGAACCAACTTGTCCTCTTGGTTTCTACTCAGGTGCACATTCCTCTTGTACTTCCTCATAACCAATCTAACTTGTCCTCTTGGTTTCTACTCAGACTAGCCTTTAGTGTGACATTGCTATTATTACCTTGAATAAAGGTATCAAGTTTAGCACACTCTACACTGGTTAGTTCAGCACATGATTTATCTCTGTGTCAAGCTTGAGTTGTCCTTGACAAGCCTGTTTCATTTTCAGCTTGCTTGACATAGCCGATAGTCATCTGCTACATATAATTCGAGTGCAAAACTTAGGTGATCATTTCTGTCTGAGAGCCTGAAGCTTTTCATCTTGCAATATATGTAACGGTTCGCTAACCGTTTGTCCGACTTGGACTACTGAAGTGGCTTGCAACACTTGACGGGCGTTCCCGGACACTAGGCTGGCTAACACTAGGTCCCCTTAGAGTGAAAAGGGTGTGACAGCACCTCCACTAAGTCGATGATGAGAGAGAAGAGTTGAAAGAGAAAGAAGAAGAGGAAGATGGAAACGAAGAAAGGCAGACCGGAAAGGAATAGAAACCAAGACAAGATAGCGAATTGAAGAAGACCAGGATAAGGATCCCTGGTCTTTACTAGTTGACTTATATACACATGAGACTCGCTTTAAAGCGGAGTCTGAACTAAGTAATGAGTCACGAACCCTAGTACAGCTATCCTAGTATGATGTAGTGTCCATGTGCACCTGATAAGAAAGAACAATAACGCTTTGACAGCGTGTGAGTCTGTGCGACAACTTTACCCCAAGCCTTGTCCATGACTAATGTAATCTGACAGTCGTAGTCATAACCGATATGTCAGTCCACTTCTGAGGCAGCCCGTGACAATATACCTACCGCACTGGCAATTCAGCATAGAACTTTATACAGACCTTGTACTTACTGTGTCAGATTCCCTTTTTTGATATAAGAGATACCTATCTGCAAGTCCAGTGTTGTGGATATATATGGCAACAAAAATGAAACTCTTCTTCTCCTTGTATGCACCAAGGGATGTATTTGCCAGTTTGACAATGCTTGCTCCCTGAATCATAAGGCAGTGCTGGTCCTTGGGAGGCCTATCAGATGCAGTGGAGTTCACCTCTACAGCTAGTCACAGATGTTGCACAGCACATGGCGCAGCACGCAGGCCACAGAAGACTCACCTTTGGTAGAAGGTGTTGCTAGTCTTAAGCGCAGTGTATAGAGCACGAGTGAATACAAGTGATATTCTGCTCAGGAGGGTAGGTCTCTTTTCACCCCTCCTTATATAGGGAAAAGTGACCTCTATGGTCCCACCATGTCCCTTTGTGTAACTATGATGAGTAAAGGTGTCCACTATATCGCGTTTTCAGTGACGCCTGATGTGTGGAACACCCTAGAACATCTCAGGACCATTCACATGACCCTGATATGTGTTACGCCCATGGATGTGCATAATGTAGCTACTTAATATGGTAATCATACTTTGCATAGTCTACTTATGTCGTAACTGCTATAGATAAGATACATACATACTTATTACGTTTCAACACTCCCCCTTGCTAAGTACACAGTAGTGATCTAAGCATAATGAATGAAACGAGACAACATTCAATCCAAGAATTTGAACTGAGCATGGGAGATGTTGTTATGAGAAATACTCATTGACAACCTATGCTAGTTGTTTCATAGCAGTTTTAAGAAGTCTCTGATGAGACGTGTTAGAGACTAGACAAGAAATTGAAAACGCGGTTTCCATCTTTCTGTCCTAAACGTCTCTGAGGAACTGTTTCCGTGTAACAGTGGTTAGACTGAACACCACACTTCTCATCGACTCTTAATGACTAGGATGAGTAAAACTCTAATCCTAATTGCTCTCTGAACTTCTGAAATTTTATGCGGCCCAGATTCTTAGTAAACAAATCTGCGGGATTCTCAGATCCTTCAATAAAGAAGAGTTCAATCTTCTTAGCACGTATGACTTCACATATATAGTGGTAACGGATGTCAATGTGTTTTATGTGCTTTTCCTGCACTGGATTAGATGCAAGGAATATGGATCCTTGATTATCACCGCATAATGGAATTGGTGCTAGGATAATACCAATCTCCTCAAAGAGTGATCGTATCCAGACCAACTGTCTGCTTGTATCAGCAAGCGACATATATTCAGCTTCAGTGGAAGAGAGCGCAATAGATTTTTGCGCTCTAGAATTCCAGCAGAATACACCATTAGCTAGTTTAACTAAATAGCCCATTGTAGACTTTCTAGTGATCGGGTCTGAAGCCCAATCAGAGTCAGCATATGCTAGTAAACCCCCATTGCTTTTGCCATCATAGACTAAAGCATAATCGGATGTACCTAATAGATAGCGGCAAATATACATCGCTCTATCTAGGTGATCCTTATTGGGGTTTGCTGCAAATTGCAACAATTTAGTCACAGCATAGGCTATATCTGGTCGCGTTCCAATCATAATATATAGGAGTGACCCTATTACTTGTTGGAACTGAGAGCAGAGCTCTGGGTTTGGAGGATCTTTATTAGGCAATGGCTGATACCCTTCCGGTAATGGAGTAGGTACAGTTTTCGCATTAATAAGTTTAAAATGCTGCAGCACTTTGTATAAGTAATCTACTTGGTCGATTAGAATACGACCTTTCGATTTTACTATGCACATGTGTAAAAACTCTTGCATATTGCCCAGATCTCTGCATTCCCAGATCTGCATAAAACACTCTTTCAGAGAACTTATGTCTTTTTTATTTGCTCCAAGAAAGAGCACATTGTCAACATAAACGATAATGACAATGGTTTTGCCTTTATTGACAAATATACCAGAGTCAGAAACAAGTCATGTGCAGCCTATCTTAGCCATGGATCCATCAAGCGCTTTCCACCAGGCTAAAGCAGCTTGTTTGAGTCCATAGATGGCTTTCTTAAGGCACATCACTTTGTTTTTATTTTTGTGGCCAGGGACTTTAAACCCTTCAGGTTGTTCCATATAAAGCTCCTCATCGAGGTCGCCATATAGGAAGGCTGTTTTGACGTCTAGACCGGAGATGTGCCAATCTTTTAAAGCGGCAAGCGCTATCATCATCCGGACTGTCTCAAACCGTACCACAGGTGAGAATATTTCGTCATAATCAATGCCTTCAACCTGAGAAAAGCCTTTGGCTACAAGCCTGGCTTTTTTACGGCCATCCAACTTTAAGTTGAATACCCATTGGTTTTTTATGACCTTTCTGCCTTTCGGCGGGTCTACTAGTTCAAAGACTTTGTGTTTACAAAGAGAAGCCAACTCCTCGCGACACACTTGTTTCCACTCCTCCTGCGATTCTTTTGGCATTCTAAGAATGTCCCTAAAGGTCCATTCACAAATATTGGAGGTATCAGGTGACCCAAGATCATACAGTGGAACTGCTTTGGCAAGCAGATAATCTTGGAATTTGACTCCCCCTTCCTGAGCAAGGCGGGTCAGCAACTGCTGATCTACCTCATCCTCTGAATCATGCGAACTTTCACTCAGTGTAGTTGGAAGTTTAGATACAGATTGCTCAGGAGATTTTCCTGATTCCGTCTGATCATGGGATGAACGTTGCCGGGAGCTACTCGGTTGGTTCTCAACCATTTGTTTCCAAGTACGAGTCTGCTCAATATCTCGGCTGACCTTAGAAGGGTGCCTATCGCCGTAGATATTATCAGGATTGGTAGGTACTTTCCTCAATCGCTCTGACCGCCTGGGTGCTACATCAGATGTAGTTTCAGGTCGAGACCGTGATTTACCCTTGGGCTTAGGTACAGGGTCAGGGCAAGGAGGCAGAGCTTGCTGCTCTGGAGGATCATCTGCTTTCGCAGGAACCTCTTCAACCCCGTCGGGTTGTGGAGCGCTACTCCCTTTTGGTGGCTCAGGGGGTGATAAGTCAAGATCACCAGGAGTGGTGTCTTCGAAATCAAGTGGTGGTTGATTAGATGGAGGTTCATCTAACTGGGTTGTCCCATGTATTTTCCCAGGAGTCTGCTGATTAGAGCAGCGAGGGAATAACATTTCATCAAAGAGTGCTTTGTCTGAATAAAACAAAGTATTTGGAGTATGCACAAACATGTCACCCTTCATTCTGCTAGGTCTACCTAAGTAGATCATGAGTTCGCTTTTAGGAGATAGTTTATTTTTTCTGCAAGACTCAGGAATATGGACATATGTGCCACAACCAAAAACTCTAAGATGAGAAATGTCTGGGATTTCATTGTTTAATAATTGGTAGGGGGTCTTCCAATTTATACAACTCATAGGAGTCCTATTATAACAATGTGCAGCATGATTGACTGCAAATTCCCACCAGGACTGCGGGAGACAAGCTTCTAACCGCATGGCCTGGGCTTTATCCATGATAGTGCGCATAAAGTGTTCAGCATGCCCATTTTGCTGTGGTGTATGGGGCGTGCTTTGAAGCACTGTAATGCCGGCATCCTTCAATGTTTTAAGGAACACATCTGATTTATATTCACTGCCGGCATCGGACATCCACTCTTTTATGGTAGTATCAAATTGATTTTTGATAAGTGCTAACCATTGTCTCAAAGCCATAATGGCTGAGCCTTTGTCACACAAGAGTGTGATCCAAGCATATGAAGTATAATCATCTAAGAAGACAATAAAATACTTGTATTTGGCATATGACGGTAAAGGAAAACTTTTTAAGTCAGAGTGTATCCTTTTAAAGGGTGTGGTAGCCCTTGTAATGGAAGGAGGATGCAATGCAGAAGGCATTTTGCCTTGCGCACATCCAGGACATACATCATCAGATGTATTAGGAATTTTAATCCCATCGGGAAAACCCTTAGTATGATCTTTAGCATGCCTTAAAACCTCTTTAGATGGGTGTCCGAGGCGATGATGCATTAGATCATAATCTACTTTGTAGATATAAGGTGTTTCAATGAACTGCACTTCTACACTAGTAGATGTCACATCTAACCAATATAATGTATGACCAGGTATTAAAGGCTTACACTGGACAAACAGTTTTTGGTGTAACAAGGTTATATGCAGCGAATTTCCCAAAACACGCATTCCTTGTTGTAAAAATTCTCCCATTGAGAGAAGACAAATACTCATAGATGGAATGTAAAGGACTGGATGAACTCTGGTTGTAACAAGAGTCTTATTGACATAATGCCGAAGCAATACTGTCCCAGATCCTTCAACAAAGATTGTATGAGCTGCAGTTCTAACAGGTTGCCTGTCAGATTTTGGATAAGGCTGGTAACTTATGAAGTCACTCTTTCTGTTGGTGAAGTGTGCAGAAGCCCCTGAGTCTAATAACCAGAGGGTTTCAAGTCTCTTATTACACCGTGCACACTGAGTAAAGAAATCATCGTGTTCGCATTTCAAGATATCAAGAACACCGAGATTAATACTGTACAGTTTAGATACTACAGACGATAACATATTATTACATTGCCGCTCCTCTTGCTTTTTTTGGGAGCGGGCTGATACTATGTTAAAGTCAGCATCATGTGCAGTGAGTGAATAAAGAGCATACTCTTCATCATCAGATCCCCAATCAAGTAGCTCATTGTCACGGACTGCCTCGGAAGTGGACTGACATCTCGGTTATGACTACGACTGTCAGCTTATATTAGTCATGGACAGGGCTCGGAGCAAGGTTGTAGCACAGACTCACACGCTGTCAAAGGCGTTATTGTTCTCTTATCAGGTGCACATGGACACACTATGTCATACTAGGATAGCGATACTAGGGTTTATGACTCACTACTTAGTTCAGACTCCGCTTTAAAGCGAGTCTTGCCTGTATATAAGTCGACTAGTAACGACCAGGGATCTCTATCCTGGTCTTCTTCAATTCACTATTCAGTCTTGTTCTCCTTTCCTATTCAGTCTGCCTTTCTTCGTCTCTCTATTCCTCTTCTTCTTCCTCTTTCAACTCTTCTCTCTCATTATCGACTTAGTGGAGGTGCTGCTACGCCCTTTTCACTCTAAGGGGATCTAGTGCTCAGCCAGCCTAGTGTCCGAGAACACCAGTCACGTGTTGCAAGTCACTCAAGTAGTCCAAGTTGGACAAACGGTTAGCGAACCGTTACATTAAGACCAGGATCCCATCGTGGCGTTGCAAACTACAAGAGAACATTGGGCATCAGAAGGGCCCTTTGAAGCATACGATCTACAAGGACCAGTACAAAGGGATATACCAGAAAGTTTTATCAAAGCAGCAGAGTGGCATGTACACAACGGTATCGAACGATATCACGCCAAGTCAAACGCACCAGAAGAGTCTAGTTCAGAACACTGGTACCCAGTTGAGTTCAACTTCGAACATCTTTGTTGGGTAGAAATCTGTTGGATTGAAAACCTAGAGATTGGGGGACGTTGGGAAGCTTTCCGTATCGCCGGAGAAGACTTGGGGCTTGATATTACCCCACAAGACGCGGAAGATCAAGATCGATTGGATCGAACAAGAAGGATCCAAAGCACAATAGACAAAACCCCCACGACACGAACAAGCACACCATCAGTCGCTAGTGAAGCAAGCGCCATTCAAGTACAGTCACCAGCACCACAGAGAGATAGCGATCAAATCATCGCATTACGATTAGCTGAGTCATTACACATCGAGGAACCTGTCATGAGTCGTACAATGACCATGGAGACACCAGCAGGCACAATCAACCCACACACAGGGCATATGGAGATACCTATGAACCCAGACGATGTAGCACTATACTGTGCCATAGGGCCAGATCAACCAGACCCTCCTACAAACCGAGAAAGACGTGCATCACCAAGAATTCCATTCGGATGGCCAAGAGGAGGACAAGGACCCGGAGGCGGACCATTTGGAGGACCACCGGGAGGAGGCGGAGGACCACCTGGAGGTGGAGGACTGCCAGGAGGAATTCCCATGCCAATGCCACAAGCACCTCAACCAGGAGGACATCACGGAGACAAGTTGGTAGGCAATCCGCCCATTATATTCACAGGGGACCGCTCCAAGGCAGAACAATTCATCACCCAATGGCAACTATATGAAGGAGTCAATATCACCAACACACTTATGCGTAACCCATACCAACGAGCTATGTTCTTCCTCACATATATACAAGGAAATCTCGTTAACGAATGGGTAAAGGGAGTCAACACATGGCTCCGTACTCAAGTCACTACCCAAGGATGGGCGACGACGGACGAACACCTCTGGAACGGTGTAATCGGCGCCTTCAATAGGCAGTATGCTGATGTACTAGAACAAGAAAAAGCTCAAGCAGAATTAGGAAGAGGTCTCCGCATGCAAAATGGAGATCTAGACGGACTTATCACGAGATTCGAACAATTGGTGCGCCACGCCAACTATGATGTCAACCAGCCACTGGTGTTGCGGATCTTCACAGATGCATTGCCACACACAATGTACGAATACATCTTCAAGAACATCCAACCCCGGGACTACGAAGGGTGGTGCGAAGCGTCCATACAGCAACAAAAGGTGTTCATACACATGAAGAGCCGACTCGAACAGTTCAATCCGCAGAAGAATGCACCAACAGGGGTCAGCAACTGGAAGAATAACAATTACAATAACAACGCCAATCGATGGCATCAACCGAACATCCCAAACCTTCCAGATCCAAATGCGATGGATCTATCCCCAGGAAGAGCACGATTGGCCCAGGCAGAAGACTACGAACCAGGGAGGAACCGATACCAACCTCCAGGAGGAGAAGGACGAGGGATGGGTACGCCAGTAGGGCAAAGGAAAGTCCTTAAATGTTTTAATTGTGACAAACCTGGTCACTTTAAAAGAGATTGTCGACAGCCCCCGAGGCAAAACCCATTCTATCGACAAAACCAAGGACCACCGCGCGTTCGACAGGCGGAGGCGGAAGAAGACGGCATATATGCTGCTCGAAGCATCATCAATGACCATAGCGTCATTGAGGGACGCACCCCCCAACAAAAAGCTCAAGCTTGGCTCGAAGGGGTGGCTGAAGAACCAGACGAGGTTAAAGACCTTGTCATGCAACAATTGTGGAGGCGAGAGGATTTTCAAAATGCCTGAACCCAATGGCCTGGGTGAGGGCTCTTCGTTGTAACTCTGTATACATCACACGCTACCGTTCTATGCGAATTCCAGTGTCGATCCGTACCAGTTACTTCATGGCCGATAAACGAGCGCTAGTAGATTCAGGGGCCACTGACAACTTCATGCACCCAAATTTCACGACGAAGATGGGGTTGGGAATGAAGGAACTCCCAACACCCCGGAAAATATTCAACATCGATAATACCACCAACAAATCAGGGAAGATCACACATTACCTTGATTTGGACATATGCACTAAAGGAATACACAAGGAGATGCACTTCCTCATCACAGACATCGGAAGCGAAGATATCCTCTTAGGATATCCATGGCTAGCGTCTTTTGAACCACGATTCAGTTGGAGACACGCCGTTATTGACAAACGGGCTCTCCCAGTCATTATCTCATTGGTCAATCCGCATATTATCCGGCACCAACCGGTGATTGCCGCGACACTTACAAAGGAAGAAAAACGTCACATAGTCTGCGCCCTAGACTCTCGAGTTCGAGGGGTATCCACCAAACTAGCGATTCAGGCGGGTCAAAATCAGGTTGCTGCTGAAGTCCCAAAGGTATACAAACAATTTGCCAAACTATTCAGCAACGAAGCCTCGTCCCGATTCCCGCCTTCAAGACCATGGGATCACGCCATTGACTTCAAACCAACCGCACCAGACGCACTCCCCTGCAAAATCTACCCTATGACACAAGAAGAAGACAAATCACTGCTCAAATTCCTGCAGGAACAGGAAGCTAAGGGATATATTCGGCCCTCTATTTCACCATATACATCACCCTTCTTCTTTATACAGAAGAAAGACGGCAAGCTGAGGCCGGTACAAGACTATCGGCATATCAATGACATTACAATCAGCAATCAATACCCTCTCCCATTAATCACCGACCTCCTGACAGATCTCAGCGGTGCCAAGATTTTCACCAAATTAGACGTGAAAGATGGCTATAACAACATCCGCATTAAAGAAGGAGATGAACACAAAGCCACATTCAAAACCAAGTACGGATTATGGGAGCCACTGGTCATGTTCTTTGGACTCAAAAACTCACCAGCTACGTTCCAAAATATGATGAACTACAAGTACAGGGACGTCATTGACTTTTGGAACGCTAGGGGCACTGCGATTCGTATTTACATGGACAACATCGCTATTGCAACTAGCACTAACTTGGAGGATCATATCAAGGCAGTATCGGCAGTATTCGAAGTTGCAGAACAATTGGACCTTTACTTCAAACCGGAGAAGTGCACATTCCATGCCCCATGTATGGATTACCTGGGGGTAATCCTTGAAAAGGGGATAACGCGCATGGACCCTGTCAAAATTGCAGGTATTAAAAATTGGCCTATGCCCACCAAAGTTAAGGACATCAGATCATTTCTGGGCTTCTGCAATTTTTATCGACCATTTATTCGAGGATTTGCACACATAGCCCGACCACTCAACGAATTGACACGCAAAGACGCCGAATGGTTATGGACAGAACGATGCCAAAAGGCATTCGATGAACTACGGAACAGGGTCACAAGCAAACCAGTACTAGCACATCCCGAACTGGACAAGCAATTCAAACTGGAGGTTGATGTGTCTGGATTTGCAGTAGGAGCTGTATTGCTGCAAAAGAAGGAAGACAGCAAAAAACACCCTATTGCCTACTTTTCAAAAACCCTCAATGAAGCACAGCGCAACTACGACATAGTGGATCTGGAATTACTGGCAGTCGTAATGTCATTGGACAACTGGAGGTCGTTTTTAGCGGGATCCCCACACAAGGTCATTGTATACTCGGATCACCAAAACCTACTTTACTGGAAAGAGCCACACAAGATTAGTAGGCGTGTAGCCAGGGAAGTGCTACACTTATCCGAATACAACATTGAAATTCATCACATCAAGGGAGCGGCCAATGGGCGAGCAGATGCACTGTCAAGAAGGCCCGATTATGACCAAGGTGTCGAAGATAACAGCAATGTAACAGTACTACCAGAAAGTTTATTCGCGAGGGTCACGGCAACCATTGAGCCACAACACCAACAAGACGAAAAACGACTCAAACCATGGATTGACCCACATCAACTCAAATGTCTAGATGGCATCTGGTACAAGGAAGGGCGCGTGGTTGTCACAGAAGAATTACGAGGCAAACGCGAACTTATACGAGCACATCACGATCCACCAGTGCACAGCCACCCTGGCATCAATAGGACGATGCAAATCATCGAGCGCAACTACTGGTGGCCACAACTACGACAAGATGTGAAGGATTATGTACAAGGATGCACGGACTGTCAACGCCACAAAGTCAATAATCGACCGACCAAGGTGCCTTTAAGGCCCATATATCCTAAACCCAAAGCTATGCCATTTGAAACTATTGCATTAGACTTCATCACTAAACTCCCGGAGTCACAGGGATATGATTCCATTCTCACGATCACGGACCACGACTGTACCAAGGCGGCTATATTCATACCATGTTGGGAAGAAATCAACGCGGAAGGCACGGCGGCACTTTACATTCAACATGTATTCACACACTTTGGACTACCTCGAAAGGTTATCAGTGATCGAGACCCTAGATTCGTGTCAAAATTCATGCAAGAAGTATGCCGCATCACAGGAATAGAGCAAAACCCGTCCACGGCCTATCATCCAAGGACGGACGGACAGTCAGAGCGCTCTAATCAGTAGGTCGAGACCGCCATCCGGTTTATTTCCGATCATCATCAGACAAACTGGGCCCCTTATCTTCCGATTGCACAATTCGCACACAATAATTGGCCGAGTGAAACCACAAGGAAGTCGCCGTTCTTCCTTTTGATGGGTTATCACCCGTGCGCTGATTGGATTTCGTCACCATCCCCACTACCACAGGTCACATTGTGCCTCGAGCAACTGAAACAGGCACAAGACACGGCGCAACAACTGATGATTAAGGCCCAACAATCATGGGTCAAACACCGTGATACGCCCAAGTACAAGGAAGGTGACCAAGTATGGTTAGAAGGCAAGAATCTCCGTATCAGTCAGCCAACTGCCAAGCTTGCGCCCAGAAGACATGGCCCATTTAAGGTCATCAAGGTACTATCACCGGTCAGTTATCAATTGGCTCTTCCCACGCAGTGGAGCATTCACCCTGTGTTTCACATCGATCTTCTCATGCCTTATCGCGAGACAATAATGCACGGCCCCAACTATCAGCGCCCGGTACCTGAACTCGTGGACGGGGAAGAAGAATATTCCGTGGAGAAGATTCTAGACTCTCGAAAGTTCGGCAGAAGACGGCGTCTTCAATACTTGGTCAAATGGGAAGGCTACCCTGACTCGGACAACATGTGGGTTGATAAGGATGACGTATTCGCGGATGATAAGGTGCAGGAATTCAAGATTTCGAATCCCGCCAAGGAAGTGCATATAAGGAGCCTCTTATCCGCTAAGTCTCCTCACCCCTCAGCTCTACCTCTCTCTCATCTCCTGTCACAACACGCTCGCCGATATATGTCATCTAATGGACGATCAGATCTTGCCAATGAAGTCACTGCTGGAGCATACGACGACTCCGCCTCTGGGAACGACGACGCAATCATCAACTCCATTCACCGAGACATCCAGCGAATGGTCGAGGAGTGTACCACCTCCATACTTAGAGCTCAGGCAACCTCATTCGAACCCCGGCCATCTTCTCCATCTGCCAATTCCATTGCCGATGCCTTCCGACAACTCACACTCGCCGATGCCACTGAGTCTTGCATTGCAAGTGAATCCCCACACGTCCTTATGCTTCAAGTGCCTGAAGCCATCGTCTCAGGGAATGCTGACAGTGCGAGAGTGGCATCGGGAACAACTACTAGAGGCGAGGGAGCGACACGACCTGAAGAATCACCGGCAGCAACAGGCAGGCATGATCCTGCTAGCCCGGTGTCACCCTCTGATCTCGGATTCTGCCATCAATGCCATGGACCAAGAGAATACTGCCATGGCCATGAATCTCCAGCCCCTACTCCAGTCCCCGCTCCCGTCGAGCCTGTCCCCGTCCCCGCACCATCTACTAGCACCGGCGCAATGGCACACTTTCGCCTCACTCGTCAAGAGGCCATGTCTTTGGCGGACAACATTGCCAACGCCCTCGAAGTCCATTGTCAAGATACCCCTGAAGTACCGCCTCCCTACCCCAAAGACCGACCAGTTGCCGAAGGGATGGGTTTACAACGTGGCCAAGGTCAAAGAGGAAGACCACGCCAGCCCGTCGCTGTACACTACACCGTGCCGCCCGCTCACCTGTGCCATGTGAACTGAGGTGCTCAAGCATTGCACCGACCCCTATCGCCAGCTGTGCAGGGGTACGAAAACAACCAAGGGACCAGTTACGTCCCTTTCACTATCTTAGATGTGACAGGTCGACAGGTTCCCGCTAGATTCATCAAGGTCCATATGACAGACAACCCCTACATAGAAGCCCGGATGGCCATGGATGGACCCGTACACCGGGGGGAAATCCATGCGGCCCCAGTGCGCGATCGAGTCGGGCGGACTCCAGACATCGGGCCGGATGAGCTTAGGCTGATAGACCTCAGTTACCAGGACTGGATCATGGTCGATGAGGCCATTGCTCATGTAGGTGACCGATCGCTGACTGCAGAGGTGAAAAGATGGTGGGGGCTTCAGAAGTGCATGAAGACAGCACAGGAGTCGATTAGGCAGGTGGAGGATTGCCTGTTTGCGATGGCGGTGGATCAGCGGGCTTGTAGGGCTCGATTGGAAGAAGCATGGGCGGTAACTCAGATCGAAGAGGAGATGAGGCGGGATAGGCGAGTAACTGCACTCACCGCATGGTCTGTAGAACGTGGGCGTTTACCCTGAAAAGGGGATAATGTCACGGACTGCCTCGGAAGTGGACTGACATCTCGGTTATGACTACGACTGTCAGCTTATATTAGTCATGGACAGGGCTCGGAGCAAGGTTGTAGCACAGACTCACACGCTGTCAAAGGCGTTATTGTTCTCTTATCAGGTGCACATGGACACACTATGTCATACTAGGATAGAAATACTAGGGTTTATGACTCACTACTTAGTTCAGACTCCGCTTTAAAGCGAGTCTTGCCTGTATATAAGTCGACTAGTAACGACCAGGGATCTCTATCCTGGTCTTCTTCAATTCACTATTCAGTCTTGTTCTCCTTTCCTATTCAGTCTGCCTTTCTTCGTCTCTCTATTCCTCTTCTTCTTCCTCTTTCAACTCTTCTCTCTCATTATCGACTTAGTGGAGGTGCTGCTACGCCCTTTTCACTCTAAGGGGATCTAGTGCTCAGCCAGCCTAGTGTCCGAGAACACCAGTCACGTGTTGCAAGTCACTCAAGTAGTCCAAGTCGGACAAACGGTTAGCGAACTGTTACACTCATCCTCCAATAAGGAGTTAGCAATATGACCAGGTGTCGCACAACACGAGGTAGGTGTGATAGGCGAGGTGGGTGTGGATGCCATCGCACCAAACTCCAGGTTCTGGAGGTATTGCTGGTGGTTCCTATAAAGTTCATCAATGAACTCGTTAGAACTCCTGCATTGTACAGCTCTGGAGTGACCAGGATTTGCCCACATTGCTGCAATCTCATCCTCCGAATGGAGGGGTCCTACAGTCTCTGGATCGACATACTCTGGGGTAGGTGCTCGGGTAATACCTCCAGAGATTTGTGAGTTTAAGTCGACAGACAAAGACTCAAATGCAGATACAAGAGACATACCCCCATTGTCTTCAAAGTCAGACTCGGTCAGCGTATTATCGCGCCTGGGAACTGGCTGAGACATATCCACGTCTACCTCAGAGTCATACTCCTCGTCATAGTTGTAATTTGACCTCAATCGTACTGACTGATCGTAGTCGTCAAACCGCTGCTCAATCGTTTTGACAACTTGAATGCTCAACGGAGCATCCATGTGTTCAAGTAACGAGAGCGCTCTATTGACGGTAGGGTAAGGACCCTCAACCCTTGCCTGTAAGGTAGGGTGGGGAATGGAGACAGTGTGCTTTACAATGGATGATGATGGTCCAATGTGTGCAACAGAGGTAGTGGATGGGGAGGGAAGTGCGGGAGTGAGGGCAGTGACTGAAGCGACATGAGAGTGGCCAGTCTGAGCCTTGCCTTTGCCTTTAGCTTTGCCACGACCACCTGCTCTTGCACCGCGCTGCTTATGCTGCTGCTGGTTGGGAGGTGAGGAGTCTGCATCCTGCTGCTGACTTCCACTCTGCTTTTTAAAGTGAGGGTTGTCACACTTACACTTAACAGCAGAAAGCTTATCGGCAGCGAGTTTGTTAGCATGCTGCTCCTTCTTGTTCTTTGAATGAGCACCACGATTGGTTTCATTCTCGAACTGAGTAACAACTATATCACGAATATCTCCGAAAGTGAGATCCTCGATTTTGTAGCCATTCTGAATAATGGGAATGAGGTTTTCCCATTTGAGAGGAATAGCAGCCATTGCAATGAGGGCTTGGAAGTGGGAAGGAAGGGAGAGCCTCTTAATCTTCGAGCCTTTACCGATGGTCGTGTTTGCAATACGAGTAAAAGCAGCTTCTACTTTGTCAAACTGGAGACCAGGGTGATGGCTAGGATTAATACACATGGTGATCGCTTCTCGAAAGTTGCGATGGATGGATGGGAATGATGCACCGCCGAACTCAGTCTTCAGCCAATCCCAGGACTGTTCAGCATTAAAGTTGGGACTCATACACTGCTGGATGGCTGGGGAAAGGCGAAGGGTAATATTACCCAATGCCATGTCGTTTCCCTTATGCCAAGTCATCCATAGAGCTGGGTGAAGGGGAGAATCGTGGTCATAATCCGCTTTATTGACCTTGTACTGGGCTTCCATAGCGGCATGAGCAGCTTGATCAGCCTGGGAAGCACTGGGATCAAGAGGTAGAGGTGCAATGGGAAGGATAGGAATCTGGGGTTCCGGGAGGTTGCCATTGCAGTATCCCCAAAGGCCTTGAGCCATGAGGAAGGCACACATGGCCTTACACCAGGTGACATAGTTTTGTCCGTCAAAGACTTGGACAAATGTTGTTAGTTGGGACGACATTGTTTTCTGTGAATGCTTTTGAGAATCGTCAGCAAAGGCTATTCACAATTACTGAGTGAGAAAAACAATGGTCTAATAGGAACGTGTCCTTTCGACCGCCAACAACAACTCTCCTTACAGAGAATTGCCTTGAGGAACAATCTACTCCACCTCAAATCAATGAGATGGTGTCGTTCATGACCCCAAGGTCTTACATGCCCATCAAGGGCGTTGTAGGCTATGCCAACGACACTAGTCTCAGCACCACATCCACTTTACAGTGGGTAGTGGGCAGGTGCGCTCAGCACACAGCTAGCCGTTGTGGCAGGGCCCATAACCTGTTGCACAGCACATGGTGCAGCACGCAGGCTACAGAAGACTCACCTTTGGTAGAAGGTGTTGCTAGTCTTAAGCGCAGTGTATAGAGCACGAGTGAATACAAGTGATATTCTGCTCGGGAGGGTAGGTCTCTTTTCACCCCTCCTTATATAGGGAAAAGTGACCTCTATGGTCCCACCATGTCCCTTTGTGTAACTATGATGAGTAAAGGTGTCCACTATATCGCGTTTTCAGTGATGCCTGATGTGTGGAACACCCTAGAACATCTCAGGACCATTCACATGACCCTGATATGTGTTATGCCCATGGATGTGTGTAATGTAGCTACTTAATATGGTAATCATACTTTGCGTAGTCTACTTATGTCATAACTGCTATAGATAAGATACATACATACTTATTACATTTCAACAACAGAAGACTAGACTTTTGGATAAGGAAGTCACTGCAGGGCTGGTATGTGCAAACCTTGGGGTCACAGCCTGGGCCTGCTGCCTCAACTTGAACCAGAAGTTGCAACAGCCACACTTGATGGCCCCTGTTAGAGGGCATTTAGTTCAAAAGATGGCAGATGGGGTGGAACCTCACAGTTTAAAAGTAATGTTATTGTTGAAGAGGGATTGAAGGTGATATGCAAGAGGGTAGAAGAAGAGCCAAAGTGCATCAGCTTCTTTGAACAATTTCTGGCCTGCCCCTCGTTGGCAATGAACTCCATCACATAGATTGTCAAGATGGAGCTGATGTGATTGCACTTGATTGTGTTGACATTGAGCAGATCCTCAAGAGGCAGATCCAAGGAACTTGGGGTTGCTCTTGAGCAGTTGAAATATTTGGTGGCTGCCTCTTCACTGATCCACTGTTTGGCTATATCATACATCTGAGCTCATTTTGTCAGAAATTGAAAATATGAGAAGATAGACTTATCTAACCTTATCAGATATATCTTGTTTTTGACTTAGCATCACTTCATAAATGCCGACAAACATAGGAACAGAGCCTAAGTCCGCTGCATCTGTATCTATGATGTTATTCAACCTGATGTTGCCTTCTCGGAAGTATTCCATACTGCTCACCTGAATGTAGAAACTTTTGTACTGTTGGGCCACTTCATGCATGACACAGTTTCCAACTCGGAGTTCACTGGCAACAGAGATACTCGGAGCTTCAGCTTGGGCTATGTCTTGTATGAGTGAGTACATGGAAAATGGCAGTGGAGTATTGACATACCAGGTTGTTTGAGTAACACACCATCTGCCCCTACAAATAATGTGTCTTTCACTGAGATATTGAACTGCACTATGCTCCTACTTGGCGAGAGTAGTTCAATGTGTCCATCTGAGAAGACTTGAGTGATCCAAGGTGCCAGCTCTTCAATACCTCCTTCGAAAGTTGCCAGTGGTTTTGTGCATTTCCACACCTTGAGCCTGGCGGCATCAATGCAGGAAAGGTCATAGGACCTCATCTCCTTGACCTTCTCCAAGAGTTCATATATGGAGTCTCCAAAAGAATCGACACCAGGAGTGAAGCTCATTCCAAAACAGGTTCCATGGGGCTGAAAGGTTGTTTGATCAACAAGGACGAACCAAAAATAATACATCAGGAATGATGGGAGGATGGCAGATTGCTGGGGTGGCGTAACAATGGTGTCAGGGAAATGCAAGCTTAAGCTTAAGTACATGTTTGGATTCCAAATGACATAGTGGCTTGTATGACATTCAGCTTGACAATCTGCATAGAGATTGGCACAGTTAGACCACTGAAGGGTTGAGTGCGAGTAGGTGATGTCAACCCAAGGGGAAGACATAGACAGAAAGAGGAGGGAGGAGAGTACAAGTTGAGAGTAAGTCAGATGTTGAACATGAGATGCAAACAGTGATTGACCGTGTGCGATTCAGAAAGCAAGTCGACATTTGAGCAGCAATATTCGAACACCCAGCATACGATTTGAGAGTGGCAGAAAAGGGAGATGCATTCAGAGAACAGAGAACCCAGTCTGAGTCTTAAATACATGACGGACAAGCCACAAAGATGCAAACAGAACAATACAAGTACAATACAATGAGTAGACACAGATGCACAGACGAGAATGATGAGTGTGGACATGGAATGGAGGTGGTGCAACGGGGACAGTCCGAGTAGGCCAAGCATGGTGGTGAGGTGGCAGTCTGCATGCACAACAAGTATGTGGACCTTACACCTGCTGGGGGGTCTGGAAATTTGAGCATCCTCAATCAAACCTCTTCAAGATCTTCTACTGCGCCCTCCACGTCTTCATCAGCAAAAACACAAGCAAGATAGCTTCGGTCAACAAGATGGGTCACTGGGATTGAAGTGTGCAAATGGGCATGATAGGGAACTTGAACCAGGCAGAAGGCTGCAAAACAAAGGTTCAAAATGGTTCCATTGATCTCAGCAAGGCGGTACGACCCATTCTGCATGTGGTGTATGATGACCATTGGGCCAATGTAATGAGGCTTGGCTTTGTGGCCTAAGTTGGTCTCAATGCTTGAGTTCCGGACAAGGATGAGCACTCCTGGTTGGGAGTCGAAGTTACCTTTGTACTGTCTAGTGGTGGGAAGGTTTGGTTCCGAACTGTGGTCTGAACCCAAACCTAACAGGACCGAACTCTAATTTATGGTTCAGGTTTGGGTGCTGACCTGAACCAGACCAATGGATCTGTTTGGGGTTTGGGCAAATCCAGAAATCTTCAAACCCTTTCTAAATGCATTTGAACCCTGACCATTTGAAATATAAGTTTTTTTTTGTTGCAAGCCAAGTCAAATTTAGTCGGAAATTTTGCAAATAAGTCAGTAATAGTCATTTCTTGGGTCATTTTTGACCATTGGATGACATAATTTGACCTAAAAACAAGACTAAACATGACCCTGAAAGGACTGCCAGGTACCTTCAAATGACTATTTGCAAAATTTGTGACTACAATTGACCTGATCGGACTTTCCTTTTTTACTGAGTGTCACATGTCACATCACATGCCGTTACTAGGGTCCTGCTTTCCCAGGCTTTGTCCTCCATCATTGCATCATTCACCATGTTGGTTCGGTTCGTGCTTGTTAACCGGAAATTTCAGCCCTTCGGAGGACTTTGCCCGCTTGACACCACCACGTGTGACAATGATTATGTATACGGCTTCCAGGAGAAGGTCAAAGAGGCGAGGTCCAATGACCTTGCTTGTGCTGATGCCGCGAGGCTCGGTGTGTGGAGGTGCATCGAACCGGCAACTTTCGATGATGGAGATCAGGAAAAGTTCAGGCTTCAAGTCGGGCGGGTCTTCTCAGAAAAGCAGGTCAAATTTCTATCACCAAGTTGGAGGATAACGGAGCTACAGCCTGAGATCTTGGAGGGGGAAACCTTATTTGTAGAGGTGACCATCGACAATTGGCCCGGGGCAAACCAACCTGAGTACAATCGTGTTGCCAATGGAGGTACAATCGGGCAGCTCAAAGCCTGCGGGTATGAAGTCATACCGGATGTCTGGGAGACGGATAGGGGCACTTGGGAACCGCACTTCAAGGTGAACTACACCATAGGAGCCATTTTTCCACCCATGACATTGCATTGACCATTTTTGCTTGCAGCTACCACGTTCAAGCTATAATGCTCACGGTGTGTCGACAGAGCGACCTGAACAAGACCGAATTGATTGCAAAGCTGTGTCGTGTGGGGTCGAACGAGCTAGACACTCTCAGGTACCTCCATTCAAAACGCCCGCCATCACCGCACATCATCTCCTTAATCGAAACCACCCCATCGACAATCTCTGGCAGAGAGTGGCTCATTCTACCGAAACTGCACACTCTCCGCGACGAATGGCTCCTCGACAGTCGCGGCGTCTCTGGTCGTGAACAGCTCGGTTGGGGCCTCATCAAGGGGCTCGCATATCTGCACGAGCACAGCATAGCCCATCTAGATATCAAGCCGGGCAACCTGGTCTGCGACGGTGATTTTGGGTTGAAAATCATCGATTTCGACATTGCCATCGAAGTTGAAGATGAAAATACACAGATTGACGAATATTGCGGTACCGAGAACTGGACAGCGCCTGAAGTTGGAAAGAAAGACAGTCCGACGCGGCCTAGGTATAGTCCCATCAAGGCGGACAGATGGTCGTGTGGGCGTGTCATTCGGCGTCATATCATGGCGGGGATTGGAGACAGCTGCCTGTGGAAGTTTGCTGGTCAGCTGAAGGCGGACGATCCTCAGCAACGACCGTCTCTGCCTGATTGGCACGAGTATCTCGGCACACCGTTTTCAGACGTGTCTCACAAACCGAAAAACCATCTACCTCAAAAGGACGTGGTAGAAGTTGACGGAGAATGTGTGAAGTCGCCAGATGCGAAGAGACCCAGGCTTGTGGGCGTAGTTGAAGAAGTCGACACCGAGTGGATGATATTGTCCAAACACGACACGACCGGAAACTGATCGACACAATGTAGAGATATAGGGGACAGAAGCTCATAGCCCTGTAGTTTTACGAAGACACGGAACGAGGTTGAGAATAAAAATCAGACGAAGAAAATTAATTGGATAAGCGTAAGACGTTTCGGAGAGAGGAAGCTCCCCATACAACCACACAAAATCAGGGAGGTGTCTATGCGGACTGCAGCTCACACTTACTGTTGGGAGACAGATCGGGGCTGCCGTTGCCACTCTACTACCGTACTGTATTTGTAACTACTCCCTCTTTCTACTGTCTGCTTCAGCAGCGATTTGCCATCTCAGTACTTGAAGCCCTACAGTAACCTACTCTGTTCACGATAAACGTCTCACGGGTGTTTGTTGCCCCAAAACGACAATGTCAACAATGTGTTTTATCGCCTACAAATCACACACTTGAGATTTCAAACATACCAACTAGCTTGTAGAAGGCTAACGGAGAGAGAAGGGTATATAGCGATCAACGGGACCGACCGTACCAAACAGAATTACATCCAGCGACGGTCGCAAGCGCCAAAATATCGGACACGCGCAGTGTCCCGGCACTGCTCGTGAACAGAGAGGAATCATAATAAATATGGCGTTATAAAAAAAGATGAAATATGAAAGGGAGGGATCTTTTTAGAGATAGCCGATGGTTGTGAGGGAATGGGCACACCGGGACCGTATATATTCGTATAAATAATAAAAGAATGACAAGGGGGCAGTAGTGTCAAAAAAAATGACGAGTTCGAAAGTTCAAGGCCACTGGGTCGAGAAAGGAGTGATTACAAACGTACAACGAGACGTTTGACGCTCGTGAGATGGCGGGGAAGGAAGGGCATGGCGATCCAACGATGCGGTTGGCTCATATAGTACCACTGTAGGCATCCTCGTCAGCATATCCGCTGTACTGGCTCCCAATAGTCCCCATCGTTGTGCGCTTGGTGGTAGGATCGGTGGTCACTGCTGCTTGCGTCTGAGCCTGCGTAGGGGAGTACAGAGTACGCATGCCGCCCGGTGAACCTGTACCAGTGTATGCCGGCGAGGGGATAGCGGGGCTTCCTGCACCTTGGGTGGCTCGGCGTTCGGCATAAGCGCGCAACATGTCGTCGGGAGACATCACGTTCGCAGGCATGGGCTGCATCGGCATGAACGAAGACATCGCAGATGCGGGTTCAGGGGAGTGCGGATTGTGCGTCGGAGATGGGACTGCCGGGAAAGCCGCGGACTGAGCAGAAAATAGAAGCTCGGAATCGTCTTCGTCGCCTTGAGCTCCGGGAGAGTGGTCACTGGTGCGCATCACTAACATAAAGGAATTTAAGCCGGAGGTAGAAATAAGGAGTGAAAATCTACGCACGACGAAGGGCAGGCATGACTGCATCGACACTCAAGCGGGAGGAAGTGTCATTGCCGGCCAAACGAGCCTGGATATCTTCGATGCTAAGTGTTTGCGGTCCGTCAGTCTGAGTAGGCGAAATGGTTCCATCAGCTTCCGAGTCGGTAGTGATTTCCCATTTACGGTCAGGGAGGGGTGGGACAATAGCGGTGTGGTAAGCGCGGCTTTGGACTGCACGGCGGCTCTCAGAGCTCTGGCGGACGTCGGGAGCGAAGGAGACGCGCGAGACACGTTCTGAGATGATCTGAGCGTTGATAGCGGAGGAACGGAGTTGTGCGGTGCCGTTGCTCTGGCCAGGCAGGACCGTGCGAGATCTTGAACCAATACCGGCTTGACCACCTTCGACGGCGACGGTGGAATCGGGGCGGATGTTACCAAAGGAGAAAGACGAAGAGCGAAGGCTCCCATCGACAGCGATGCTGCTCCGAATAGCAGCCTGTGCGCCGGCGGCAGAGATGGGCTTCCAGTCTGTAGAAATGGTACTCATGCGTTTGTCGATGTTCTCGGTCCACTGCTTGCGCTCCTCTCTGCCACGTTCGCGCCTCAATTTGATGTATGCGGTGACTACAAGGCCAATGACGACAAGAAGGGGCATGATGACGGCAGCGGCGACTTTCCCTCCAGAGAGGTGCTTGAGAGCGTTCTTCACGACAGTAACGGCACTGTCAGGATGGTTAAGGTCAGCAGACGTAGGAGTGCCGGAGGACGGAGCAGTATAGGTCATATTGAAGATGGGGCCAGGGGGATAAGCGCTAAGGAAAGGAGGGGTGCCAGTGGGAACGATCATGAGTTGAAGGCTGATGCTTGCGGTATCATTCCACCACTGGGGGCGGAAGGTTGTCTCATAAGAGCCGGTAGGAAAGGAGACAGCCTCGAAGGCATGGATGCGGGTGCCAGTAGCGGGGGCATAGACGAATATGTCGACCTCGGAGCTGTTTAGACAGGTGGTGTCCCAAGACATCTTGACAGGAGTGGTGTAAGAAATGGACTGGGAAGCAGTTGGGGTTTTGTAAAACCCGCCAGTGGAGCACGCTGAAAAAAAGGACGTCAGACACAACAAGAACGATGATGTCAGGCGTATCGGGGGTCGAGAAAAAAAGAGAACCAGGGGAGCTGAAAGAGGAGAATAACATACACGAATCTGCACGTCTCTGTAGCATGCGCGAGCCATGGGATCTTCCAATATTGTGTGGCATTGCGTAGATGTTGGCTTGACTTTTAAAGAACGAAAAAGGACAGTGAACCGCTGGACAAGCGGAGGGGAAGGGAAAGGTATAAGGAAATGTTGGGAGTAGGAGGAGAGGAGTGTTGGCGGCGGGGGATGGTGACGGGTCCAGGGACGAGGGACTGAATGACAACAAAGCTGCTTTTCTTTTGCGGGTTAACCCGATCCCCGACGCGGCCGTCGTAGCGACCACCATTATGTAATTCTGTCAAATGTCACTCAAAAGGAAATTCATTTATATATCAGGCGCCAAATACGGTAGGTGAGATGCTTTGGCTGCCTGTCGCGAATCAAACCCGCGGGCTCGGACCACCCTCGGTCAGTATTTGCCATGTGCTTCGGTTTTCACATTCGCTGGACAAAGCTGCAGCGATCTCGAGGAATGATTGGACATGTCGTCTCGCTCTACTGACATGGCAGCGCAAATCGCCGTTGAAATCCCCCGTCATCTTAGCTCGCGCCTTTTTGTCGGAGTCAATCTTCCCTTCCCTCGCTTAGAACCCGAAACGTGCGTCCGCGCTCGTATCTGTTTCGCCGTTTACGCGGGAATACCGCGAAAGCCAAAGGTCTTATCAAGGTGTATCATGCTCGGATCACCGCGCCCTACCCAGGGCCTCATACTACAGCGTATTGGCTGTACTGCACAGAGCGTGTGTACAGGCAAGTGTATGGGCGTCGAAAATATGTCATAGTGGAACGGTGTACCTTGCCCATCCCTGATATGTAGCAGCTCCGACGTAACCAACACATATGTTCCGCTCCACGATTTCCAATTGCGACTCGTCCATTCAACAGAACTACCTATACAACGATAATGTAGAGTACTTGTACTGTGCTGTATTACAGTAGGGAACAACAAAAGCTGACAGTCCTATATTCGTACAATGAGAAAATAAATCAGACCTCGTGTGCATCACAATTTGGCAGGAGAGGGGCTTCTACGACCGTCCCAAGGGGTGAATCGCCGTGTAACGACGAACAGCGGCCAGCGAACCCCGAGGCTGTCTCATCACCAGAGAACGCAGTGCGGGATGAAGCATATGACCACCTGGTGCGGTTTCTCTTCACAGTAAGCGCACCGTCTCCCTGGCCCGTGCAATCACGCGCATCCGTGTCCTCCAAATCCTTCTGAATCTGCGTCGCAAGTTCTTGATGCAGGCTCCCCGCAACGTGCCGGACCACACTTGACGCGGTGTGATCAAGCAGGCGCGTCCAGAGCTCACATACGCCCCCTGCGAACGCCTCGGAAACAAATACCCTCTGTGCGTCCAACGACGCCTCACCCGCCCGCACACCATCCGCGAGATGCCTAACGGTCGTGCTCACCATAGACGAGATAGTGCGGTCCGCCAGCACTACCGCCGGGGCGCGCGAGACCTCAGCGAGGAACGCAGCGAGCGCAAGTAGCGGCCCATCGCGTGCGACGTCCTCAAGTGCAGCAGGTGGCACGAGCGCACCGAGATATCCGACGAGGTCTGCGAGCTGCAGCGCGCGTTGCGTCCAATACGGGCCTTTCGTCCGCGTCCAGTCAGCGACGCGCGCAAGTTCGCGAAGGCACGAGCGTGCCGCAAGCGCCGCTGTGCAGCGCGCGAGGAGCGCGATTGTCGGGTTGGAGGTGTCGTGGATGAGCGATGCGAGTGCATCGGCGGTGTGGAAGCCGAAGAGCGTGTCCCAGTATAGGCTGTGCGTGCCTGCGAACTTCTCCGTGATGGACCAGATTGCGCGTAGGCACGCGGTTGCGCGGCGGTTGCGGATATGGGGCGCTAGGACCGCGTTGTCGGACGCGTTTACGCAGGTCTGTAAGAGCCGCCCAATGTTCCACCCGAGGCGTACGTCGCGGTCCTCGAGAAGGTGTCCGATCGTGAATTGCGGATAGGTGTGGGGCTCAGCTGCGAGGAAAGAGGGTATGCCGGTGATGAATGACTCTAGTGCCTCGTCGTCATTGCCGAAGTTTGAAACTGCCCAGCGTAGAGAATGAGCGTCTACGTTTGGGTGTACGCTTTCCAAATCTAGCTCCAGCGCTCGTGCTAAGCCTCCGCGATACCGGTCCTGGCGGAATTTGATGATCTTGGGGAGACGGAAGCGGAGGAACGTCGAGCCCGAGGAGATGGGCCACGTCACCCATTGAAGGATGTAGAGGAACGCCAGCCGAATCAGCTCTATGAAGCGCCATAGGAAAGTCGACAATGGGGTCTTGAATGGCGAAGATATGTCGATCAGTGGCGAGATGGTGAAGAAAAGGTATAACGCTCCAATGATTGAGTACGCGGCAAGAGCTGTATATGCGACGAACTTGTTGAGGCTGAAGAAATATGTGACCAGGCCTGCACAGAAGAGTAGGATAGCGAGGTGAAGGAAGAGTGGGAGGGCATTAATCACTTGCTGCATGTGGTAGTTGCGACCCCCGTTGAACAGATAAGTTCTGACCCTCGCGCGCGTCGAAGGTTGAAAATGGCCTTGTGAGTATCGCAAATACTCCTGACACCACTGCTGCACCAAAATCGCGCCGAGTGCACATGCGAGGCTAAGGATGAGACTGAGCGACCACAGCGTCTGCACGGCGATGGCAAGGCGGCTGGGCCGAAGGGATCGGATGTTGAGAAGGGAAGACGCGTCGATCTGGCCAGAGATCTGAAGGTAGATTTGGTCGAGTAACAACTCTGACGAGTCTGGTTTGAGCAGGTTGGTCCCGAGCATGAACGCAGACACAACAATGGAGAACAGCCCCGCCTGAGAAGCGACCATGACTCAGGTCGCAAAACAGAACAACAGATATAGAGTACGCACGAAGTTTAAGGTGCAGCGACTCTGTCCTATCCAACGCTCCATAAGCTGCTTGTCGTGCTTTTCTGCTTGAACATTGTATATTGACCAGATGCACGCGTCTGACATTTTAAGTTGCTCTTCTGCAATGCGATCAGTCGCTAATCCCTTCATTATGAAAACAAGGAAGAAGACCTTCAATGAAAGATACAGCAAAGTCCGGGGAGACGGGGAACGATGAGAATGGTGGACCCTCCGCGAGAGGATTGGGATCAACTGCGGCAAAAAATGAAGAATCCAGCTAGCTGTGAGTCATGGAACAGAGAACAGCAGGAGGATTTACCTTGTTTTTCAAGTTGATCGGGGTCGTTGGACTGGTTGATATCGCTGTTCATGTAGATGGGGGGTTGACACGTAGTACAGCAGAGAGTTTTGTCTTCTCTTATTGAGGCTTGGGTCCGTCCAAGTGTCAAAATGTACCCCGCCACATATATAGCACAGGCCTGGAATTGTCAAGGGTTGCTGTGTGGCAGTGTCTTCATGGCCTCCCTACTGAAGCAACTAGTATGTGGTTCGAGTCAGTGCACCGCCGCCTGTCAGATATTCATACAGCAGCCTGAACAGCACCAATTAGACTGCAACGGGCGGTGTGCTAGAAGGGCTCCCGTAAGCAGCCCCATAAGAGTACTATTTAGAGGAAAGTCCTGTGTCCTGTAGTCATTTATTGAACTGACACTCTTTCTCCCCAGCTGGCCACCATCCACAATCAAAGTGTAAATGTTCGCTAGCCTTCAAACCCACTTACCTTCCATTATGCGGCGAAACACCGCAGGGGCGGGACCGCACCACAATGCCGTAAGTCCGAGAGTCACCGCCTCGCGCCATATAGAGAACTCACGCATTCGGCAGCAGTTCGAGGCTCTTGCGCCTGGACCTCAGCCAGTCCCTCAGAACCTAGGCGAGCTCCAGGGCATCGTGGCGGGAATATTACACGGAGCCAACACCTCGAACTGCATCCACGCCCAAAGCAAGCAGTCACTGAGCGGCAGCCTAGGCCAACTCGAAGCCGAATGCACGCGGATCGTGACGCTGACACACCTGGCGCAAAGAGCAGCGAGCGAGTCGGCGAACGTGCTGCTTTCGAGGATCCGCTTTTTCGAAGCTCTAGATGACCGTATCAACCAGATATCGGCGCTGCGCGAGCGGTTCGTCGATAGCCGCAAAACCTTCCGCGAAAAGCCCACGAAGCTTCTCGCGGGGAGTATCCGGGACGGTAAGCCGCCGCCAACTCACGACCTCTTATAGAAAGCTGACGACCGTCCAACAGCTAGGGGTCACACACACGAGGGCATGTTCTCGGATTTGAAACCCCTCTTCGACCAGATCGACGGATATTATAAGGAAGTCAACGTTTCGCTCCTCGTGGAAGAGCGTCATCTCAAAGTTATCCGCCGATCGCTCCGAGTTACTCCCGACGACCGACTGCGGTGGGAGCACATCCGCGATGCATGCAGAGAGGCTTCTAGACTCCTCGCGACCGAAGACGACCACCTACAATCTCAACCGCACGCACACCACAGCTACTCATTCGCCCCCTCCGACCGACCTCCGCAACCGCCTCCGCAACCCATCCCGAGCCCGAGCGACACCATCAGCACCAACAAAGCCGCCTCGAACATGCGCGCGCTCGCACAAACCGTCGCCGACGCACGCGACCGCTTACGGAAGACGCACGAGAACATCGCGCCGCTGACGCACCACCCACAAAGCGATCTCCTCCGGCTGATGAGCGAATACGAGAACGGAGAGAAGACGTGTCGCCAGCGGATCGGCGAGGTGCTCGAATTCTCGGAGCGCTTTATCCATTCCTTCGCCGAGGTACCCGCGCTAGACGATTTCCGCGACCACCTCCTCCCTGCGGCGGAGGCTTCCTCCTCGCGCGTGCTTCGGGAAGTTGCTGCGGATGTGCGCAGTACGAGTAAGTCCTACACCCCATGTCATTGTCTGCTATAGTGCTGATGCTTCCATCCCAGAACGCGACGTGTTGAAGTATTTGCCGCAGCTCGCGGAAAATTATGTCCGCTTTGAGCAATACCTTCCGACCGCTGACAGGTCGACACAGCATTTGTACCAGTTACTTCACGGGCTCGTGCTTCCCCTAGAACGACCCGAAGACCCCCAACAGGGTGTGCTCCGTCCGATGACGCGAGTTCAGCTCCGGGAAGAACAGCAGACCTGGAGAGGAATCGAGGAACAATGGGCCAACCAAACATCCCAGCCTCACCGCTCGTCGACCTACTGATTCTTCAGAGTGTTTATACTGTATCATTTCTTACTACTATTAGTCATCCGCGCACCCACTTGGACATTGTTGATACCACCGCATTCTTACACACCCTAGCATTGGCTAGTAAATCATACCTGTAGATTATTCTTGACGCAGTTCATCTCATGCATGATAAAACACCTATCCCAGAAACATATCATTACTTCATCGTTGAGTGTTGATGAATACATAATAATAATCAAAGGTCATCATGTCTTTAAAGTTGAGGGAGGAGTTCAAGAGCGAATAGTGGCGAACGACAAAGGACAAGGAGGTGGTCCTGGAATTAGCGTAAAGAGGAGCGAATTGCGTGCCTAAAGATTACTATTACTGCCGGAAACATGGTGAGACGGGTGGGCTGCTGGTCATCGGGCCCTGGTAGTGGATCGCGGATGTAGCATAACCAAACACAACACGCGACCGCGGGAGGTGAACCACGATGATGATCATTAGTGCATAAAGTTCAACGATTCTAGTTAACGAGGAGGGGTACAGAGAGCGCCAGTCTTTAGCTGAAGAGAGGCCAGTGTGTTAAGCGAATCTACAGAGGCCATTTGCGTATTGAAAGGGCCCGTTGCTCATTCGGCGAAGCCGAGGAGTTGAAATTACTTGAGTTACTTGTGAGGCCTGTGAGGGATGTCGCGCGGGTCGAGAAATTCATCCAAGGATCCGAAAATACCACACTATTTCCTTTATGTTTACTGTCCCGTGTTGCTCGCGAATGGGGGTGCTTGTCTCGCTGTTGTTGAGAAATATTGATCTCATTCCCTTGTTATTCGTTGCATATAAAAAGCAGGTGCTGCAACATACCGGATACAGGCAACATAGAGATGAATCGGACTCTGAAGCTATCAACACAGTTCCCGGAGCCAACGCCAGCGTCAAAGCCCGCGAATAGAATACTGAAACCTCAAGCACTGAGTCGTAAAAACAGGTTGCACACCACCGTCGCATTCAGTTATCAAACGGCGCCCTCGTCTCACGGCGGAAACCATATGCAATGTCCATCGTTGCGGAGAGACCGTCTGATCCAGAAATTAGCAGGCTACCTGGGCCATATGAGAAGCATATGGTCTGAGAATGACTTGTTGTCGGGACGGTACAATGCAGTTGACTGTCCGCCGGTGCTCTAGATGTGAGGGGTCGGGTATGCTATGACCAGCGCAGCTGCTGCTCTGACAGAGGCCTGTGTCGTGTCTGCTGCAGGGTGCACATAGAAAGATGAATTATACCAGGTGCGACAGCTTTCGCGTGTGCGTGTGGCACTGCGATCACCGTCCAGGGAATCGTGCTATCTTTGTCCCAGCATGCTGGTACGAGGCACAGAATATATTGTTAGGTTGTGATGCGGGCACGCCAGTGAGAGTCAGCCGGCCACTGGCACCGTCGTATGTCTTTGAGAAGGAGGAGCATGGGACACCATGTCGTTCAAGCCAGGAATAGACAAAGTCACGGTTGTCTTGTTGCGGACAAGCCTCCCAAGAGGTGCGCGCCACATGTGCAACGCAGGAGCGGTATGTTCCGTCCTCTGGAAAACTTCGAATGAATACTTCTGTGATGGAACGCTGGCACATCAGTATAGTTTCTACAGATGATCATCGAGATGCGTTGATGAAGGCAGTGTTATCGTCACATTTATTCTCACGGAAACTGATGTGCAGTGGTACACTCCCGAACTCCCAAGATGACTACGAGAAATTCCCAATTGCTAGACGTTGTCAGAGATGCCAACGATGGAAACGACTATACGACGCCGAGCGTCTTCCGAGTAAAAGATCAACCTTGAAACCCCTATTGCTGGATCACCTCCAGACGCGCGCACGACCACGAGCGAGGTGATAGGTGAGAGCGCCGCGCCGCCGCCAGGCAGCTCGAGGACGAAGCGCGACGTGCTGTAGTTGTACGGCCCGATTACCTTCAGCTTTAGTTCGAGGAGGCGCTTTGGATACAGCGAGGAGGCGGTCTGAATCCAGCGCGGACTTCTCGAACCTTGGTTTCGTAGCGGGCGTAGGGGAGGTGGTGGAGAAGGACGGGCAGAGCCATCGAGGTAGACATAGTAGTATGTCGCGAGACCTACGATCCCGGCGCCGCCGAAGCGGGGTTGGAGTTTGGACGACGATGACTTCAGTTGGGGGGTGCAGAGTGCCAGCGGAGAATTGACGCGCTGAACAGGTAGGGCGCAGGGCGCGGGCGGCGGAACAAAGGAGGGACTTGTTGGGACTAGTCGTGAGACGTAAATGGGCAATGGGTCAAGATTTAGGTGAGAGAGCTGGCACTGCCAGTCGTTCAACGCCATTCATCGATTCATCACTCATCACTGAAAGCGGCGAAGCGCTCATTCGCCACGTATATTGGATTTGGATTGACACACAAACCCACAATTTATGCTATATTTTCTGTCTGACATCACTGCTTCGATTCTTGCTATCCAGAAATGTAGTAGAACCAATTCACTGGACCCGCTGGTTTTGACTACCAGTAAGTGTGGAACCCCAAGTCATCAGTGTCGTCGCCATCACGTGCCAAAACGACGTGGAGGGGGGACTCGGAGGATCTTCAAGTTGGGGAGGATCTCCGTGTTGTCGCCGCGAGCGGTAACTTGAACATCCCTGGCACCAAATGTCAGAGATGCCACGGATCAATTGACCGGTATGGATTAACACACCTAAGGGGGGTAGAGAGTGCAGGGGCAACAAAAGAGGCGGCGAGGAAAAGGGCCCCTATGAGCTTGGCTACGAGGGAAACATACATCGTGTGACAAAGTGAAGGCGAATGGGTTTACGCCTAGAGAGAGAAGAATTGGCTGGGAAATTGAACGTTAAACAGAGAGGTTTTAGTATGCACACGCATTAGTACAAGGGGATATGTTCACCAACCTGTTGTGCTATAGCAACTTGAAGAACACAAAAGTGGGTAGGTGCTGGGGGGTCTAGTATCGAAATCATGGCACTTAAATAGATCCTAAGGTCACTGAGGTGAGATCATACATTTATTTCCTTTGATGCGATATTACGCCATGTTTCTGTGTTCGGACTGCATATTGTGCAAGAAAGACTGGGTTATGCGGCAGTTTCATCTCATACGAGCCTGCTTGAAGATAGTTGTGTGGACAGACTCTTGACCGCCATTTCCGCTGTTCCGGTGATGTGTGCACTAGATTTGGCCACTCGAGAGATTGGAAACCTTAAGGATACCTCGCCTATATTTTTCAGCGGCGCCAGCGGAGGAGAGATAACACTGGCGATTGGCCAAAGAGAAGTAACACATGCGGCTGTTTGATATTGGCAGCAAACGGGGACATTTTGGGGGGGTTCAACTTTACCGTATTTATTATAAAAATAGGTTCAGGCGGTTCTCCGAGTTCTCCCGTTGATTTGGTGTCATCCGAGTCGTCATAGTAAGATAGTAGCACCTTCGTAGAAGGCGATGACTCCCCAGCTCCAGCTGCAGGATGGTCGTGATCACCGATCAAATCGTTTTGATATGGACCCGTGCGGGGCAAGGTGCGGGGTAAAGAGAAATAAATGATTTTATATGATTTTAAAGGATTTTAAATCCCCGTTTATGATATCTTCATCGGCTGGGGCTACCCACACACCCACGCTGAGATCTCAGAATATCACAATATACTCTTCTTCTTTTTCTGTTCCGAATTGACCGCTGCAATAAGGGGAAAGAGAAACCTATACACTACCAACCGACCTGCGCCGCCATCAGCAGCCCATGGCTGCCAACCGAGAAGGATGAGGCGCACCTTGTGATGTGAGTCCCGTCGCCCAACCAACCTGCGCCACAATCAGTTGCTCACACCGCCAACCGAGAAGAATGAAGGCACACCTTGTAACCCGTCGCGCGATCACCCACGAAGTAGTTCTGGACAAGTACCACACTGGCCTCCTGCCCAATCCCATACCCTTGCAAATCCCAAAGGGCCTGACCACCCATCGGACCATCATTGCCGGCGCGCCAGGCCTTGCAGTCAAAGAAGGATGAGGAATGATCGACCGTATGCCTTACGGGTATCAGAACGAATCACGTCGTCCTGTGGCGGTCGATTGTGGTCGGACAGCTCACGGCGAGGAGGAAAGACCGGAAGGCTGAGGCCATGCAAAGTTGGTTGAAAAGTGTGGGCTCAAACTGGGTCGCAGGATGAGAGTACGCACTGGCACAGACACCACCTGAATGGAGGTCAGCGTTGGAGTTGAAGCCGTGTTATGAGGGAGCCCAAACATATCCGCGGTGGTGCTCAGTCATCGATCAACATATGTGCGCATATATTGGTAAGACCAGCGCAGATCAACTGAGGGAGGACAACGCACCTCAAAACCAGGCCCACCATGAGCAGCTGGTGGAGCGGGGTGATGGTAGAGCCGCCGCCGATCAGCGCGACGTGCCAGTTTGGCAGACGACGGGGTTGTTGCCCTTTCTTCTCCAGAGGCACGTCATCGGCCAAGTCATCGGCGCCTTCAGACGCGCACAACGACGGACGAGAGCGCCGTGCCGCTGTTCGGCGGCTCGAAGATGAAGTTATGAAGCGCGGCGTGTTGTTGTCGTACAGTTCGATTGCTTTCGGATCTAGGTCGAGGAGGGGCGCTCTGGTTCCTGAGCGGACTTCTTGGTTTCGTAGCGGGCGCCAGGTAGGTGGTGGAGAAGGACGCGGCGGCGCTGGTGCCACTGAGGTGGAATTAGGTCGCGAGGTCTATAGTCCCTGCGCCGCCGAAGTAGAGCGGGAGGTTGGACGACGATGACTTGGTGGGTTGGGACGTCGAGGTGGAGGACTGGCACGCTGACCTAGGCGCAGAGAGCAAGCGGCAGAACGAAAGAGGGACATGTTAGGATTAGTCGTGTAGATGGGTCAAGGATCTGGGTGTGAGAATGAACGTGCCGAGAGCTGGCAGTTGCTAGTTGCTCATCGTCGCTCATCACTGAAAGTGCCATGCATATTGTGCTATTCGTATTGACACTCGAAACCACAACTTATGTTATATTTCCTGTTCCGAAATCACTTCTTCTATCGCTGCTTTATTCAGAAAATGCATTAGAACAGTAGAACCAATTCACTGCGCCCGCTGGTTTTGACTACCACCCGTGGCCCGGGTACTACTGTACTCAGCCTCGTTGTCATCACGTGCCCTAACAACTTAAACATCGCGGTAGACTCCACCTGGCGTTTCCCCCAGAGGCATCGGTGTCGCGTGTGGCAACTTGAACATCCCTGGCATCAAATGTCAGACATGCAATGTATAAATTAGCCGGTATGGGTTAACATACCCGAGGGGGGCAGAGAGTGCTGGGATAACAAAAGAGGTGCCGAGGAAAAACGCTCCTACGAGCCTGAGGGACGCGTACATCACGTGACAAAGTGAAAGCGAATGGGTTTACGCGGCTGGAGAGAGAAGGATTTCCAGGGAGTTTGAACAGTCGCCCTCGATGGACTAGGAAAACTGGACGCTCTGGTTGAACGCTGAATGGAGAGGTTTAGGGCTGCAAACACATTAGTACAAGAGGATGGGCAAGTGGCACGAAGTGTTCACCAACCTGTACAGTCATGGGCCGGCCAGTGAGCCGGGACTGGCCAGTGAGCCACTGGCCTTTTACACAAGATCCCACCACCAAACTTCCTCGGAGATTTTCGGGAAAACTTTGGATAGCTAATCCATCTCCTCTCTAAGATTTTCTAGTAGATACATGCTCCCAATGTTGTGTGAGGGTGTTATCATTGTCAAAAATCACTCCAAAAACACACACTTTCACACTGCAGCCAAATTTTGCCAATAAACTATCTTTTATTTTTACACATTGTGAACAGGGTATATATAGCTACCTTAAACATACATAGATCAGCTAGAAATCCTGGGATTCAGAGTGTGATGAAGAGACTGAGGGAGGAGACATAAGGGCTGTCACATCACGCTTTCCAAATGAGGACCAATCGATGTTGCCGAAGTTGATATTACCGTAAATAGTTATAGCCACTTCCAAAACCGGCTGATTTTGAAATTTTACCACATGATGTGACTGGCTCACTGGGCAGTCTGCGCTCTGATAATGGCTTTTCCACAGATCCTCTAATCGCCATTGATTATCCATTTATACCTCACTGATCATACTCAGAAATGTATGTATTTAGCACTCTAGATGATCCCTAAAAATTGTTTTTGCCCAAAAAAATTATATCCTGCTTTTCCGAGGCCAAAGAAAATTTGCTGGCTCACTGGCCGGCCCATGACTGTACTATAGCACAATAGCGAGTAGGTGCAGGGGATCCTCGAATAATCACAGCACTTAAGTAGACACTACGGCCACTGAGGTGAGGTCATACTTTGTCTATCAGTAATTAGCGAAATTTGTTTTTTGAGGTCTTTGGGCTTGAAAACCCACAAAAACCTTCCAAAAATGGAAAAGAACCGCTTAAACAGAGAAACTTTGAAACCCACGCTGGTTTCCACGGAAACTATTTCAGGCTCAGTGTGGGAACAACCACCCAAAATGGCTAAAACATGCCAAAAACTAAAAACTATTCACATGCCAGCCTGCCGTTGCCTGCCACCCTGCCTAGTAGTACCTTGCCTTTCCCATGCAAGCAAGATTTAGCCTGATTTAGCTGTTATTTGAATGGTTTTGAGTTTTCGGGGTTCTCCAGTTTTTCACAACCATAGAAACCGGAAAAAACCGGAAAAACTCAAAACAAATTTCACTACTTATGTCACGGACTGCCTCGGAAGTGGACTGACTCAGCGGTTATGACTACGCCGTCAGCTTATATTAGTCATGGACAAGGGTTTGGAATATCGTTGTAGCACAGACTCACATGTTATCAGGCGTCTTATTGTTCTTTCTTATCATGTGCATGTGGACACTATGTCATACTAGGATAGCTGTACTAGGGTTCGTGACTCATACTATAGTTTAGACTCCGCTTTAAAGCGAGTCTTACGTGTATATAAGTCGACTAGTAAAGACCAGGGATCCCTATCCTGGTCTTCTTCAATTCGCTATCTTGTCTTGGTTTCCATTCCCTTCTAGTCTGCCTTTCTTCGTCACTCTATTCCTCTTCTTATTTCTCTTTCAACTTCTCTCTCTCATCATCGACTTAGTGGAGGTGCTGTCACGCCCTTTTCACTCTAAGGGGACCTAGTGTTAGCCAGCCTAGTGTCCGGAAACATCAGCCACGTGTTGCAAGCCACTCAAGTAGTCCAAGTCGGACAAACGGTTAGCAAACCGTTACATTAAGACCAGGATCCCATCATGGCGTTGCAAACTACAAGAGAACGTTGGGCATCAGAAGGGCCCTTTGAAGCATACGATCTACAAGGACCGGTACTAAGGGAAGTACCAGAAAGCTTCATCAAAGCAGCAGAGTGGTGTGTACATAACGGTATTGAACGATATCACGCCAAGTCAAACGCACCAGAAGAATCCAGTTCGGAACGCTGGTACCCAGTTGAGTTCAACTTCGAACATCTTTGTTGGGTGGAAATCCGTTGGATTGAAAACTTAGAAGTCGGGGGACGTTGGGAAGCTTTCCGTATCGCCGGAGAAGACTTAGGGCTTGATATTACCCCACAAGACGCTGAAGATCAAGATCGGTTGGACCGAGTTAGAAGGATCCGAAACACAGTTGACGAAACCCCCACAACACAGACAAGTACCCCATCAGTGACTAGCAAAGCAAGCGCAATCCAAGTACGGTCACCAGCGCCACAGAGAGGAAGCGATCAGATTATCGCATTACAACTAGCTGAGTCACTGCATATCCAAGAACCAATCATGAGTCATACAATGACCATGGAAGCAACAACAGGAACTATCAATCCACACACAGGGCATATGGAGATGCCACTAGACCCAGACGACATAGCGCTATATCGCGCCATAGGACCAGATCAGCCAGATCCCCCAGCAGCTCGTGAAAGACGAGTGTCGCCAAGAATACCATTCAGATGGCCGCGAGGAGGACAAGGACCTGGAGGTGGACCATTCGGAGGGCCACCAGGAGGAGGCGGAGGACCACCAGGAGGTGGAGGACCACCAGCAGGAATACCGATGCCAATGCCACAAGCTCCGCAACCAGGAGGACACCACGGAGACAAACTAGTGGGTAACCCACCTATTATCTTCACAGGCGATCGCTCCAAAGCCGAACAATTCATTACACAATGGCAACTATACGAGGGAGTCAACATCACAAACACACTTATGCGTAACCCATACCAACGAGCTATGTTCTTCCTCACATACATACAAGGAAATCTCGTTAACGAATGGGTAAAAGGAGTCAACGCATGGCTTCGTACTCAAGTTACTACCCAAGGATGGGTGACAATGGACGAACGCCTCTGGAACGGCGTCATCGGCGCTTTCAATAGGCAATATGCCGATGTATTGGAACAAGAGAAGGCTCAAGCCAAACTAGGAAGAGGTCTCCGTATGCAAAACGGAGATTTAGATGGACTAATCACAAGATTCGAACAATTGGTACGCCACACCAATTATGATGTCAACCAGCCACTGGTCCTGCGCATCTTCACAGACGCATTGCTGCATGCAATGTACGAATATATTTTCAAGAACGTACAACCAAGGGACTACGAAGGCTGGCGCGAAGCATCTATACAACAACAGAAGGTCTTTGTACACATGAAGAGTCAGCTCGAACAGTTCAATCCCAGGAAGAATGCGCCAACAGGGGTCAACAACTGGAAGAGTAACAATTACAACAACAATGCCAATCGATGGCGGCGACCCAATATTCCAAACCTTCCAGATCCCAATGCAATGGACCTATCCCCGGGAAGAGCACAATTGGCTCAGGCCGAAGACTATGAACCAGGAAGAAACCGATACCAACCTCCAGGGGGGAGACAGGAGACTGGAACGTCTGTAGGACAAAGGAAAGTCCTTAAATGCTTCAATTGTGACAAACCTGGTCACTTTAAAAGAGATTGCCGACAGCCCTTGAGGCAAAACCCTTTCTATCGGCAAAACCAAAGCCCCCTGCGTGTCCGACAAGCAGACACAGAAGACAAAGGCTTATATGCCGCTCGAAGCATAGTAGATGACTGCAGTGTTATCGAAGGACGTACTCCACAGCAAAAAGCCCAAGCTTGGCTCGAAGGAGTAGCGGAAGAACTGGACAAGGATAAAGACCTTGTCATGCAACAATTGTGGAGGCGAGAGGATTTTCAAAATGCCTGAACCCAACGGCCTGGGTGAGGGCTCTTCGTTGTAACTCTGTATACATCACACGCTACTGTTCCATGCGAATTCCAGTGTCGATCCGTACCAGTTACTTCATGGCCGATAAGCGAGCGCTAGTAGACTCGGGTGCCACTGATAATTTCATGCACCCAAATTTCGCAACGAAGATGGGGTTGGGAATGAAGGAACTCCCAACGCCCCGGAAAATATTCAACATTGACAACACGACCAACAAATCGGGGAAGATCATGCATTACCTTGACCTAGACGTATACACTAAAGGGATTCACAGAGAAATGCGATTCCTCATTACGGATATAGGAAGTGAAGACATCCTGCTAGGGTACCCATGGCTAGCCACATTTGAACCCAGGTTCAGCTGGAAATACGCCACTATCGACGAACAAACCCTCCCAATTGTCATCTCATCTGTCAACCCTCGTATCATCAAACAGCGACCAGTAATCGCTGCCACCCTAACAGAAGAGGACAAAAACCATATAGTCTGCACACTCAATTCACAAGTCACTCCTCCATCTGTCATCAGAGGAGTATCAACGGAACTGGCAATACAGGCAGGACAAAATCAAGTCACTGCCGAAATCCCGAAAGTATACGAACGATTCGCTAAGTTATTCAGTAACGAAGCATCGTCCCGATTCCCACCGTCGAGACCATGGGATCACGCCATTGATTTCAAACCAACTGCTCCGGATGCACTACCATGCAAGATCTACCCTATGACTCAAGAAGAAGACAAATCGCTCCTCAAATTCCTACAGGAACAGGAAGCTAAGGGATACATTTGTCCTTCCATTTCACCCTACGCATCACCTTTCTTCTTTATACAGAAGAAGGACGGCAAGCTACGACCTGTACAAGATTATCGACGCATCAATGACATCACAATCAGCAATCAGTACCCTCTTCCGCTGATCACAGACCTGCTCACAGACCTTAGTGGGGCAAAAATCTTCACGAAACTCGATGTCAAAGATGGGTATAACAACATCCGGATCAAAGAAGGGGATGAACACAAAGCCGCTTTCAAAACCAGATACGGGTTATGGGAGCCACTAGTTATGTTTTTCGGGCTGAAAAACTCACCAGCTACGTTCCAAAACATGATGAACTACAAGTATAGAGACACTATTGATTTTTGGAATGCCAGGGGGACAGCAATACGCATCTATATGGACGACATAGCAATCGCAACTAGCACTAACTTGGAGGACCATATCAAGGCAGTATCGGCAGTATTTGAGGTCGCAGAACGATTGGACCTCTATTTCAAACCAGAGAAATGCACTTTCCATGCCCCACGTATGGATTACCTGGGGGTAATCCTTGAAAAGGGGATAACGCGCATGGACCCTGTCAAAATTGCGGGTATCAAAAATTGGCCTATGCCCACCAAAGTTAAGGACATCAGATCTTTTTTGGGCTTCTGCAACTTTTACCGACCATTCATTTGAGGATTCGCACACATTGCGAGGCCACTAAACGAATTAACCCGCAAGGACGCTGAATGGCTATGGACAGAACGTTGTCAAAAGGCATTTGATGAGCTACAGAACAGAGTCACAAGCAAACCAGTATTGGCACACCCTGAACTAGACAAGCAATTCGAACTGGAAGTTGACACATCGGGCTTTGCAGTAGGAGCAGTGTTGCTGCAGAAGAAGGAAGACGGCAAAAGACACCCTATTGCTTACTTCTCGAAGACACTTAACGAAGCACAATGCAACTACAATATAGCGGACTTAGAGCTGCTCGCAGTCATAATGTCATTAGATAACTGGAGATCGTTCTTAGCTGGCTCACCACACAAGGTCATTGTGTACTCGGACCATCAAAACCTTCTGTATTGGAAAGAGCCCCACAAGATTAGTAGGCGCGTGGCAAGGGAAGTACTTCGCCTATCTGAATATAACATTGAAATTCGACACATCAAAGGGACAGCCAACAGACGAGCAGATGCACTATCCAGGAGACCCGACTATGACCAAGGGACTGAAGACAACGAGAACGTAACAGTATTACCAGAACACCTGTTTGCAAGGGTGACTGCGACAGTCGAACCATAACACTGTCAAAACGAAGAAAAGCTCAAGTCGTGGATTGATCCGCATCAACTCAAACAGTTGAATGGCATCTGGTACAAAGAGGGACGAACGGTCGTCACAGAAGAACTGACAGGCAAGTGCAAAATTATCAAAGCACACCACGACCCACCAGTGCACGGACACCCAGGCATCAATAGGACCACACAGATCGTGGAACGCAACTACTGGTGGCCACAACTACGTCAAGATGTCAAAGACTACATACGAGGATGCACTGATTGTCAGCGCCACAAAGTCAACAATCGACCGAATAAGGCGCCTTTGAGACCTATATATCCCAAACCGGAAGCTATGCCATTCGAAACTATTGCATTAGACTTCATTACTAAACTGCCAGAGTCACAGGGATATGACTCCATCCTCACGGTTACAGACCACAACTGCACCAAGGCAGCTATATTCATACCATGTCGGGAAGAGATTAACACAGAAGGAATGGCGGCGCTATACATCCAACACATATTCACGCATTTCGGATTACCCCGCAAAGTTATCAGCGATTGGGATCCTCGTTTCGTGTCAAAATTCATGCAAGAAGTGTGTCGCATCACGGGAATTGAGCGAAATCCATCTACGGCATATCACCCAAGAACCGATGGACAGTCGGAACGCTCGAACCAGTGGGTCGAGACCGCTATCCGCTTCATTTCCGACCACCATCAGACAAATTGGGCTCCTTATCTTCCGATCGCCCAATTCGCGCACAACAATTGGCCAAGCGAAACCACGAGGAAGTCACCATTCTTCCTTTTGATGGGTTATCACCCACGTGCTGATTGGATGTCGTCATCATCCCCTTTACCGCAGGTCACGTTGCGCCTCGAGCAGCTGAAACAGGCACGAAACACGGCGCAACAGCTAATGATTAAGGCCCAACAGTCATGGGTCAAACACTGCGATACGCCCAAATACAAGGAAGGCAACCAAGTATGGTTAGAGGGCAAGAACCTCCGTATCAATCAGCCAACCGCCAAGCTTGCGCCCAGAAGACATGGCCCGTTTAAGGTCATCAAGGTACTATCACCGGTCAGTTATCAATTGGCCCTTCCCACGCAGTGGAGCATTCACCCCGTGTTTCATATCGATCTTCTCACCCCTTATCGCGAGACAATAACACACGGGCCCAATTATCAATGCCCACTACCGGATTTGGTCGATGGGGAAGAAGAATACTCCATGGAAAAGATTCTGGACTCTCGGAAGTTCGGCAGAAGACGGCGTCTTCAATATTTGGTCAAATGGGAAGGGTACCCTGACTCGGACAACATGTGGGTCGATAAGGATGACGTCTTCGCAGATGATAAGGTGCGGGAGTTCAAAACTTTGAACCCCGCCAAGGAAGCACATATAAGGAGTCTCTCATCTGCTAAGTCTCTTCACCCCTCAGCTCCAACTCTCTCTCATCTCTTAACACGACACGCCCACCACTACATGTCTGACAATGGACGCTCAGATCTTGCCGAAGAAGTTACTGCTGGAGCATACACTGACTCTGCCTCTGGGAACAAAGACGCCGTCATCAATCGCATTCACAACGACATCAGACGAATGGCACAGGAGCGAACAAGCTCCATACTCAGAGCTCAGGCTACCCCTTTCGAACCACAACCAGCGTCCCCTAACACTATCGCCGATGCCTTCAGACAACTCACACTTGCCGACGCCGCCGAGTCTCGCGCTACAGATAACCCCGAACACGTCCTTACGCTTCGAGTGCCCAAAGCCATCATCACTGGGGATGCTGACAGCACGAGAGTGGCATCGGGAACAACTGTTAGAAGCCAGGAAGTGGCACGACTTGAAGAACCGCCGACAACGACAAGCCAGCTTGATACCGCTAGCCTGGTGTCACCCTCTGATCTCGGATTCTGCGCTCAATGCCAGGGACCAAGAGAATACTGCCATGGCCATGAGTCTCCAGCCCCCACTCCAGTCCCAGCTCCCGTCACTCCCGTCCCCGTCCCCGCACCAACCACTAGCACCGGCGCAATGGCGCACTTTCGCCTCACTCGTGAAGAGGCCATGTCTTTGGCAGATAACATTGCCAACGCCCTCGAAATCCGTCGTCAAGATTCCCCTGAAGTACCGCCTCCCTACCCCGAAGATTGACAAGTTGCCGAAGGGATGGGTCTACGACGTGGCAGAGGTCAAAGAGGAAGACCTCGACAACCCATCGCAGTACACTATGCCGTGCCGCCCGCTCACCCACGCCATGCGAACAGAGGCGCTCAGTCATCGCGCCGACCCTTATCGCCAGCTGTGCAGGGGTACGAAAACAACCAGGGGACAAGCTACGTCCCTTTCTCCATTTTAGACGTGACCGGTCGATCAGTACCAGCCAGATATATCAAAGTCCACATGACGGACAACCCCTATGTTGAGGCGCGGATGACCATGGATGGGCCCGTTCATCGGGGGGAAATCCATGCGGCCGCCGTCCATGACCGGGTTGGGAGAACACCGGACATTGGTCCGGATGAACTGCGTCTCCTAGATCGCAGTTATCAGGACTGGATTATGGTCGACGAGGCTATCGCTCACGTAGGAGACCGGTCGCTGACGGCAGAGGTGATGAGGTGGCGCGGACTACAGAAGCGGATGAAAGCGGCGCAGGAATCTATCAGGCAAGTAGAGGACCACCTGTTTGCAATGGCGGTGGACCAGCGGGCGTGCTGTACACGCTTGGAGGAGGCGTGGGCGGTTCATAGGATCAAAGAAGAAATGAGGCGGGATAGGCGAGTTACCGCTCTCACTGCGTGGTCAGTGGAACGTGGGTGTTTACCCTGAAAAGGGGATAATGTCACGGACTGCCTCGGAAGTGGACTGACTCAGCAGTTATGACTACGCTGTCAGCTTATATTAGTCATGGACAAGGGTTCGGAATATCATTGTAGCACAGACTCACACGTTATCAGGCGTCTTATTGTTCTTTCTTATCATGTGCATGTGGACACTACGTCATACTAGGATAGCTGTACTAGGGTTCGTGACTCATACTATAGTTTAGACTCCGCTTTAAAGCGAGTCTTACGTGTATATAAGTCGACTAGTAAAGACCAGGGATCCCTATCCTGGTCTTCTTCAATTCGCTATCTTGTCTTGGTTTCCATTCCCTTCTAGTCTGCCTTTCTTCGTCACTCTATTCCTCTTCTTATTTCTCTTTCAACTTCTCTCTCTCATCATCGACTTAGTGGAGGTGCTGTCACGCCCTTTTCACTCTAAGGGGACCTAGTGTTAGCCAGCCTAGTGTCCGGAAACATCAGCCACGTGTTGCAAGCCACTCAAGTAGTCCAAGTCGGACAAACGGTTAGCAAACCGTTACAACTTACTGATGGCCTCTCCTTTACAGTAGTACTGTAATGTGATATTATGCAAGCACCAGCACTGGCCACTCAAGTGGGTGGAAGTGGTGGAACACATAGTGATACACTTATTTTGCTGCTTAATATTCGGCTCAGGCTGGTCACTGATCAGATTGCTCAAACATGGACCTGTGCAGGCTCAAGGGAAAAGATATGATGCCTTGCGAATCGTTGCGATGCCTTTCCCTTTTTGCCATATCTCCATTGTCTATACCTACACACCATTGCTGAGATCAATGTCCTAATACTGTATACCCTTTTATCATGTTCTGTTCCGAATTCATCCGTCCATGTTCTCGATATCCTTACCGACCTCAAGTACCACATATCACTATTGCCAAAGTTGGAACAGGGGCCGTAATATCGGAGGCGACAAACTTGAAGATTTCCGATGTAGTAAGTGCAAAATGCACTCCCTCTGGATGCCTAGGATAAGGTTGAAACTGGGGCCTCTGCCAGTGGTATCAAGAGGATGCAAGTCTCGGCTCCTAATTGGAACCATGTGTGGACTAAGATAGGATAGCCAAGTAAGGGCGAGGCCATTGAAGTCTGATGAAGTTGAGTATGACATCACATATCGTGTCTTAAGCGAATCGATGGAATCAAGGCGCAAATGAAGGGAGATTACAGATGTATGACGCCCTTAGGAAAGGCCAATATCGTTAGATGGTACCCTTGAATTGAGTGAGGCTCACATAAGGGAGCCGTTTCGTCACGGTATTGAGGCCACAAATGTACCTCTCGCCGCGAAACTCATATTCTTCTGCTGAGACCCGAGGCACCTGCGACGAACCTCAGACTACCGCGATCTGATGCGCTGTACAATTACCTGGCTTCGGGAACCGCACTCTTCCATCTGACGGTCCAGTTTCTCACTTTCTCGGAGACCCGAGGGACAAAGGCGACGACCATGTTCATGTCGGATGATGGGTTGGAGAACCTATGTCACGGTCATCACTATAAGCTCTGTGTGAACGGCATACTCCTCAATAGAGTGAGACAACGGGTTATGAGGCAAGAGTAGTGCGTTGAGTTGCTTTGTAGGGATCCGGGGTCCCAAGATCCGTGGCTGGTGGATCCCATTGTCAGCTAACCATAAAAGCGAAGAGTCAATGTTTCGCAGGACGAACAGGATCCCATCCAAGGGATACAGAAATTCCATTGGCGTTGCAAACCGGATTAGAGGTGGATACGATGGCATTGAGGCCCGCAAGATCGTCGCTGAGACGAACGAGCTGCTCCCCGACAGACGCGAGAGCGGCAAGGTGGGTTTTAAATCTGTGCACCAAAAGTCACTGCCTCTACGCGCTCATTCACGGACGTGGCCTCACGTTCGACTCCGTCGCAGAGTTGCAGGCGAGAACTTGAATGTAGAAATCCCCCCACACACACCCGAACGGCGTTTAAGTTTTCGGGCCAACTCTATTGCGATAGCAAAGAGGAGTACGAGAGGGTGTGTGCGCTGTTCGCGCTAAGCATAGCACATCCGGGTGCGAAGGAGATCGAAGTCGATGGTATCGTGCAGCCGCGGCATGGTACCGGAGCGTCAAGCTCTCCGCTTTCCTTCAGCATGTTAGCCACATTCAAGAGTCCGACGGGGCTGCGAAGGAAGGGAATGGGCTATGATAAGACGCACAGCCCTTATATGCTCGTCCCTTGGGTCTTGAGCGTGTCAGAAATCATGCCGTTGATGAGCACCAAGTCAGAGAACGAATCATAAGCGGAGTTGTCGCGCGTTCAAGATTTATTGTACGAGATCCTGGTTTTGAAATATTTAGCGTTAGTACTAGAAACGAGTTTTGGCCTCGAGTTTGCGTACCTTAAAAACCAGGACGAAGGCTATAAGCTAGAACAGAAGGCTTCAGATACGGTAGTAAGTGACTGTTTGTGCAAGATGTGCCCACTGCAACACTCCGTCAGAGGTTATTTATTTATTTCCTAGAATCCATGTCAGCGTACCTGAAGGGCGAGAGTGCAGCGCGGCGGCGGCGACCGGCAGCTCGAAGACGAAAGAGCGACGTGTTCAAGTTGTGGCTGTGCAATTCGATTGCCTTTAGGTGTAGGTCGAGAAGGCGCTCTAGGTCCCTCGCGGACTTCTCGGGCCTTGGTTTCGTAGCGGGCACCCGTCGCGAGCCCTACAATCCCTGTTCCGCCAGGTATAGTTGGAATTTGGACGATGATGACTTGGTGGGTCCGGGTGAGGAGGTGCAAGTGGAGAATTGGCGCGTTGATCAGGTAGGGAGCAGAGCGCGAGCAGCAGAACGGAGAAGGGACATGTTGGGACTAGTAGTCGTCAAGTCGTGAGATCGTGAGGCGTAGTCTTCATCGCGATCGCTTGATGTTGGCTAGTCAAAATTTCGCTGACGGAGAGGAAAAGAATCTGGGCCATGTCTAGCCTGAGCCATATTCGCTGACACGAAGAGTGGAATTCTATTACATATGCTGACAAGATCTTCATGATCGCTCAAGACGACCCATGAGGACAATTTGTTCGGTCATACCGAAGTGGGCCGCGGCTGTACGGGTGCACGACGTGTACAACTCCAAAGGTTGAGGGGACCCTGAAATCTTGGGCCTCTCACATGGATATTCCAGTAAGGCCTAGGAGTCCTAGTATGGAGTTGCGGAAGAATCTAGGGAACGAATTGAATAGAACATGAGTCGTGCAGTGCGCTCGGAAGTGTCTACGCGATCAAAGTGGAGCTCAAAGGACGTCGTTGGCAGTCGTTGGGTCAAGCAACCGTAAGTGTGGCAGTGTTTGTGGACGTTGCTCAATTGCGTGACATTGCGCTTTAAGCACCGGACCGCAGCTGCCACCGACAATTGGCGTAGGCTACTCGTTGGTTCTACTATTTGTTCACAATTTCAACTTGATCCACTCCACAACCACTGGCAAGTTGGGTCGTTACTCTTGGCGTGGCTCCGAATTTACTTCCTATAAATTCATAGATATGAAAGGGCGTGGCAGGGTGGGCAAAAAGAAAGGAGTTCTGATTTTGAACCTGATGAACAGGAGGGACAGGTGGCAGCACGAAAGAGAGTAACGAGCACGTTGTACGGAGGTGAATCCGCGTGAGTTCTAAGCGGAGATGGTTCCCGTGAGGAAACTCGAAGGAGGGAAAGGAGATGCGAAGACAGATGTCCGCGCTCTAAGCAGAGTAGAGGGGGAAGCGTCGAAGGTAGGCACAGGGGCGAGGCGTCGGGCACAGAAGCACGAAAGCGGCAGGGGTGTAATCGGAGAAGGCGTTAGCCACACGATCCGAGGTCAGCGGCTCGAACAGCGATGGCGGCGAGGGTGGCGAGGCTAAGGCGGCGAAGCAGGAAATAGCGGCTGGAACGGCGATGGCGAAGGCAAGGGCGATTTGGCTTTGGTTTAGCAGTAAGAGGATTCACGCGAAGTTTAGAAGGAGAAAACAGAGATGCATTTCGAGTCAGAAAACGTCGACCTTTTATACATGCGAGCCGTATCGAAGGAAATCACGACCAAGTCGAATCTATAGTGGAGGATGAGGGGGGGGAAAGAGAGAAAGAGAACGCGTAGGTACGAGGGACTATGAAAAAGCCACAGTGGCACAACGAGATGACGATCGCAAACACGAGTGAGACTAGCAAAAATCTAAGTAAAAGGAAGCGGTAAAAGGTGGAGCGTTCGAGAATAGAAAACAATGAGAGCCGAGACCGTGTGACGTACGATAATAACCTCCTCCTCCGAGTCCGACGACGGGCGCAGCGATTAACGCTGGAAAGAGCGGCGACTTGCGAGTGGCATGGGATTAGATTGGTGGGAGGTGGAACAATAGTGACGGAGGTGGCAAAGCCCTGTCGGCAGGCGCGGTGATCGGCGCTGGGTGAGACCACGATTTGCGAGTGGCATGGGATGTGACTGGTGGGAGAGAAACGATGGAGGAGCGAGACTGACAGGATGAAAGAGATGAAAATATTGATGGACGAAGCGATGGTGAAAGACGGTTCCGACTAGGCCTTGTTTGGGGTCGATATGGCCGATGAGCACGGGAAACCGAGGCCACAAGTTGAGAAACAAGGAGCGACGTGGGTGGGTCGTAGTTATTAGCGGAGAGTAACGTATGAGGAGGAAGGAACGAGGCGCGAGGGAGACATGAAGGTCGGAAAATGCGGGCCGGGTGGCTGAGAGAGGAAAAGGCCGGACGCGGCCGAACTGAGCGAAAACGTGTGATTTCGGGCCCAGCGCCCGAGCAATCCTTACAACGTGGCGCCTCATCCGTTCATTCAAAGACTAGGCTCTATGCCTCCGCTCGTGCCTTACTTCGGCTTAGACCGGTCACCTCTCTTATCAAGAGACCATCCTCTTGGATACGCACTGGTAACTTTGGGACGAAACTTAAGCGCCTATATTACATGGGTGTTGCAAGAATACGGGTCGCAGCTTCGTTGACTTTCATGAATAGAGCCTCAGGTGGCCTTTCTAGTCCAGTCTAAAGTGTTTCTCGGGAGGAGACCGGAATCCAATTAACTGTGAAATCTCTGTCTAAGAGATTGACCTTTGTGTTGACACGTCTTCTGCTCTTAGCTTGGGAGATCAGCGGACGCGTTCTTTCTTCTCCACGGTTCTCTAAAGTCACCACCGGTCCACCACATGTTGCTAGCATTCGGTGAGATCTAATAAGCTTACCATCAATTTTCTCGTGTGACTTCTTTCCTTAATGATCACCAGGGCATTGTTCGTAGGGGCGAGCCTCTTCGTTCCCAAACGTGAGTATCAAGGGCCAGTTCTAAACTTAAGACGCACCGAGGATGAAAGGTTCGAAGCATACCTAACCCGTGCTCGGCGAGCATATCCCATTCAATTAGCTTTTCCTGTTTCGGTTGTTAGCAAAATTACTAATGTAGTCAGTGCCAACAACTACTGATGAAGATGGCGTCAGGATATCATTTTGATCCAGCTGCCTGCACCGCGGCAGAGGCGTCTGCATTCTATCAGTTCCTCATGCAACCCGGAGCCGGAGAGGGCCACTACGACCGTTTCCCACGTCCTACACATGCTCGCCTCTACTCGTAGAACGGCGTAGCCCCCTCTTGGGCGAGCAATCAACGTCACCATGTTTGGCAGAGCTTTTAACTGACTTCTCATAGCTGTCTTTCCACGGGCCAGCGCTCAGAGGCGCCCGCCGGGAGCAGAGTCCCTGTTCGCGGTGAGGATTGACACGGTTGTCCTCCCGATGAGAGGATCAGCCCCCATGAAATCTGGCTCGCTGAGTATCGCCGTCACCCTTGAACCACTCGCCAAGCGGTATCGCTTTACCGTGACTTCCTGAATTAGTGCGAAATCAACCGCTCTCAGGCGTAGTGGCCTTAGAGATAGGCAACGAGTTGCTCAGAGTATTAATTATTTTTTTCTCTTTCTCTTTCCTGAATCCACGATTGTGCACCTGAGAGGATGGAACACGTCGTTTGCCGGATCAGTTGCTCACTTTCTGGAAGATCAGAGGGACGAAGGCGACGATCATGTTCATGTGGGTTGGTTCCACAAATGAATCCCATGTCGTCACGATAAGCTCTGTGAACGGGCTCCTCAATAGAGAGAGACAACGGGTTATGAGGTGATAGTGGTGCATTGCATTTCTCCGTAGGGTTCAGGCGTGAGCTTAGGCTCATGGCAGTGAGTAGACCATGCACGACCTTGTTCACTTCGGAGCACGTTCCCTCCAGGAAAATATACCCCCGGAAAGCCTAGGGGGGCGAACGCAGAAGCCATATCGACCCTACGCACTAGCAACTTCTTGCCTAAACTCCGAGTCGTGCGCTGGGCAACCTCCATGACTGATCACTCTCGTGCCCTGGCTAGAAGATATGAGACTTAACTTATATCGAACGATTCTATTGGACCAGACCTTAACACGGAAAGACCACAACTCAGATCAGCTCGGCATCTCGTCGCAGTACATGTGCAGGTGGGTTTATGTCCTGAAGAGGCGGGCTCGTATCTCCAAGACTTCTTGGGGGAATTAGCGGCTCAGAAGAAGCAAGCCTTGAACTCCAGTTCAACGCAGTGTCCTCGCTCGCTGAAAACATTGTCTGCGCGCTATTAAGATTCGCCAGGGTAATATTTTTATGGATAACTCCCCTTGTTTTCCCTCATCTAATTCATACTCGCCCTCCTCTTCTTCGTTGTCTATGGGTCCTATTCGATGTGGTGAAGTGAGTAACTTATATCAAGCGTATATCAGCGTCAGTAAGTTTCATGAATACGCACCGTGAATCGGGATATGATTGTAACGGTCCTGATCGGGATGGAGATTCAGAGGAACTATACTTTACAGTAGTCAGGGCGGCAGTCCCCTGTCCAGCCAAACGGAAATTAAAATTTGAAAGCTCGGCAGTTAGAAGCTCGCACAGTTGAACCAAACCCGGCCACCACAATTGGCGGTTTTTCTCACAACGGGCAACCCTCATAGATACAGTACCCAGCCTGAGAGTGACCCCACAAAAACCTAGAGGCGTCCCCCTCACGAAAGAAAGCCTAGAGGGCAGAACCTCGCGTTCACCTTGAGAGAACCCACCACGCAGACATAGAGCACACCCCAGACGCGAGAATGTCCAGGGCCAAGAGAGACGAAAACAACTTGTTCAACGCAAATTTACTAGTACGCGATAAACGGAATCATCCCAAGATAGACAACAGGCACGGTGATGAAAGTGCTAAGGAACTTAACGAATCCTGCAGACGCATGGTATAGAACCCTTTAGAGCACCGTGACCTTTCAAAAGACTGGATCAGTCGAAATGAGCTTCTTTAGTAGGTTGAGACTCGAGAGGTTCTACAGGCCCACTGTAACACCTAGCAAGCACTTACCATAAGTTGATCGCAAGGTCGATCGCATCGAGGACCCATAGAGCAGGCTGCAAAGTTGACAGTGGCACCCTCCCGAGTCTCGCTACACAGTGCCCACAGCCTCCACACTGGACGAGTAGCAGTGCCATTTCTTGGGATAGAACCTCAATATTACGAGAGTGAAGAATCAAGTGAAAAATAGACACCGGCACGGGCTTAGAGCGGCGGTCGATGATTGGGTAATAGTAATACTACTGTACTACTACTGTAAACACCAGCACTCCCACCCACTATGTAAGCCTCACTGGCATCTGCGTTCCCACCACTCACGGCGCCAAGTATCGATCGTACCATAGTCCCTCACTGTGAACGAAAGTCGTGGCTTAAGTCAGAGACAATCTAACTTGAGAAATTGGTATCGTGAACTTTGGCACGATTCGGGCTTTTGCTCCGAGTCGGGCGTTCTGCTTCGCAATTGGCTTCGCACATCAGATTTGCACCACTTTATTATCCTTCCCGCATTCCTCTCGACCAAGACATTGTTTGCGTACCTCAAGGTGCGCTTATCGTTCCTTTTACGCGTCAATTCCATGCGAGGCTGATCGGAAAGTCAGTTTCGTGTGATCAACTGTTATGCTCAATCAAGGGCGCCGCCATGCACCACAGCTAACCATCTGCGCACTGAACCACGATGTGCTCCTCAACATCTTTCATTGGCATCGACTTGGAAATACTACGGACGGGTTCGATCGAGGCTGGAACCTCGAGCGCTGGTGGTATAGGCTCATCCATGTCTGTCGAATCTGGCGGCAGCTGATACTCGTCTCGCCAACCCGTTTGGATCTGCACCTAGTGTGCACGTACGGCACACCCATCACGACCATGCTTACCCATTCACCTCCCCTACCTCTAATAGTCTACTTCCCAGGAAGGCTCGGAAACGCGACGGGACGGGACGAGGATGACGTACGCTTCGCGCTCCAGCACCGGGAGCGTGTACATCGTATCCACCTCAGGGCTCCAGCGACGTGTCTGCCCAACCTAATGAACGCAATGGACGGCGAATACCCAACACTCCAACACCTAGTCATCCGCCCTCACGAAAAGTCCAGCGCAGGCACGGGCATACAGCTCCCCGCGAAACTGCAAGCGCCACTCCTACGACGCCTCACGCTGTCCAACGTACGACTCCCAGCAAACTCCGAGCTACTCCTCCGCGCCGAAGGTCTCGTCACGCTCGAGGTCCTAGATATCGCAGACACTCCCGCGCTCAGCCCATCACATTTGGTCGCGCAACTCGCGCGCATGACGCAGCTCGAGCGTCTCGTCGTGCATTTCCGCACCGCGCTCCCCAGCCGCACCTTCTGGGACGTACACGCTCCGCACACCACACTCCCCCACCTCACGCTCCTCTCCTTCCGCGGCAGCAGCGCCTACCTCGAACACACACTCTCGCATCTCATCACCCCATCTTTACAAACCCTCTTCATCGACCTATTCGCCCAACTATCCTTCTCCCTACCCCACCTTGCACATTTCATCCGCAGCGCATTTACGTTCCACGCTGCGGAGCTACACTTCGACGCTGATACCGCATGCGTGATGCTCGACCGTGACTCGCGCAATAGAAACAGGACTAACCCCGTACAGATACGCGTGAGCTGTCGCGCGCTCGATTGGCAGCTCGAGGCTCTCGCGCAGATATGCGGTAAGCTCGCACCGCTATTCGTGCGCGTGGAGGGTCTCACGCTCGGTCTGCACGTCGCGCACCCAACACCGGACTCGGAGCACGCGCAGTGGCATGCGCTGCTTCGCGCGTTCGGAGGCACCAAGACGCTACAGCTCGCAGGCCCGCGCGCGGGACACCTCCTGCGCTCGCTGCTGCCGCTCCCCGCGGACTTGCTGCCGGCGTTACAAGAGCTGCTCCCTGGAGACGATGCAGAGCCTGAGACTGAAGGTAGCGATGCTGATGTTGGGGATAGTGAGGGCGCTTTGGATGCTTTCACTGGTGAGCGAGAGGCTGCGGGATGCCCTGTGCATGTTGTTCGTGATTGGTGGTAAGGTGGAGGGCATCCGTGCCCGTTACACCGCGTGTGCGTGCGCCGTTCGGAACGATGAACCCATATGGACGAGTGACATCATACCTCGTTGTGATCCTATTCCCTAGATCCGTTCCTTCCTGTATTCTTTGTTCTCGGTGCCTTTTGTCGGACACATTACAACTGTACTTCCATTGTCACAACCCTGAGTGCTTCTCAGATACTTTTGCATATTCATACGAACTTTTTTTTTTTCGGAACAAGCCAGCGAAGCGTGGCGTATCATATATGCGGCGCAGATCGATCATGACACGATAAACACGAGTGAAAATGAATAGGCAGCACTACAGAGGACGTTGACAATAAATTGGACAAAGGAAATATGTACGGGTCCGTGTATGTTCGGGGATGCTTGCTTGTAGTCATACAAAAACTAAACAAAAAACTACAGATCAACTGGGGACTAAAAACAGCGGCCATGGAACCCTCTCCTCTCCTTTTCCATTTCCCCTCTTCCAACTGAGGTAGGGAAAGTGGTATATGCTAGTAGTATATATATTACGTACGTATTCAAGCGGATTGTGAATAACGCGTGGTAAGCTGACTCGACGCACCGCGCGGTGGGGGTCAGAGGTATGGTGGCGTATTGCAAACAGATCGGGGGTTATAGGTATGTGAATGGACATATACGAGCACACATTTCTGCCTGGACATCGACGACGATAGAACCGGTAGTAGAGCGGTGGTGAGGAAAAAGAAAACGAAGGGTACGAGATGAGTTACAAATGGAGGCAGGGTCATCGGAAGTCAATAGGAATCGGAAGCTTTCGTTGTCTCACTCGCTCGCTAGCAAGTCTCGTGATTGAGTTGAGGAGATCACCGCGACGTAGAGGCTCTGTCGACGACGATCAGCAAAAAAATCTACGTGAGAAGTAGCACCAGACGACATACTCGTGATATGGTCATCCTGTGGGGGATCAGCGGTGATTAGCGTCTGCGAAAAGTAGATAGTTTCCACGACGTACCATTCCTGCATCGAGACATCTCTCCCTATCGCCGATCACTACACAAGGTCAAAAAAATTGCACCAAGTACAGAAAAAAGCAGGGAACGTACTCGCATGCGCAGTTAGCGCAATGATAGGTGTCGGCGGGAGGTTATTGTGCACTTCGTACGCGCGAATCAGCTCAGTCGCCTCCATACCGCCCATGAAAGGCATCGAAACGTCCATCTATCATCAAATCCCTCAGTTTCGATCCGGGCCGAAGAAGCCGCGGGGGACGTACAAGGATAATGTCAAACGGCCGATTACGCTGCACGCGCGCCTTGAACGCGTCGACAGCAAGCGATCCATTCTCCGCAATCTCGACCGTATGCCCATACTTCTCCAATATCTTCACTGCGAGCTTCTGGTTCACCAAGTTATCTTCCGCGAGCAGAATGTCGAATATCACGTCGTTCGTCGCAGCCGCCGGACTGACGGTGCTCGACTCGAGAGCCGAGATGAGCGCCGATGCGAGGTCCTGTGCGCTCACGGGCGTCGTCACTTCCGAGCTGATGCTATTATCCAGGCACCATTTGACTGGAGGCAGTCCGGGTCAGCGCTACGGATGATCCGAATTGGAGGCGTGGCAACGTACGGTTTAATCGTGGAAGTTTCTGGGAAACGTAAGGGCACTGACGTCAATGACCTCATGATCATGATACGCTTAGAAGGTGCAACACGACGCACCGGAGCTAACAATACTATCGGTATGTACCGCAGATGCTCGTATTCACGGATTGTCTCGGTCTGTCGCAGCGTGAGGCGCTTTATCCCCGAGATGAAAACGAAGACGTACCACGCTGAGCGAGTCGACGACGATGGTGTCGATATGTGGGCATGTCGCCTTGTCCGCGACCTCCAGGGGGTCATGTATGACATATGGGCGGAGGCCGAGCTCCTGTATGCGGTCTACGACGCCCGTGTTGTCGAAAAGCGTGTCAACGAAGAGGATATTGCGATTCCCGAATGGCGCCATCTTCGCGAGCATCGCCTCCATCGACAGCTGCCCGATCTGGGACGTGATGGTGAAGAAAAACTTGCTCCCCTTGCTGACCTCGCTCTCGACCCACATGCTTCCCGTCATTAGTGCCACGAGTCGTTTCGAAATCGATAGTCCAAGACCCGTGCCTCCGTATTCCTGTCAGCGAAGAGTGATGTGGTGAGTGGAGAGATGAGCGTGGGGCAGGAGGGGGACAGACCCTTGTCGTCGAACCGTCTGCCTGCGCAAATGTGTCAAATATAAGGTTCAGTTTATCCTTGGCGATACCGATTCCCGTGTCCAATACGCAGAACTCAAGAGTGACGCTCGAGTCGTCAAGGGCAAGGAGACGGCAGCTGAGCGCAACGTGTCCCTTCTTTGACACTTTGGACGGCGTAAACTTAATTGCGTTGCCCACCAGGTTCGTGATGACCTGTCGTAGTCGGAGCGAGTCGCCGATCAGTTGATCAGGGATGTCGGGGTCAACGTCGTAAGTGAGGTCCAAGTTATTCTGAGACGCGCGGACGACCAGGGTCTTAAGTATTCCGAACACGGTCTGTCGGAACGAGAAGGAAACCTGTTCCATGGTCATCCGACCTGCCTCGACTAGCTCGGAACGCGCGGGTCAGTAAACTCTACGACATTTACGGCAGCATGCGCCGGTGTATGGTTCCTGTGGCACTCACTCTTCGAGATATCCAAAATGTCATCGATGATCAACAATAGCGACCGCGCGAGGCTGTGAACTAGTAGCAAGCTCTCCCTCTGCGACCGGTTCAAGTCGCTGTCAAGGGTGAGCTCCGTCATGCCTATGATACCGTTCATCGGTGTCCTACGTGGCTCGAAGCGTCAGAACAAGAAAGAGCGCGGGCAAGACCAGTCAAAACCAACCTTATCTCGTGGGACATGTTAGCCAAGAACTCCGATTTACTGCGGTTAGCCAGTTCGGCGGCTTCTCTGGCGGCGGTGTTCTTCTGAATACTGTCGCGCAAGTTGAACACCATCTGATTGATTTGGGTTTTCAAGGAATCCATTTCGCCACTGGCCTCAACGGTGATAAAGCGTGTGAAATCTCCGTCCATAGCGGCAGCCGATATCTGTGCGAAGCCGCGCACTTGTGTTGTCAAATTACCGGCCATGGTATTGACCGACATTCTATGCACCGTGGTGATGACGTGACGTCATACGATTGAAAAACCAGGTATGACGTACGTGATTTCCTGCCAGATGCCCTGGACATTTCCCAGTTCGGCTTGGACGCCCAGTTTGCCTTCCGTTCCGACTTCCCGTGCGACTTTTTTCACTTCTGAAGCGAAGAATCCCAATTGGTCAATCATGTCGTTGATCGTGTTTACCAAATGCAGAATTTCTCCAGACACTGACACCCCCGTGACCTTCTGCGTAAGGTCTCCTCGGGCAACAGCCGTCTATTCAAGGTGCCCACCGCGTCATGAGCGTCGTCGTCCCACACGTTAAAAAAAAAGATGCTGCTTACCGTAGCAACAGCGATAGTTCGGACTTGTAGAGTCAACTGTATTTCCTCAGCGCCCCGAAGAAAAAACACGCTTGGTTCGACTCACATTGGCGGCCATCACGTTCACGCAGCCAGTCAGATCCTACAGCAGGGTTAGTCCCAAGGGGCAAGGAGTAGGGGTACAGGACGAGCGGACCTTCCACGTTCCACCAACGTTCGTGACGTTGGCCTGGCCACCCAAACGACCTTCTGTGCCGACCTCGCGTGCAACACGGGTGACCTCATCGGCGAAGACGCTCAGAGACTCAGTCATCCCGTTCACGGTCTCCTTCAAGTCGAGCATCTCGCCGCGAACGTCCACTTCGACCTTCTTGGTGAGGTCCCCGCTGGCCACCGCCTTGGTCACCTCGGCGATCGAACGCACTTGGTTGGTGAGGTTCATCGCCATCAGGTTCACGTTGTCCGCAAGCACCTGTAATGTACGTGCGCATGCATGCATACATAAGATCACTTGTGAAAGTTAAATGACCGACGCACCTTCCACATGCCCTGCACGTCCGGAACATAAGCCTGCCCTCCCAAAATACCCTCGGTTCCGACTTCCAATGACACACGCGTGACCTCGTTAGCGAGGGTTGACAATTGGTTCACCATTGAATTGACCGTCATCTTGAGATCGAGCATTTCACCTTGGACGTCGACTTCGACTTGCTTGGACAAGTCGCCGAGCGCGACGGCTTTGGTTACTTCCGAGATCGAGCGTACCTGATCCGTCAGATTGCTTGCCATTTTCTGCCGAGAGAGGCACAGTACGTCAAAAGGTCAGGTGGGGCACGGAGCGATCACTCACGTTCACGTTCAAGGTCAAATCAGCCCAAGTTCCCTGTACGCCTTCGACACGAGCCTGTCCACCCAGTATACCCTGCGTGCCGACTTCGAGAGCGACACGCGTGACCTCGGACGCAAAGGCGCTCAGTTGGTCCACCATTGAGTTCACAGTCGTCTTGAGTGTCGCCATTTCGCCCTCAACCTGGATCTCGATCTTGCGCGTCAAATCGCCTCGTGCGACCGCGGTTGTGACAGTGGCAATCGACCGCACTTGGTCCGTCAAACTCGAACACATCCGATTAACCTGGGCGAACCGGCAGGCGTTAAAAAAGTACAAGGGAGTAAAGGTATGCCAAGGAGATTGACGTACATTTCGCGTCAACTCTAGCCATACTCCTTCGACATCGGGAACAGTTGCCTGCCCGCCCAATATACCTTGTGAACCGACTTCGAGGGTCACGCGGGTGACCTCGGCAGCTAGTGCCCGCAACCGGACTACCATTCCATTGACGGTGTTCTTCAGATCTAGTATCTCTCCACGTGCGTCGACATCGATCTGCTTGGACAAATCACCGAGAGCGACGGCCTTCGTGACACGGGCGATGTTCCGGACTTGATTCGTAAGATTAGCGGCCAGCTTGTTGACGACGCCAGTGAGCTCGCGCCAAGTGCCTTCGACGTCGAGCACGAGAGCCTGACCACCGAGTTTACTATGAAGAACAAGGTCAGGTGAGTCAAGCTTGTGAGAACCGGAGCAACGTACCCCTCCGTGCCGACTTCTTGAGAGACACGGGTGACCTCCCTCGCGAATTGTCCGAGCTTGTCGACCATACCGTTGATAACATCCTTAAGTTGAACCATGACGACACCCTGCACGGGCACTGTGATCTTCTGAGACAAGTCTCCGCGGGCAACGGCATTGCAAACGCGAGCGACATCCTGAACCTGGGCCTTGAGTAGACGGAGTTCCTCGACGGCGCTCATTCCGCTTTCGAATGCAGCTGTCGTCAAAGGGCCGGGGGGTAGAACTTGCGGAGAACCGGTGGCGGTAGGCTTAAAGACGGTGGTTATTTTGCCGATATCGCTGACGGGCCTGCTGCATATCGGACACGGGATATAGTCGAGGTGGGAGGTGGGGGGAGCAGAGGAAGAGGCACCGTTGCCTCCGCGCGCTTGTCCGTTATTTCGATTGATACCGTTAAATGCGCCATCAAGGGAGATCGTCATAGGTGAGGCGGTGCGATCGCCGTAAGGACCGTTGTAGGAAGCCATGTCGGGGTCAGAGCTGGTCTCGGACATGTTCACATCCTGTTCAAAGTCTTGGGAGAGGGCGGCGAGATTGTAAGGGTTGAAGAGGGAGGGGGAGGAAGAGTCGTGGGGAATTGGTGTGCCCGACATTGAGCGGACGGTTGCGCTGGAGTAGCCGGATGGTGCAGTGCCATTGGAAGGAGTGGGGAGACGGGAAGGGGGAGAAGAAGAGACGTCGCTCTGAGACGAGTTAGCTGGAGGGTCAGAAATCGGCGGGGTATCGCCCACGCTGCGGCGTTTCTTGGTATCGGGGCCATGTTCCCAGTTCTCCGAGGTTTTTATACTGGCGAGAGTCTCCTCGGCGGTGTACATTCTGCGGGCCATGGTCTTCAAGGCATTGAGGATGTTATCTGTCTGCCAATTTGACGGGCCATTGTAGCGGGGAACGGGGGTGGGAAAGGGGCCGAGCTCGTAGATGGAGAGAACGACGACGAGGTGGGCGATGAAAGGGTCAAAGAGGTAGGAGTTCTGTGCGTCCATGGTGGACGACGCGCAGAGGAGGGAGGGCGACTGTATGCGTGTATATGCGTGGGTGAGTGTGTCTCGGGCCAAGTGGGAGGCTGCCAGACCACGTGCCCCCACTGGGTTTATGTTCTCCGCTCGAGCACTTCACTCGGTGAGCCCCATGACGAGTCCAGCGGAAATGAATTCCTCTTTCCATTTCCAGAATTCGCTAAAGGAATATCACGAGATGCACACCGCCTGGCAGTCCCCGACGCTCGGTCCAACGAACCATTCTCTCTCTCACCGGGCCACCCATCAGGGCACCAGAGAACATATAAGGTCTCTCTTGCCCCACAAACATACGATAATCGCGACGCCAGCAGGAGGCCATGAGTTATGGAGTTCACCCGTACACTCCGCGTGCAGCACGGCGTCGGATCTCCAAACACCTCATGGCTAAAAACCACCGTCGTGTGGTGGTCTGACAATAGTCCTTGATGGTCGTGCTCAATATCGCCCTCAGCGAGCACGCAGTGGCTCACCGACCAACAACCGCGAGACCGATCGTTCTTCCCACAAAAAGATCGTACGATTCCAATCAGGGCATGAGGTGACATGTGCGGGAGGTCGGCGGTGAGATTACTGTACTTGTCGTGGTTGGTTGTGCCTTGATCCTCCGGATAAGCCCAGAGCGCTTACATTCAATGCAGCCCAGTACAGTACGCCCATAGACTTGGTTGACCATACACAACTACATTGTAAAAAATCGTATGAACTTGGTTACTCCCCTGGTGTGCGTCGTTGTGAGAAGCAAGAGCAAGAGCATGTCGTTCATTTCAACCTCCGATTCCCCGAGTCAGAGCTCCGGTGATCCAATCACGAAGGGTGGTGCTTGTCCTTGGGGGGAAGGTGGGGCGCGGCAAGATACGCTGGATCATCTGATCTGAGACACTGCAAGGCTTGCTGCAAGGGGAACAAGAAGGCGCTGAAACTATTCAGGTGGGACCCGGACAGGCACTCCACAATCCAAAAATTGACATCTGCAACAGCCGACAACAACGAAAAAAAATAAAGGAACCCCCTACCCCGGCACTAGAATAGAAGATATAGTTCCGGGCGGAACAGCACGATCACAACGCAAATGGGCGCGCCGATCATTTCACCTCTGAAGCTCATGGTCCGTCATGATCGTCACGCCAAGTCGTTTCATTCAATCGTTGAATAGTACTTGGAATAACTTAGGCGCACCTTCAAATTTACCAAACACATACCTTATCACGACACTGGCCTTCTGGGGAGAACAAGCGCGTTTCTTGTACTACGAAAGGAAGAGAAGAAAGAAAAGGAAGACGAGCTAATGGGGACACTGGCACTCAGTGACGTCATGCAAATATGTGGCAAGTTGAACGGCGTTGCATGGCCAGAAGTAGCTCCTTGGCTTCCCCTTCATCAACCCTCTCTGCTCCGGTGCTACAGGACCTCGAGGCAAATGCTGTAAGCTGCTGGAATTTTCCACTCTATTAGGCATCCGGAAGCGGATGGCACAATCAACCAGCGGAGGACTCGGACATTTTTTACTGGTAGGCCAGGGCCACGGGTCTCTTGGACGCTGGAAAGTGCCACCCACACTGTAGGAATACACTCAAGAGCAGAAAACACATCACCCCGCTCCCCCCTTGCCCTATTGGACAAACAATGTAAGGCGAAAATGCGAAAATGGCTGCTGGATCATCTCCTGGCACCGGCGCATATGCTGACGCTCAGATAGAGCAGCGCTGGAGTCCCCAAGAGAATCCCTGGCGTCTCTGCAAAGACTGTGGCGGCTCCGAATCGTGGTAACTCTATGCTGGGCGGCACGCTCATCCATCAGCTGAAGAAGTAAAAGCAGACGATATCAGGTATCTGTGGCCCATGGGCACAGCACACCCAAGCTCAACTCGGATTGTCTTTCTTTTTTTCCAGGTTTAAGGCGCTATTTCTGCGGTCCCGGTGGTCCTCTGCCCCGTTAAGCGTTTGGCGGAGTGTGGTTCGGTTGATTTGTGCGTTAGCGTTATCTCGGTATCTGTTATCTAGGTTGGTTCCCACGTGCACCGATCGCCCCGCACATTTCCGAGTCCGAGTATGGCTTGGTGCCAAGCGAAACCATCCACCGCAACGACCCACCGCCAAGAGCGTTCTTGGCTAGTTTGAAGACCTATCTTTCGACCTCTTGAGAACAAATACGTACAATGGCGTTAACTAATTGATGGCTGGTCATTGGGCGACACACGTTGGCCTAATTCCAGGTCACTCTTGAGGCACTGAAGCTGTTATCAGCGTCGATTCAGCGTTGCTTTTGGTGCTTATCATGTTCTGGACTGCTCGTTCAAGGCGGGGCCATTGTGATGGTACTAAATGACGGTTGGTGTGACGTCTTAGGCTCCTAGGAGAATCCCATGAGCTCAGTACTTCAGACTCTCTAACACTCAACGCTACATGGAGCATGTCGGAGTCTAATCTCAGAGCGCGCCTGGCCTGGGGGTATGCGTGCAGGCTGTTGTATCACGTAAAAGCGGCTTGCGCAAGCTGAAGATCGTTGGTGAGTGCATTGCCTAAAGTAAAGGTACCGATCGCGAGTCGCTAGCTCGGACCACCCGCTCTACCACCCGCTCTCCAGCAGGAACCGGGCGGCTGTAGAATCAATGGCTCAGGTAAGTGAAACAACCTAAGTAACGTACCGCCACCACTTATGTCGCCAGAGTCTTGTCACGACAGTACGTTGTTGGTCATCAAACCTTTTATCAATGCTGTGTAATCGGCTTTCAATCGAACCATCCACTCCTTGACAAGGAACGAGATTATAGACCCATGCTAATCATGTTCCACAGCAGGACAGATCAGAGCCAAGTTTTAAGTTGTACCACGGGCACATCCTGGTCGACGTCTACTTGGCACGCTTAAGGGGGTAGACAATCCACGCTTCCCTCTCATATGGACACCCAAAGGGGAAAAATTCTCCTCGACTGCCCTAACTACACACACAAAAGATGGGTTGTGTCGACACAGCGCAAAGGAAGATCACACCCTTCCGAGATCCTCGGCGACAATGAAGTAACGACCCCCCTCGCCAATTCCATTCTAGCCACAAGTCGTCTACACTTGTTTCTAGATATGAAGAGCGCTAGCGATACAACAACAAAACGCGATCGCACAGAAAGGGCACAAATTCAACACCGTGACTCTGAACAGAGCGTCGATAGTCCATCTACACATGGCTAGTGAAGACATAACGGAGCACAGCTGGACGATACGAGCGACGTGCGTGCAGTGGTGGCAACGTGGCTCGAGGACTTCTAACAACGCCCATATCATGCAGGTGCGTGCTGGATCTCTTGGTACGCAGCATAGTATTATTAACGTCTGAAAAGTCGTTATTTGAGTGAGGCTTTGAATGGAAGGAAGTTCTGCGAGGGTGAGAATCCGGAGGATCGCAATATCTTTGTGCTTGGCACATTCTAGGGCTCTGTACCTCATCTGTCAAACTAAAAATAAAATAAAGATGAAGTTATAGGTGTTCATAGCTCTGCCGGAAAGAACCTGAAAACACTCTTGTAATAGAGGGAAGCACTTGCGTACTACTACCGTCATAATAAGAGGACTTGGAACTTCTTCGTGAGAGCGATGACGTTGTACGCGCTCGTAAGTGCGTGCGTGAAGATCGTGTGGCAGAGAGGGGGATTGTGTAGGTAAGAGGTTGGGGGGTTGCCAGCAGCCGTCGAATTCGAGATTGCGAGTGTCCTTCGAGTGCCGCGTTGGCCTGACTTCCGGGACGAGCACGCAAAGTTGGGGGGAAACAGGTAGCAACACGGCGCTCCTGATTGTCTCTGATATTTCGAGGACACAAAGACAGACAGTTTAAATACAAAAAGAAAGTACCTAAAAGAGGAAGAGAGAAGGAAGATACGGAAATGGTAAGCATATGAGGGATCGGGCAATAAGGCAAGAGAATCGAGATAAGAAAAACGTGGTTTCGGGCTCAACGCACGAGCATCCCTTACAACGTTGTACTGAGTCTGTGTGCAGAGTTACTGTGATCACGCTATATCTCACAGCAATCTCGTTCATTTGATCTAATTGACCTTCAGACGTTTAGTGGCGAGATATTTTACTGACTGATATGCTGCAAGCGTGTAGATGGTCAGGCACTCCAAAAAGGGGACATGATGCGAGAGCATAAGCAACACTGCGAATAGTCACACGACCCTACACTTCCGACTGAGTAGCGCGAGACCCAGGCTCGTGCAGCAACCGTTTAAGTATCCCAAAAGCCACGTCAAGCCACAGCCACAGAAAGGTTTGAAAAGGAGGCAGGCGCCCAAGGGGGCGCCTTTGTCACCACCCAAATTGTCAGTCGCCATCGCCATCATTCCGTTAGTCCGATCCGACGCTGTCTCTCCGTTGAGTTCACACTTGCAATTCTGCTTTCGGATCCCATTCACTTACATTCGTATCTCTCCCACATCCTTTCCATTCTCAGAAATTCTCAAATCTCTGACGTGTGTGGTCGTTAAGCAAAGGTTCGTCGTAGTGCCACAGCTCTACTACAGTATCATGCTCATGCTTCACAATCCAAGGCTTTGTCTTCGCCATAGTGCCTTTGCGTGCCGCCGTAGTAACTTCGGGCGTGAACGAGGCTCTGCGTCCATGTCACAATGGATGTCCGCTTTCTTCTTGGGCACTTCCTCAGGAGGTGGCCCTAGCGAGTCTCGCAATTGCTCCTCTCTTGTACTTGATATTGTTGGAGACGGGTCATTATGGAGTACGCATTCTCCGCACGCCCAAATCGCAATAGATCGACTGACCAGTAATTTAGTGGTGGATGGTGCTGAGGGCACCGTGCGACAGTTCTCACTCCAACCGGAAGGAGGCAGGTCTTTCCACGTGGCGAAGGTGAATAAGATATTCATAACCCACATGCACTGTGAGTTTTTCAACCATGTCGCGATGCCACGTCCCCACAATCAAACGCAGCGGACCACATCATGGGCCTCCCCACTCTTCTACGCAACATCCTTGGTTTCCCCCATCCAGAAGCGCTCTCTCCGCGTGGCACACCCGTATGTACCTCCACCGCATATCTAATAAAATCCACCACACTAACGAGCCTCCGCCACACAGCCAAGAGTCAATCTGTACGGCCCAGCGGGCCTTCGCGCATTCCTCCGCGCCACGCTCTCGCTAACGCGCACCAAAACCGCAGAGCGCTACGCAGTCCACGAACTCCTGACGCCTACGGACACACGCACGCCACGCGACGGTGAAGCGTTGTACGATAACGAGGAGCCAGGGCAGGATCTGCTTTGTGACGCGAGTGGGTTCTGGCGGGACTTTGCTCAGGGGAGGAGCCCGCGTGGTTCCGTGACCGTATGCGCAGGACCACTAGTACATCGAGGTGCGTGTTATTGCCCACCCCCACGTCTACGTCGCCTTGAACATACCGCAGACCCATGTATCGGGTACATCATCCACGAACCCGCGACGCTCGACGCCCCGCGCAAACTCGCGATCCTCGGCGACACATCCGACGCGTCCCAAATGACGCCTCTCGTCCACTCAACACCAGGTCGCCTATCGTTACTCGTACACGAAGCAACAGACACACACGTACCCCCCTCGATCGACGAGCGCCTCGCTGCGCGTCGGCCAGCCGAACTCGTAGCGTCTAAGGCGCAGGAGCGCGGACACTCGACGCCTGCGCAGGCTGGCGCGTGTGCGGGTAGGTGGGGCGCAAGGCAGCTCGTGCTTAACCACATTGGCACGCGGTATGTCCTCCCCCTCACCCCCCTCATCCCACTTTGCACAGGCATTACTGACGAGCGAATGCACGCAGATTTCCTGCACCGTCGATTGGCTCGCGCTCGGGGCGTAGAGTCGCGATGATGCGTGAGATAGAGCGGCAGGCTACAGAAGCGTGGATCGCCACGCCCTGTGAGGTCCTTAGCGGCGCTGAGCTAACAGCGATGGTGGGGGCACCGGAGACTCGCAAGGCCGTTGCGGCGCACGATTTTATGGTCGTGCGCGTCCAGCTGCAAAACGAAAGCAATGAGCAAGGCGGGAGCGCAGGCGTCAATGCAGGGCGCAATCGTCCGGAGAAGCGGAGAAAGAAGACTCATGGGGATCATCGCAATGGCGGCGGCGGTCGATGAAGTCTGTTTTTAGTTTGGCCGACGGCGACTAGTTGTGCTTAATGTCTCCTGGCCGACTTCGCATTCAAAGATGCACGGCTTCTTGGGCTTGTTTGTCTCGCTACAACGGTACCCTCGAAGCTGTCCCAAAGTCCCTCAATCTCAGTCTCTGATCTCCTGAAAAATATATATTCGTGTACTACGTCCGCGAGATGCGCTTTAGAATCTGAAATTTGGCACCGTTTACTTTGTCAGGATTTTGGTTTTATTGTCAGGGCTACCTCACGACTCGACCGAAGACCTATAAAACCCACCTAATTGTTCAACCGCAACCGCCCCCCCCTGAAAACCCCCATATTGTTTCGCATGACGCTCCGAAGTATCGATAATCACATATAGGCCGGTTACGAGCCGAGAGCGCCCCGCACAGTTGGCAATTCAGATATTCATGTATTCATAGGTCGAACGACCACCGGTCTACTTGCGCCCTCGAAATAACAAAGATCGTCCTGTCTCCTCCCACAGTTTACAAGGGAAAGTACGCTCTAGCTATGTCATGTAATATCCCGAGCCATCCCGCCATCTTCACTGGCACTACACGTCCGACGAAATATCACATTATACCAACAACTTACGAGATCATCGTTCGTTATATCTGCTTATGACCAGATCCTCGCCTTCTTTCCTCCCTCAGCCAGCACTGGCAGCTTTCCAGTTTCCTGCCACGTCCCATCGGCATGTCACGGTGTCCCGATGGCGGGCCGCGGTCCATCGCATCGCAAAAGAACGCACGCACCTTGACGGCATCTATATAAACACCCGTGGTCACCCAATGTTCCCACCACATATCCTTCCTATGTATAGCCAGTGCAAGGTCCTTCGTCACTGACTCATACTTGCGTTGTAGACCGACCTTGGGTGACAAACTTAAGGAAATCGTGGTCGCCTTCCACCTTGAGCCATTCGAGTCCGACATCTTCACGCATCATGGGGCACAATCTGCGCACCCGCCGGACCGCCCCCACATCATCCTCCCATCGGCACTCTTTGTCGGGCAGGACGACAAGGACAAATATGTGTACGACACCGTACGCAAACTGAGCGCTTCCACTGGCAAGGGTGGCCACGACCTGAAGGATGCGGCTTCTTACACCAACTATGCGATATACGGGACACCTCTGAGAAGATGTATGGGAAGAACGTGGAACAATTGCTTATGATCCCTTCTATGTTATGGATCTCACTGGAGACTGTGACACCGGAGAGGGAAGCTCGGCTATCTCTTCCCAGTGTCTCGTCGCTTTATATACTATTCATGTAGCCAAGTAGAGCGGACTTTCGGTTTTTGATTTCTCGTGCCAGAACGTGTGGTTAAAGGAAAGACTGTCAGAAGGGGCATTGGGCTCAATCCACCAGGTAGGCCCACAGATAGGCTATGCGAACTATGACTTCATGACCTTTTGATCGCGGTCAGTGCATGAATTCTCGAAATAAAAATAAGCCCATTTCGCACGACTCGACCGTCGCACTTTCTCGACAACAACTTGAGCCCGACGAAGATTGCCGCGTAACGCAGGGTCGGGCTCCCACCTTGGATGACGACGCGAAACGCTTCTGAAGAGCTACTTAGCTAAGATTCCAAGAAAGCAGTGTTTTCTGGAATATCTTAAGCGGCGTACAGTGGGATCCTCTGTTCTGGTAACAGCCTCAAGGTCCGTGCTTGAGGTTATTTACTTTTTGACTCACTTTGTATCCTGGGGCATGTGACTACAGTCGACTTGCTCATACTGTATACGAGTTGGCCAGGCCTTTTCCCTATACATTATAAGATATATTCGGTACGAAAAAGTCACATTTTGTGACATGTGTGATGTCAAGGCAAGAGCCGTCAGTCTGTGCATTGCTCGAGTTTTCGGGAAAGTGTTGGCTGTGTGAAAACGAGAGCACCCTCCCTAAAAGTCTTGAAGTGGTTGACAACTTGTGTTAGAGGGATGCCAGGATGCTTGTCAATGAACTTGAAAACAGTGAGCCAATCTGCAAGTGTCAAATTTTTGTGCTGTTGAGAAACAGAAGACTTTGCAGAAGTTTTGGGTGCATCCTTCTTGGACACAGAGGGCTTTGTTTTGTGAACATAGGGTGCAGGCTTTCCACAAATCTTTGAGTACACCCCTCTTTGGGCATAATGAGCTTAGAAGATGGTTGGAACACCAAAAAACGCCATCAACAAGCTGCAAAACTTCACTAAATTAGCACTAATGCTATGATGAATTCAGCTGTTCCTGGTGTTGGCACCCAAAAAGCACCCAAAGCGGCCTCTTCATAATGCATATATCGTAGATCTACCCTATACAGTATACAGTATGCAATATGAGTCTGTTTTCGCAGGAACCTACTGTGGTTCTGACCAAAAGCTATACAATATGAAATTTATGCATTATTACCTTATGTGTTATGAGCAAGTCGACTGTACCACAAAAACCAGTCAGCCGTGGCCATTTAAGAAAAAAGGTGTAGGGGAGGTATGTGGTGCGACAACAAGGGAAGGGTGCACTGCTGCAAATATTCCAGGTCCCCTGTGAAGAAGAAAAGCTGGGTCAGGGCGAGTTGAGGTGGCTCCGGGCCCTATGGCCAGGTTCGTCACGCGATGTTATCATCTCCAGTCTGGGGGTGCCAGGGGGGCCCCCGGCAGAACTTGAATTTAGGCCGGGCTTTTGGACTTGCTTTTGGGCGTCTGTCTTTGGTCTTTGGGCGTCTGTCAACGTTCTCACTGTCGTGATTGAAACGTAAGCTACAGCTGGACATAGCTAGGGAATGACCAGCTTTGTTACCCGTGGAAAACTAGAGAATGCGTGGCCGTTAGTTCCATCAATAAAATTCTCAGGTTCTCCCACATAGCCTCCGCACTGTGCAACCATGCTTAGGGCTGCCTTCCTGGGTTATGCTCCCATTCTTTCCGTCATCTTCGCTTCAGCTACAGCCGGGCAACTCGACTTTGTATTCGAGAACCTCGTCGCTAACAATGTGCAGGTCCCTTTGAACAACAGTGGCGATTATCAATCAATATGTCACGGCATATCTCGCGGTATCTCGCCCGCATCGCAGGTCTTCTATCCAGGTACTGTGCTTGTTTTTCTTTCATACTCGAGCCATTGCCCATCGCCTACGTTAACCCTTAGATTCTCCGCAATTCGCGGAAGACATTGCTCACCCGGTCAACTCGAGTTCACAGATATCCGCGTGTTCTGTGAGGCCTGGCACAGTAGACGACCTGAGCTCTATTGTTCGTGATGATACTATACCTCTTCTCTCATCCTGATGCGCAGCTGACCCGGGGTGCCGCAGCTTCTGGAGCTTGGCTCCTCGCGTACTCCCTTCGCGATCAAGGGTTCTGGGCACAACCCTAATCCTGGCTTCTCCTCAACCCCCGGTGTCCAAATATCAATGGCTCGCTTCAGGGATCTCGTCCACAACGAGGAAGAGGGTACCGTCGAATTTGGAGCTGGGCTCACCTGGACAGATTTGTTCTCGTACCTCGTCCCCAAAGGTCTTAATGTTGTCGGGGGTCGCGTTTATAGCGTCGGCGTCGCCGGTTTCATCCTTGGTGGAGGTAGGCACTCTTCTAGCTTTCCACCCATGCACTGCGTCTGCTCAACCTTATATCCCCATGTGGCAGGATATTCTTGGAAGACCAATCAGTATGGGCTTACGATAGACACAGTCACGGCATTCGAACTCGTTCTACCGAACGGAACTTTGAAGAGGGTCACGGAGAAGGACGAAGATCTTTGGTTCGCACTCCGGGTAGGCCCAACAGTTTCTCTGAATAATAGGAACATCGGTCTGACAGTGATCTCAAGGGAGGATTTAACAATTACGTGAGTTCGTTGAGAGGGCTCTTAAGGGAACAATTGATACAACTTCATCTTTCAGGGAATCGTCACCAGATTTACTTTGAAGACATACAAGCAAGACGACGTCTGGGTAAGTCCGTTAAATTACGTTCATTATAGGATTACGTTCTGATGGTGCATACCCCTAGGGTGCTCTGCTGGCCTTCTCAGGAGATCAGATAGAGCCAGCTTATACTGCCTTTTCTAAGTGGACTTCTGTAGAACACGACCGCAAGGGTGTGCAGCTGGCCAATATCGCTCATGTTGATGGCACGGTAAGTATTGTAAGCTTTCATGTGGGGACCTGTTTCGTAACAGCCCAAACAGATTGAGTTCCAAATGGTTCTCTTCTACGACGGGCCAAAACCCCCAGAAGGTTTCTACGATGAGTTACTCGACCTCTCCAGCTCAGCCAAGGAAATCATAGAGGGTGACTTCTTGAAGTTCTTGTCGAGCGTAGTTTTTCCTGAACGTCAACGGTAAATGCCAGTTTCGACTCTTTGTAGCCCTCTACCTAACCTTCTTCCTCCGAAGCACTTATATTGATGGTGTCCCCATGTTGCATTATTCTGTGCCGGTTATAAGAGCAACGATTGACGATGTGAAGGTGTGCCGGTGCCACTTTTGCATGCCAATCAATTGATTGTCGTCACTCACGTTTGCTTGTGTTGTAGACCTTGGGTGACAAACTGCGCGAGAAAGATAAGGACATCGTGATCGCCTTCCACCTTGAGCCATTCGAGTCCGACATCTTCACGCATGGAGGACCATCTGCATACCCACCCGACCGCTCTCGCACCATCCACCCATCGGCCGTCCTTATCGCGTGGAACGACAAGGACCTAGACCAGTACGTGTACGACAGCATACGCAATCTGAGCGCTTCGATTCTCGAAACTGCGATCAAGGATGGCCAGGACTTGAAAGATGCGGCGCCATACACCAACTATGCGGTGTATGGCACGCCTGTGGAGAAGATATATGGGAAGAACGTGGAGCGGCTACGTGAAATCAAGAAGAAGTATGATCCCTTCCGTGTCATGGATCTCACGGGCGGATTCAAGTTTTGAGCATCCCGATGTAACGCTGGCCGTAATTGTCACAGTTTCTTTATGTCGTGTCTCTTCGTCCCACTAGAGGTGGGCATCCTGTTATAAATGCGTTCAAAGGAACAGTCTGGGTGGGTTTAGTGAGATCTGGATATGCGGCCGATGTCCCAAACTTGTAAAACGTCGCATCATTACGCTGAAAGTTTATTAAAAAAGGAACTATTTTGTATGACGCTCTGGCATGGAGACTGCTCGAATTTGAATGCCGCCGTCGTATGCAGCGAATGATTTACGAGACCCGAGATAGGGCGAGATGGATATTCCCCCGGAACCAGACTGAAATCACCATCCCACCCACCGCTATAGGTGCATGGCCAGGAGTATTCTGTGTGTTGATGATTTATTTTACCCTCATGTACACCGGATGGATGTCAGTCCATGGAAGAGACAGCAGCAGATACGATTCTTACTACGACTATTAGAAAACGGGACGAGTAAGAATGAAACAGACGGGTGAAAAAAATGAGAACTATGGTAAAGGCGGATCCCTTCAAGCACAAAAAACAAGCACGGAACACAATTGGGAGGCGCCAGCGAAAACAAACGCAACACATAAAGTTAGTTAGGTACATACGCTTCGTTGTCCTCCCAGTGAATCGTTCATATACTTTTTTTGTTCAAAACGCCCCAAGTCTGCCTAATACCATAAAATCATAATTCAGGAGTGAAACCTTGCCTCCACCAGTCACCACTTTAAGCCTGAATCAATGAGTTGCAGACACCGAACCACCTTCCCGGCGTGGTACACCGGACGCAGCTGCAGCTGCAGCCGTCGCAGCAGCACCAGCTTCGCCCACTGCACCAGCCACCATCTGCGCAGCAGCAACTGCTATGGTACGCTTCTCCTTTAAATTTCTCCGTGTGAGCGCAAACACGCCACGCAGACCCTCCTGCACGCGAGCGACGCCATCAAGCGTTATCTGCACGAAGCGCGCAAACTCCTCGTCCTCGTCCTCCTCGCCGCCCGCATTACCTGGCACCGGTGGCGTCTGGTCCACCGCATCGCCCTGTGCCGGCGGCTCCCCAGCGCCTGCGCCTTCAGCATCAGGAACGGCGGTGGCGGCGATGGGGGGCACCACCGCCGCAGATAACGCCACCGACGCGCTGTCCAGCAGGTTCTCGACCGCCGCGTCGTCGCGCTCGTCCAGCATAGCCAACTCTGAGCGGGGAAGCCTGCGTTCAGCAGCGTCTTGGACGGAGGAGAGCGGGCTGCTGCTACGGATTCCCTCGTTATCACTGCGGGCACCTAGAGAAGAGAAGAGAAGAGAAGGCCTGGAGTCAGGGGGCGGAATGTTCTAGAAGGCGTGCATCTGACGTACCAACTGATGCCGAGCGAATACGCACGCGCCGCGGGGGGCGCTGCGCACGCGTCTTGTTCGCACCCTTAGACACCGCTGGTTCTGGCACAGCACTTTCCGACACCCAGTTGTTCACTGGCCGTAGACGTGGAACCCGAAGCGTAAGTCCCGATGGGGGGGACGTCGGCGACGACTCCACAGTAGCAGTGGCCGTCGGGGTCGTAGCTGAGGCCGTAGCTGGGGCAGTAGTCGGGGCAGTAGTCGGGGCCGCCGAATGTGCACGTTTCTGTGCATGGTGCGAGCAACCAAGCCTCTTGAAACGGCAGCGGCCACAGCGTTCGCCTGGAATGCCGGAGCAGGGTGTCCTGCTACGTGTGCAGTTGATACAGGGGAACGGCATGTGCAGAGGCATGCCGTCGATGGACATGATCCAGCCCTGTTGCGTCGCACCGGCTTTGGCGTATGCACCGAGCTTGACTGAGAGGGGTTCGTCGGGTGCTTCCTCAGGCTCGTGGGTGGAGTTATGTCTGGGTTTCTTCGCGGGGGGCGCGGACGCCGTGTTGCTCGGAGTCTCGGTAGGCTCTGGGCGTGCGTGCTTTCGACTGTTTTCCGGTGGCGCGGAAGTGGAGCGGACGACCTTCGCTACAGGGGCGGGACTCGTCCGCCCGACTCCGGTAACCTTGAGCCACTTGATGACGGCCTCGGCTGGTCCCATCGTGAATATCTGTGGGTGGGAGTGCATGATGACGGATACGGCCTTGGGATTGGCCCAGGTGAACTCGGCTCCGTTGAAAATGAGGTAGAACTTGCGTTGCGCGTGATCGTTCAGGTAGGGATGCATGGGCGTGTTGCCCTTCCCACCTAGACCGACGGCGTTGCCTGCCCACGGTGACCAATCCTTCCCTTCGCTTTTGTAGCAGGCATAGACACGGGCCTTGCGGTGTCCGGACGGGAGCTGAATCCATACGTCTCCAGGTCGGGCGACCTCGGGATCCGGCTGCTCTGGGGACTGGAACTCGAGCCAACCGATCATGTAGCGGGGACCACGGTTTCGGCGTTCATCTGAGACGGGGGCTTTGAATGGAAAATTCTGTGGGACGGAAGGTATGGAGGTGGTGCGAACGACAGCGGGGTGGACTTGAGCCCGGTCGCGCTCGGTGATGTAGTGCATATCAGGAAGTTCTGCAGGCGACATTGTGCAAATAATTAAGCTCTAAAAAATGAAAAATCGAGGGTTTTTTGAGGAAATGGAGAGAGAAATGGGGACGAGAGGGGTAGCGCAAAGAGAGTAGGAGACGACGAGCAACGCGCAATTTGCCAAGTCACACGGTCGATCATGTCACTCCGACTCAACAAACTTTGGCAGACGACCACTCGCACACTCAAAAAAAATACTGCAGGGCTTCAAACAAACTAATGATTGGTACCACTGATATGAGACTAGTTCCTGCCAATCCGTGACGACTCAATTTTGAGTCAGGAACGAGCGCGGGCAGACTGGAACCAATGCTCTCGTCTTCTTTACTGGAGGCGGACCACCACTTGTTCGAGTGGTGCCTGCCAGTGGTGCATGGAGAATAGTGCGCGGAGGTGATTCACAGATACGTTCTTCGTCAAATTTGTCACAGAAAAATTGTCCCCCCATGTTGACCATCTCTACACTTGGGTGGGGTGCCATACTTTGCGAAAGTGTTGTCTGTTCGCAAGGCAGATCCTCTTCAGGTTGTTACGAATCACTTAATTCACTTTCTTTGACGCTAACCTGTTTCTTCATCTCCTTGTCTTTGTCGGGGACAATGCCATTGACGCTACGCCATCATTTCATGAGCGTCTCCACTTCGCCCCCAAGGTTCATCCTCTGCGTATGTAGTAGGCGGTGGTGCTGGTTTCTGTCCTCGCATCCAGAAATTTGAATCCCGCTTTCAACAGCGTTTTTTATATGGTTTTCGCTGTGGGCGTTACGACGCCATGGCTCACGTCGCTCTCTGCTATACCTAGTCTCACATCCGATGCACGCCTCCACGAAGCGTCCATGCTTCTGCCATCTACTTCGATGACTCCACGGGGTTTACGCCTGGACGGTATGTCGGATACACCGTGCCCACAGAGTGCGGTGCGGTTAAACCATCGCCAATTTTCGCCCCTCCACTCGTCCACTCATAAGGTTTTCCATACAGTATAGCACAGCAGGAAAGTGCATCTAGACACCATTATTTCACACTTCCGACAACACCACCGGACTTATCTGGGTACGGCTGTCACCACGCAATCAAACGTTGCGGCAGCCCCATGGTCACGTCCACCATCAACTTAATCTCGGATATCTGCCTCAAGGTGAAGCCGCAGGTTGCGCCGAATGTCTAGCCCAGCTGCGGGGTGTCGGAAAATTGGCTCAATAGCGGAGCGGGCTTGGGTGCTACGGGTCTCGAAAGGGGAGAGATAACTCCCAAGCAACTGGGTACTTCACGGTAGTTTCACATTCACACAGACTAATTGTGCATTCAGTGCATCTGTGGAACCGCGACCCTTCCACGACTATCCCTAATCTATGCTCTTCGTGACTGCTCTCAGGCTACTTACTTGCTTCTGAGCGTCGGCTGCGAGCGCGTGTTCCACTTTTCCCCATGGTTAATCCGAGTGTCCAGGACAGCATAAAGTGGTGATTACCATCGCCGTGTGTTATTTCGCACATTTTCAAACGCCCACCAGATCACTTACAGTGTCTAATGGCCCTCTTTGTTTTGCTCAGGATATTGAGAAATCAAAGTACTACTCTCCAGTCAAGTTTGTAGCGAGCAAAGAAATTCACCGACTTTTACAGTTTATCAAGTGTCGCTTTGGGTTTTAGAAGGCCCCACCAATGGAGAACCTTTTCCCCACATTATTACCGGGTTTCCCGTCCACAACAGTTTGTGAGCGAGTGACGTAAATGCAGACGTAGTCTTGTGTCATCTGACGTTTTAACACAATTCTCTTCCGTTAAGTCGCTGAATAGGTCATGTAAGCTCGTGTTTCGTTCTCAGGGTGGCAATCCATCAAATTTCGTCCAGGATTAGGCGTCTTTGCGGCTTGAGGACGACTTTCAGGACCGCATCAGCGGGGTGCCCCCTGAATCACGAACATCCTGAGGGTGTCCTCAAGCACGGGGGGGTTCAAGAAAACAGCAACGTGAACTATGGCCAGCTCAGTCATACGATGGAAGACATCGTACGGAGGCATACACTCAGCACCCGAATAAAGCTCCTATCACACATGAGGAAAACAAACGGTGCTTCAGACCCTTTCCTTGGCCCTGATTCCGAGGACAGCGTTACCCGTCAAGTTACAATGTAATTGGCGTTGTATGTGGATGACGGCGGCGTGCCCCTGTGGCACTGGCACAATCACGGTAGTTCCACCGAGTACAGCATGCCTCACTATTTTCATAGCTAATACTTAGATAGGATGGTACACGAACGAGTTCCCTGTGCCCCTTCTGTCGCCTATCGCCTCTCTAGTCTGATGGTATCGTAAACAGATGCCGTAAGGAACGGGCATGCATACCGCATGCCCATATTCCAACAATATCCTGCAACCTCACAGGTTTGCGAGTCATTGTGTAAGTACAGGTATTAGAACAGCCGATTTGTCCTCAAAGCTTGTGCGCTTTTGCGGTGGCTGCCATCCTTGAGGCTGTGACGAAGCTCTTTCTCTTGGCACAGATCAGGGCGCCGTTGTCCCAGGAGAAACCTGCAACCGGCATGCACGTATGGGAACCACCACCTCGGGTCATTTAAGGCTCGACCCATCACCCGGGTCATGGAATACCGGCGAACGGGCTCGGTGCAAGGTGCGACCCAGGAAGCTACTCGTGTCGCATCTCGGTGTCACCCGATGCCAGGTATCTGGGTTTTCGTCTTCTCCATGTCGTCTAGGGTGCGCTGCTATGATAAGGTACCACTCGCGGTCGCGCTCTTTCACGTAAATGTATTCTCAACTGCCCTGTCCTACCTGTGCAATCACTTTATTCGTACCCAAGTAAAATGACTTGGCTGGTCTATTCGTGAGCTGCGGCAATGGCGAGGCCCATGTTTATTTTGTTTTCACGTGCCCGAGTCGTAGAAATTTTGGACACCCAATGTGGATCCTGTCGATAACAGGCTTCATTGGCCACATGTACGGTAGCACATATGCCAATGACCGGGAATCGGTCACTTTACAAAAAGGCAGGGAACAAACCCAATAATGGGGCCTTTGCGCGACGACTCTTTGCAAAAACTTCTTCACCTTCGCTGGCTAGCCAGCAGATTCCCGACAATTTTCCGAACGAAAGTGTTGTCGCCCGAATCCTCGATTCTCTCAAAGTCGATATCTCATAGAGGGTTAGTCACCAGTCTACGTTATGACGCCAAGCAAAACTAGTTTACATGAATTCTGTTAGCATACATAATCGGAATGGGCTGAGCGACTTAAGTTTCGCTCTCCACATTCTGGTCCACAGCACGCGCCAACCCTACTCGGTGCCTCCCAACCAGGCCTACACACCGACGCCAGCGGAGAGCATCACGGAGCGGTGGGGGTGATCGTCCCCGGAGCAGGGAACCATCCATATGTAGCGAGGTCGACGAGGAGCTCATTAGTGCGCCCCACGCGCACCTCCACATCCTCCGCCTGCAACGCCTCGCTCTGGCGCTCTGCGCCGTCTGTGCCTGGCCCACGCGACGAGATCCTTCCTGCAGACGACACTACGCGCTGCCACGGGACGGGCGGATCTGCTGCGGGGGAGAGGAACTTGAGCGCTGTGTTGTGATGGAGACACGTTAGTGCTGTGCTGTGGTAAGGGGAGAGAAGGGGCAGCGTGCCTTGTCCGACGTGTCGCGAGTAGGACGGCATTCCGATGAGCTTTGCTACATGGCCTGGGATATGGGCGCGATGTTGTGTTTGCATTCGTCTGGGTTACAATTGATTGATTCGAGTGGGCGGTGGGCAACGCACCGTAGGTCGTGACCTTTCCTTGGGGTATCTGCCTCACGATGCCATAAACCTTATCTCATAGGTAAGCTCTTGGGCGACGGGCGAAGGGTGAGCGAGTAAACACACTGCTTCATGGAATTCTGCAGAGTCCATTGTGCACAGCGGGACCAGTCGGGAGATGGTTAAATAATAATTTAATTTTGATAGAATTGATGATAGCATAAAAATAAAGCCGATAAAAAATTCTATGGCCTCTTATCAAGCTCTATTTCTCAGAAAAAAACCCCGGAAAAAACAATCGAAAACAAGGGTTTGAGTCCAGTGGCCATAAAATGCCAAGGTGTCAAAAGACAAAAACTTCAAAACTTTGTAGAGGAAAAAAAATCCAAATCTGAGAACATCCGAACTTGTCCAGAAAAGCAAACTTATGATTACGGCGGCTAACACTTCATTGAGTTTTCTACGATGTTTATTTGACTGAAAACCCTGCTTTGCAGGCGAGCAGTTCACTCCATCTTCGCACTAGGTATTGGGTACATCGAGAACCCCACTTCTGCAGCTTTGGCAGTACTTTAAACGTCTGTGGATTGGGCCGAGAATAACCCCATGGATCAATGCGTTATCGTCTTGTGCAGTGGCAATCACATTCCCATCAGTCAGCAGTGTAAGATCAAGGGCAAGAGATGGGAAGAGAACACCTGAATCTAAGCTATGCTGGCACCGTGAAACTTGGCGTCAATTCTCAAGGGTTATCATGTGAGGTCGTGATGATGAGCAGGTGGACGCGCTATTTCTATCCCTGAGACCAAGGGGCAGTCGCGTCCGGGTCACATCCGCAAATGTCTTGCCCCGAACTCGCAACCGAGTGGCTTTACAAGCTTTACAGACAGCCCGCTCTGAGTTATTACAGCGATAGCGGTATGATAGAGGCTGAGCGAAAATGGCCGTTGGCGGTTAGATACCGCTCAGGGCATGTGGTAAGTCAGGTCGCTGACCGCACCAAATACAACAACCCTAGGGAATGTAGGGGTGTTCTGCTGAAAAGTTTCGCTGAGGGAAATTGACACCACCGAATCTGTGTACGGTGTACACGTCAAGGATTTCAAACGTGTCGGCAGGGTTCCGACGGCACTCACGGCTGTGTCTCTCAACTGGCGGCAATTCCCATCCAAGGCATCTGTAAATGAAATCGCCGCGGTACCAGCGCATTATACAAGATGCACAGAGCTCTAAAATCGCAAAGCCACTATCTTTGATTGTGCTGATGGGCAGATCCGCATGATCGATTCTAGGATTCTAGGGGTGCACACGTGAGTCTCTGGGAGATGGAAGACACAGCACTAAGACGTCAAGATAACAAGCTTCTGTTGAAGAACGTGCCAGCGCAGCACGCAACACGAGCGCGACGTGACCCGTGACTGAGGTGGATTTGAAGAAGTCGACCCACGTAGGCGGCAGTAGGTACAGTATCTCACGAAGCCATCATTGCGGTCCCGCCTGTCCTATGGCGAATGTCAACTCGTAGACATGTCACCGTAAGAAACAAAGCCGAGATATCTCAGAATAGAGAAGTGAACCTTCATTACCGTCGGCGGCCACGTAGGCGATTCACTTGGGACAACGATAGGCCGAGAGACTTTGGCCATCGCAGTAGATCGCGCAATGAGAAGCAAAGATAGAGTCACAATGGGAGATGTGATGACTTGGCACAACGCGCCAACGTTGACAGCATCTTTGAGGCTCTCTCGCATATAAAAGGAGGGCGAGAAAAGCGGGAGAGGACAGCACACACAACAACCACATCCTCTTACACCACCAACCAAAGTCACCTACTATTTGAATATGCCGACCACTGGAAAGCGTGAGTTTTCTTCAATTCCGCATCCGACTCGTCGTGGAGCTGACACGAGCGAAATACTAGGCGCTCCTGCCAAAGTTCCCGTTGAGACACCCGCGGCGACCACTCCTGTATGTCGTTTCCCGAGGAGTGAAAGGCGTTCTCGCTAACATAAGCAGCAGGCCAAGGGAAAGTTAGCTGCAACCAAGCCCGAACCGACCCCGAAGGTCACGCCCACAACCGCGACGCCCAAGCCCACGAGAGCAAAGGGCTCCCCGTCGAAAGCCACTGGTTCACCCAAGAAATAAGGAGTGGTTGATGGGAGGCGGCTGGAGTAGATTGATGTCGCACCTGAAACAGAAATCAAATTTGTGATGTTGGTTATGTAATCTAAGCAACGAAGCGGTGCTCGTCGTGTGCGTTGTGTGTGCTCATCAACAAATCAACCTCCGCCAAGACCTTCATTCCTTCTTCTCCGAAACACGCTCTTTCTTCCTTCCTCCATCCTGACTTTCCGGGAGAGATAAAAATCCTTGATTTTCTATCTTTTTATCCCCAGAAATGTCGTGTCCGTCGGACAACGCTCAGGCAGTCGATCAGTCCACATTTTGGGGCGAAGGTTTTCGCCATTGGGATGCACACCGTATAGGGTGGGCCATCGCCGGAGGGTGCTCCGTCCTGGTACGAGCTTTGTTTCTAACCATGGGGCCGTTCACCCAGCCTGTCAACAGACCGTCTTAATATCTTCGATCTCCGTATTCCACCACTGTCGGTGGGTAACGACCCTCACTACGCATCGCACGACCTTACACACTCATACTCCAGAAACTATACCAACCGCGCAGAGCAGCGGCAGATGTACGTTCTTCCTTTCTCTCCCCTTCAGCCGAGTTGACAACCGTTCGGAACTTCGGGCTCCAAGATTACGAATTTTGTACATGCCACCCGTGTATGCCGTGGTCTCGTTTTTTTCATATCGCTACTTCCGGAGTTACACCTACTATTCTCTTGCTGAAACTGGTGCGTTCAGTCCTACATTGCCCGCATTCCTTTGGACCCACCCACGTGTTCCGTGCAGTGTACGAGGTGCGTGATCACCGGTTACTTATTTATGCGAAGGCGCTCAGCGAGCGTGGCCACGCAGGCAATCACCTTGAGTGCATTTTTGTGAGTCTTCCTTTTTCTTTCATTGGAGTTCGTCTCACGCCGTCAAAGGCTACTCCTTGTCGAATATGTTGCCTCCACTGCTATTGGGCACTCCACTGAAGGTGCCCTGGCTCGGAAGGATAAACGTTCCCTTCCCTTTCCGGTAAGCGATGCCGAGCGGGCCGTCAACCCCGTCGCCTTCTCATCAATCCCGTAGTTATGCTGTTGGCGGTACCGGCCTTCAAAAGTGCGCCTTGCATCTCTCACTCTCATGCCTTCCTCATTTTGTGATAGGCATATTTCATGTACGCGCTCAAAGTGAGTTCCGATCACAAGCTTTTCGTTGTTTTCCGTTCTAGACCTTGGAATTAGTGGTCTGTCATGCAATACGTCCTTATTCGGCCTTGTACGCGTCAATCCCGGTCACTCCCTACTTCACGTTCTCATCCATATTGACCAGTCGTCACAATCGCGGGGATCATATGCCAAGCCTACAACGTTTTATGCGCGTCTGGTCCCTACAGCATTCACTATGCCAACCTGTACCTCGAATCCGTCGACTTCGTCAGCATCAGGTGCACACGGACTTTATAGTCCCAATCGCTTACCCTACTAATGGTATTCTGTAGTATCGCGCTATACGGTCTAATCCTCTTTTATGGTTTGACGAAAGAAGAGCTTGTCGGACGTCGCCCTCTTGCCAAGTTCTTGTCGATCAAACTTATCGTCATGTTTACATTCTACCAGTCGTTCGTGGTACGCCTCCATTATCACCGTGACAACCCAAGCTTGCTTAGTCATCCACGCGTGTGAAGTTTGAACTACTGACAGACCATGTGATTCATGGGACGGAGTTTTGGACGTCCACAAATATTGCTGACGGCCTTAACGCATTGGCGATTTGCATTGAGGTGCGGGAACTATCATCCGAATGGTTCTTTCCCTCCATGCTGACGGTCGATCACAGATGATCTTCTTCTCAATATTCATGATGTGGGCGTTCCCGTGGAAGGAGTACCGCGTGCAACCAGACGAGCGGCATACGAGCATCTGGCGTCCACTCTGGGACTCGATCAACTTTTGTACGTTCACGTTTTTTTTCTCTTCTTTCGCACATGTATCTGACATTCGTCTTCGCAGGGGACTTTGCTGTCGAGATCTGGTCCGAGCTGTCCTATTTCGGAAGGCGTATCACGGGCAGACGTCCACCCCCGTCTACTGCAGAACCGGACTATGGGCAGTCCTTCGGCGTCGCGGGCTACAGCCCTGCTGATGGCAAGTCACGTGGCGGTGCATATGCGTTACCCGTTGCACGCATGAGCTATGATGACGATATACGACTTACGCCGTACACAGCCTCACATTCGCGCGGGCAGAGCGCCTCTCCCGAAGACAACAACATCGATAAATCCCCTTCAGACGACCTTGAATCACCGCCGACGAAGGTTCTGTGAAGTTATACCAGTCGTTGTAGAGATCACGGGCGGTCTTTCGGTCAGTTCTTTTTTAGCTAGTTTTTCTACCATACTACTATTATTTTTGCTGCCTTGCAGATCGGACATTTTTCTGTGCGTATCGAGTTTCTTGCTTGTTATATATAGTGTATCAATGCTGCGATACCCCCCATAAGGAGGTTCCTTGATCTATAGTGTTCCGTGTTATATATATCCCTGCTTCTCGTCCCCTGCTGCATTTCTCTTGGGTTGCCCCAACTCGGTGAGGATCAAGGTTACTGTTGAGAAATCACGGGGTTGTGCGTGTCACACCCGCAATTGGTCTTGTGAAATCAAGATACGGTTCGTTTTTCATTGATTTTTGTGAATGTACGCTGCTGGCGCCTGTGGGCCAACAGGATGCATACAAGCTGAGTATTCTGTATGTCCACTCTTTGACCTCAAACGTTCACTCGAGCGCAATGGCCGCCGCATCACGGCACTAACGTGATCATGCCCACCCCGCCACTGGTGCCTCAAAGCCGCGGAGCATGTGAGGATCATGAATCTGGATGGAATTACCACTATACTACTGTGATCCTGCCTGCTATCATGTGGCGGCATGGCACAATCTGAACATTCAAGCTAGTTCAGCTTCTAGACAAAGCAGTGTTGGTATTGATGATGTTGTCAGTGTGTCACGCTACGGTGCAAGGCTTGCACTTCTCTAATATGCCATTTTCTTCCCATGCGTCATACATTGGGCCGCACTGGTCGGTGTGGTAGTTGGAGTGATTGCAGCTCAAACCGCGGCCCGTGCAAAGGGCCCTGGTTCAAGGTTCGATTCTGCCGGCCCAAGGGTTGATCAAGGATTTTGATGAGACAATAAAACTCTGAGACGAAACCCTGAGACGAGGGATCAACGAGGAAATTCGAACTTCGTGGAATGTTGATGAATTCCGCCTTGATGAATCCCATTGAGCTACCCCAGTGCCTTTTACCGTAAAATTAAATACAAGCAACGAGCAGGGAATCAAGACATCATCTTTCGAGGTTCAAGTCCTAAGCTAAGTAAGCTATCTTGTCATGCAGACTACCAGCTTCGAATGGTTTTACCTCTAGTATGCCGTGATCGATGTTGGCAGCGAGACAGTCTGAGTCGAACAGTACCACCGTAATGTAATTAAAACTATTCCGTTCGGGTGGCGCTGATGGTAGCACTCGGTTGCCTTCCCCCACCGGTGGAACCGAAGAAATTGGGGGTTGGTACAGTGGATTTGGAAGGTTAAACAATTGTCGCGATCATTACAGCGTCCCAGCGATTTTTTTTGGTTTTAGATGAACCTACTCACCTGGTCACTGCACTTACAATCGCACTGATATGTCACGAGAAATACGGGGGTGAAATAAAATACTCTTGGCGGCTGATTGTTCGCACTAACTTTGAAACCAAAGCTGAGCGCTGAGCGGTGGCGCACTGTCAAGCCCTGATATGATATCGTCGTCATCACGTGTATTGTTACTTCGGGAAATGCCGATGGAGAGCTGTCTTCAGAGAGCGGCGGCCTCACTAGCTCCTGCGTGGTTGCAAGTACCCCAGAATAAGGCGTCTTTCCGCCCATTCCCTTAACACTCCACACCAATACACTGGGTGTCTGTCCTGTCAGGCTTGGGTCGATCACTGGCAGTGTTCCAGATATCCACTTGCGTCTGATTCAGAGACAGCTTGACCATACCATATGATGAACCTTGTCAGCGAATGGTGGCACATGCTTCCATCTTCGTGTCTCGCATCCATCGCCGGATGGGTCCCGAATATGTTCCAGGCCGAGAAATCCGGCTGCGAGTCTAGTACTTGGGCATAGGCTACATATAGATCCGTTACCCTGTCTCAGCGACAACCCGGCGCCTGGTGACTCCACCCTTCTCCAGAATGGACCATCTCCTTCCAGACCTCTCTCTTCGTCAGCCATCAGTCACTGCCCTCATTCCCCTATTTCTGATCTACCATGCCCTGGCGATGCTCGCCATCCTCCCGAACACGTTCTTCCTTAGGCTTTTATTACAGCCTATCTTTGTATGGCAGGCTTGGAGGTGCATTGCGGACGTAGACCTTGCAGCGTCTTTGGCACAATCGCTCGGACTCGGGAGCTCTGTTCGTCTCGATTTCTTTAACTCCACATTCACGGTGCAGTCACTTTTTACCATGACATTAACGTGAGCACATTGACTGAAATATTGACATAGATAGGGGTATCAGTTATGGTACTGAGGTCGTTCGAATGGACTTTCATAATCAAGGAGCCGATAAGGAGGCACAAACTCACAATCGACCAGGATGATGCCAAAGCTTTCAAAAAGCGTTCTTCCATTTCACGTGTCAGTCTTGACGCGTTCGATCTTTTTTTCAATCTACGAGGAATCGGGTGGTCATGGTCACCAAAATCGACCCCCCGACGAAGCACAGCCCCCGAGTCTATCCCCTCCGTTATCGCCGCCTTGCTTCTCCACGTTACCGTGTATGACACCGCACAGTATCTTATGCAGCGTGTCTGCCCCACTATCAACAACCCGACTGGCGGTGGATCATTCTTCGACCCGAACCTCAGCTTTTTCCCCCGCAACGCGTTGGCGGCTTTCGCTGGCATCTGTGGCGGGGTGTGGACGTGCTCATTAGTCGAAATGCTATATCGTTTCGCGACGTTGGTCGGAAGGGTCCTATTCCGCCAACCCGCCTCAAACTGGCCACCCGTTTCGCACCGTCCTTGGCTATCGACCTCAGTAAACGAGTACTGGAGCGTCCGTTGGCACCAGCTATTTCGCCACGTCTTCATCACCTTTGGTGCTCGTCCCGGCGGTGCGCTTCTAGGACGGCCCGGCGCAGTCATGGGCGCATTTGCGGTCTCTGCGGTCCTTCACCATATCGCTGTGTGGGGCCTCGGGAACGGGGTCGAGTTCAGCACTGCCGGGGGGTTCTTCCTCCTGATGGGCCTTGGCGCCAACATGGAGGTTGTCTTCGAAAAGGCTACAGGCATACGCGTGCGGGGATTTCCCGGCTGGTTATGGACAATGTCGTGGACCCTCTTGTGGGGCACACTCATGCTTGATGGGTGGGTTCGGCATGGCATGTTGGCGAACTTTTTCCCGGATAGCCTTCGCCCAGGGAAGGCGATTTTCGACGCCATCATTGGTTTGCCAAAAACATAGTTGTGATTCTATGAAAATGTGGGCTTGGGGAAACAGAAAGATGCTGAGTAGAACCTAATACAGCTTGTTGAGACACGAGTTGGACATACGGCTCGATCAGCTTAAGCCTTCACGGCATTTGGTATTTTTTCTTTTTACTGTAGTTATAATGTAGCAGACCGAATCGGTCCTCCGCGGCAGCGCAACGAGACCGAAGTTTGGATACTGTAATATAGGAAGGTGTGTGTGTGTGGGAAAAAGCACGTGTTCGCTTCGGAGGCTCTCCTCCGTATTGAACTCAATTGCCAGTGAACTTCCCCGTTTACTGCACATTACAGTACAGTACAGTACAGATCTGGTACCGATGATCAAAATGCAAGCATTAAGAAAGGGGTAAATGTGTAAGCCCTAAAATTCTTGTCACACTGACCAGTAGCTTCGTGCTTTGGTTTTTACTTGTAGTATGCCGTGATCGATGCTGGCAGCGCGCCAGCTGCGAGTCACACTGACAATACTGTAAATAAAACCATTCTGTCGAACGGACGCTGCCGACAGTGGGACTCCGTGGTTGGTACTAGGTTGCCTTCCCCTGCCAGTGGGCCCGAAAAAACTGAGAGTTTGTAGAGCCTATTTGGAAGTGTAAACAATTGCCATAATCACCTACAGGTTACACAGCGAGGACACTGGCACGACCTCCCAACGTATTTTGGATTTTGGTAAACCTAGTACTCACCTGACGGTGACAAGCAAGATATATGTTGAGGTGACGTAAACTTGCTCGGTTGCGCTCAGCTGATTGCTTACACTAAACTGGCGATGAGCACTTTGTCAGTGAGACCTCAGCTTGTTGGTTACCAAACACGGCGGTGCACTGGTAGGCCTTGATATAATCATGGATGTTGTTACTTCGGGGAAATGCCGATCATTGCGAATGTCCCCACTGGCAGCAGCCTTACCTGCCGGCGCGGCTGCCAGTGCAAGTATCTTCGTCACCATCGCCTTCATATATGCCTGGATGCTCTGAAGCACCTCAAACCTTCTTACAGAATAGGATATGACCTATTTTACGAATTTCCATCTATTCCCTCTTAGGACCACGCAATTCCATTCTCCATATTGAGACCATACTATTATCACATCACTACACTTGGTTTCCGTTCTGTCTGGCTTGGTTCCATCAGTGTCCCACATACCACTTTCGTCTTAGGACAGCTTGACCACATTGATGAACCTCGACAATGACTGATGGCGCTTGGTTCCATCTTCGTTACTCGCTTGCAGGGCAGACTGCCAACCGAATAGGACCACCAATTTGTTCCAGGCAGACCAATCCGGCCTACGGTCCTGGTATATGTAGCCCCTGCCCTGTCTCGGGGATAACCCAGCGTCTGGTTACTCCACCCTTCTCCGAGATGGACCATCTCCTTCCCGACCTCTCTCTTCGCCAGCCCTCAGTTATTACCCCCATTCCCCTATTTCTGATCTACTATACACTCGCGGTGCTCGCCGGCCTCCCGAAAACATTCTTCCTTAAACTTTTATTACAGCCCATCTTCGTGTGGCAGGCTTGGAGGTGTGTCGTGGACGCAGACTTTGCAGCGTGGTTGGCACAATCGCTCGGATTCGAGAGTGCTGCTCATCTCAATTTCTGTAATTCCCCATTCGCGGTGCGGCCTCTATTTATCATGCTAGTAACGTGAACATTTTGACTAAACTATTGACATAGATGGGCGTACTAGTTATGGTACTAAGGTCTTTCGAATGGGCGTTCATAATTAAGGAGCCGATAAAGAGGTACAAGTCCGCAGTCGCAATCGATCAAGAAGACCCTAAAACTTCAAAAAACCCTATTGCTATTTCAAACGTGATACTTGACGCATTCGATCTTCTTTTTAATCTACGAGGAGTCGGGTGGTCGTGGTCACCAAAATCGTCCCCCAGTCGGAGCACAGCCCCCGAGTCTATCTTCTCTGTTGTCGCCACCTTGCTTTTCAACGTTACCGTATTTGACACCGCACATTATCTCATGCAGCGTGTCTGCCCCACTATCAACAACCCGACCGGCGGTGGATCATTCTTCGACCCGAACATGAGTTTCTTTTCCCGCAACGTGCTGGCGGCTTTCGCTGGCATCTGTGGCGGGGTGTGGGCGTACTCGTTTGTCGATTTATTGTATCGTACCGCGACGTTGGTCGGGAGGGTCCTATTCCGCCAACCCGCCTCAAACTGGCCACCCGTTTCGCACCGCCCTTGGCTATCGACCTCATTAAATGAGTTCTGGAGCATCCGCTGGCACCAGCTATTCCGCCACGTCTTCATCACCTTTGGTGCGCGTCCTGGCGGTGCGCTTCTAGGACGGCCCGGCGCGGTCATGGGCGCATCCGCGGTCTCTGCGGCCCTTCACTACGTCTCCGTGTGGGGGCTCGGGAACGGGTCAGAGTTCAGCACTAGCGGGGGGTTCTTCCTCCTGATGGGCCTTGGCGCCAACATGGAGGTCGTGTTCGAGAAGGTTACAGGCATACGCGTGCGGGGATTTCCTGGCTGGTTATGGACAATGTCGTGGACCCTCTTGTGGGGTACGCTTATGCTCGACGGGTGGGCTCGGCATGGCGTGCTGGCGAACTTTTGCCCAGATAGACTTCGCCTAGGGAAGGTGCTTGTAGACGCCGTCATTGGTTTACCAAAATCATAGCTGTGATTCGATGAAAACGCGGGCTTAGAGAAATGGATGGATCCAGACTAGATCGCAACACAGCTTGTTGAGACTTAGGTACCGATCAACTTCACAGTTATTTGGGCCTTCTTCTTTACTGTGGATTAGTGTTGTAGTGCGTATTACTGTAGTTTTATTTTAATTATGTTGGGAATACCCCAGCTGTATTTTCCCGAAACAATTGTGGGTCGGTACCATTCAAGGTTGCTCTGGACCCAAGATCATAGTTCGCTGCAAAGGATATGAGGACTGACGATCCTTATCTCCGGTGGACACTTACTCCAGAGAGAAATACTACATTAACTGATTCACGGGTCAGCAACTTTTTACGCACGAATTTAACATATCTCGTGTGACTACTAGAACCATCTACTACAGTAGAACCATACAAGTGATCTCTGTAGGTCCGTGGGGTTGGAGCGAAGGTTGGTTGCGGAACTTACTAAATTAGACCGAGTGCAGGCTCTCCACAATATCAATTACAGTATCACCTCTTTTTTGGTGACTCATGCTTGTAACACGTCATGACTGAGCAATACGTCATTCTTCAAACAAAAGAATGGACGTGGTGCCTCTCGTAATGGACCTGATGCACGCACAGGGCTGGTATACAAGGAGTTGAATTGCGATTGGCAACACAGCAATGGCAGTCCAAGACCAGTCTGGTCCAAGCGGCAGCGGCCAGTCAGGCTTGCCGCCAGTGCTCGACTTCCCTTGCAAAACGGGATTTCCGCACCGGGACCCCACCGTGAGAAAGAACAGTCCGACGTTGCTCTCGCCACCGGCGTTGGTCCCGTAATCCTACAACTCCAGAACCCCCAGGGTACCCTAGAGTGTTACCTGAGATGAGTTTGCGAAGCCATAGACGTTGCCTTGATTATTCCGCGACCGCTGCCAAGACCGCTGCACAAAAACGCGAGCTTGATCGGAACTTGAATTCCAACTTGAATTTCAATCGCTACTACCACCCACATCTTGCGCCTCCTATTTCTACTAGTATACGAAGTCCATAAAATGGGAGATACCACCCCCACTAGATCTTCCCATGAGACTTCCGATCTTGGTTTCGGTGAGTGTCACTAACTGATTGACCATTGTTCAATTGAATGGCTCAACTTTGGGCCAAAAGGGGTCGACACAGCGGCGAACAATGCGTCACACGCAACCGTGTTCATTGGCATGCTCAGCGATGAAGTACTTCTTATCATATTCGACTTCTGTCGGCTGGCTGCCGGGGAGAAGTTCAACGACGCTTCCTACGAAGGAAACTGGAACTTGAACCAGTCACGCTGGTGGCACAAGCTCACGCAGATTTGCCAAAGATGGCGGTCTCTTATCCTTTCCTCGCCATCTCGCTTGAATCTACGTGTTGTTTGCACAAAGGGTACCCCTGTAGAAGAAATGTTCGCATATTTTCCCCACTTACCACTTGACGTCGACTATGTGTTCCAACAAGGGGAAAAGATACGACCTGACGATGAACGGAACATACTCCTTTCCCTCCAACGCCGCCATCACGTGCGCCGTATTCGCCTCAACGCGCCAACTCTTGCCTTGCAAAACATGGTCATCCCGCTAGGTGAAGAGTTTCCATTATTGGATCGTCTTTCAATTACTTCTGAGTGTGTCTTCGCAAGAGTCACACTTCCCAAATCATTACGGGCTCCAAATTTGCGCTACCTCATCCTCAGGAATGTCACCCTTCAGACAGGAACCCCTATTCTCACGACTTCCAAATGGCTCGTCTCACTCACACTCTGGGACATCCCCACCTCAACTCACATTCTACCGGAATATCTCGTTGGCCTACTTGAGCTTACGCCACGTCTCCGGGCCCTGTCAGTCAGTTTTCGCTTCCACATCTCCGACAGTAGTGTGGGCACAAGCCTACCACTGGCGCCAGAGGCTCAAAAAACGATCATCATACTTCGTTGCCTCGAGCAGGTTGATTTCACAGGCGACAGTACTTATCTAGAAGGCATTCTAGCTCGTATCATTGCTCCCGCTCTCAGGAAGTTCTCTATCTATATCTCCGATCAGCGCTCATATGGTACACTACCGAATCTTTCACGGTTTCTCGATGCAACAACCGAGTTCAGCTTCCGCGTCGCCTTGATAAACTTCCGAAAGGACGGCGTAACTATCGACAGCGGCGACATGAGACCGCATCGAGGCAGTAACCTCCCTTTCTATCTCAGCGCCTGGGTAGAGCCGCTTTCCTGGCACACAGCTTCTGTGTCAAACATTTGTAGCGCGATTGGGCCGGTTTTCTCTGGTACAGAGGAACTTATCTTCGGCGGCTATCCAGAAGAGGATGCTGACTGCATCAACTGGCATACAATTCTTAGGCAATTTAGCAACGTAAAGACACTCAAGGTACCCGATCAACTCGTAGAGGAGCTTTCTTTGTCCTTGGAACCTGATCGTGAAGGGGCCCTGGGGCTGCTACCAAAGCTGCAACAGATTGTGGTTCCTAGGGATGTCGAGGATGATTTCGATGAATTCATCGACTCACGTCGAATTGCAGGCCATCCTGTTAAACTCGTCCGCATGCGTTGGCAGTAGACACTTTACGGACGACTTCAAGTTCTCAGTTCCCAACCATAACCGAGATAAATGTACTTCATGTCCTTATCGTCTACCCTTCAAAAGTGACACTCGCCAGGAATGCGATTGAGATTGAAATTAATATTCGTTCCTGTACGTAGTACCGACAAAGCACACGGGTATCAGCGTTTTTTGTTTTTTGTCACCTTGTATCATTTATGGGTATTATGCCCCTCATACGATCACAGTCTCCACCAATGATGCCGACCTCTGAGAATACTGTATATGACGGCCTCTCCGTGCTCTTCGGGTTATCAGAACAATCTTTTCATTCAATTTCCGTAGCAGAAGGAAGACTTGAGGAACGCTCACGAGATAATCCTCCCGGCACCCACCCATTCATCTAGGCCAATCGGGATGACATTCGTGCTCGTCCTTCCCAGGTTTGATATGACACGCTCAAAGCGTTATCGAAATGTCGATGAGGTGGGAATTGTTACCAACGTGCTTTTCTGGGCATATCCTATGTGACGTCCCTTTATGTGTCGGGGCACGGGCAGCCTTGCTGGTTGGTATCCCTGCTGGATTTACAGCCTGTAAGTACGCGGCATCTACGCCCTAAATTTGGGGTCGTGGTTCAGGCCTCGAGGTACCAAACGTTGGCCGTCATACCTTCGGAATGAACATACAGTCGTACCTAAGAGCCCTCCGCTGAAAAGTTTGGCCGGCAGGGCCGGCAGGTAGGTGCTCCAAGACAGAATGGTTGGAATATGTGTTTGCGCAATTCGGTGTCGAGCTCTACTTAAGAGCGTTTTTGTATGTCCGGATACTAGGTGACCATCACGGCGAACATCCACCATGACATCGGCCACACCTCGCGTACTGATACTCTCTCTGAGCAATAAATAGAATCTCGCCGAGTACTTGCAGGCGCTGTGAGTGGCCCGTGCCCATTGGCGCAACCGGAGCACTCTCACGAATCTCACGATCAGACAACCTATATGGTTATACTGGTCAACATCGTTAATTACTGGCAAAGTCCCTGCGAGATTCGGACGGTCTATGCCTTTCGACTGACGCGGAGTTAGCCATAGCGTTGTTAGCTGCATGAGGAAAAAAAACGGAGCGGCTTTTCCGAGTTGCGGATACGATCGAAGAGCTAGCGCCCACAAACTTCGGGTCGTCGAATTGAATCTTTCTCGTGCAAATACGCTGCGTCGCGCTTGGTGGACTTGGAAGAACTAGCGACGGACAATATGTCTAGCACATCGCCTGGACGACTGACCTTAAGCTTCATCGCCCCTCGCGCTGCCGACCAGTGACTCGTTTAAACCTAAGCCACATGCCATCCGAGTCCGAGTCCACGGGAGGAACTGCATCAGTCTCCCTTGTGCGCACGCGGATCTCAATGTTGAGGCCGCAACTAGCGCAGCCTCCAGCGGGTTGTGGGAGGGTGTCGTGGTTGGCCTTGGTTGGCAGCTTCATATGAGTATTTGATGCCCAGGTTTGCGTTCTTTCCTCGGTCCTCTTTATAGTTTGAATGGCCTTTTGGAGCCTGCAAGTCAGAGGGAATTGGATTTAGCGTTGTGTTGAGACAAGCACGATTTGTCGTAAATAGTGCAAAAATAGTGTGAAATTCTAGTCTCCGACACTACAACTTGAACGCAACGGGGCCTTACACAGTTCCTATCCGAGTCTGAGATATCTAATGGTCTAGTGTCGACTCGACCATTCGCCCGCCTTACTATTTCCGTTGTCAAAATGTGCAGTGTGAAACTGTGAAGTCTTTTTTGCGAACCACGAACCGGCACCGTTTATATACGCACTTATAGTACACTAGATAAACCACAACTTGAATGAGAGCACTAGCAGATAATAGAACTCGTCGTCGGTGCCACTGTTGGCAGTGGGCCCGCCCTCCTCACTAGTACACATAAAGGATGTTAGATATGTCTGAATGCACGTATTGATACATAGAACAAACGCACTTTTTTCACCCTTGACCTCTCGCCTGGGGGTAATAGTTTGCATCGTCCACGCTAGGGCGTACAAGACTCCCTTATTCCCTCAGGTACGTCTTGAATATTTCTTTGAACTCGGTTTGAGTTCTGACAACGGTTACCGGACGGCCAGCCAGCCGGCGATCTTCACAGAACTTGGCACAGGAGTTCGCCTGCCCACGCTCTAAGCAGAGAAGGTTGAGGGCTGGCAACAAATTACCGGCCGTATCCTCATCTAGTGCAAGGGAAATGTGCTCCACATTTCCCCCAGATACGAACAGCGTCTGCAGGGCGGTGAATGAATGGAGGAGTTGCACCCAGTCGGTGTAGCCTATTCGTAGATCTCGATCCCACGAAGAGATCGACAAATGACGCACGTTGCAGAGCTTATCGGAGAACTGTCGGAACACCTGAACTACTTGCGAAACTCCCCGAATGTGCTTTTTGTGCGAGAAGAAGATCGCAATATGGTTATCGCCTTCATGAGAAAAGTCAAGCGTGATGTCACCAGGGATGAGGCGCACATCCACCCGGCTGAACAGGGTTAGCCGAGGGTCTTCTGAGCGGTGAATGAACTTGAAGATTTGAGAACTTTGAAAGTTAACGGATGGATCAAGGTGGTACCGCAGGCATATATTGTTGAGCCGAGGGCAGTCAATTTCGGCCACAAGGTCCTCCGCATAGCCGCAAACGCGATCGAATTCGATGGATGTGAGAGCCGGAAGGATAACCCGTGTGTTAGGAGTTGGGCCTTGTCGATTGGGGAGGGAAGTATTCGAATCCAATGGGTCTGATTCAAATCCAATATAAAAAGATCTGAGCTTGGTCAACGGAGACAGGCATAGAGCCATGCCCCTGGGTGGGATGCAAAGATAAGGCATCATTCTGGCAAGATGGAGTGTCACGAGGTCGTGAGCATTGGAAATAAGAGCCGGTACATCTTGGAAGTAAATGCCGTCTAGGTGGAGTTCCTGTAAACATGGCGATCCGTCCACTGGCAAGAATTCATGTAGAAGGACTGGTTGATCTACACGTCTTAATGAAAGCTGAAGTTTGATCAGCGCTGGAAATGGCTCCCATATTACCGTAACCAGCTTTGCCAAATGTCGAGAAGTCGTATAAAGGATGAGATGGGATACACGATTGGGGTGTTCAAGTGCTGCAATTGCAACATCTTCATCGATAGGGCGGGTAAGGCCTTCGTCAAAGTCAATGACGATAGGGAAGGCCGGCCAGCAACTCAGGTGTGTCCTGACAGGGGTCCCGCGTTTGCAACGAAGTTGGATATGGAGACGGAGTGGTGACGCAAATACAAGTTGTCGCCAGCTTCGGCATACGTGCGCCAGTCTTTCCCATCCCCATGCGTACCTAAAAGGAGAACCGAGTTGACTGATTCTGATGAAATCGAATATATCAAGCATGACATCTTCTGGGAGCATGGTGATCGACGTTTTGGATTCGCGATTCATGGCTACTATGCCATGCAAGTCAATGCTTGTTGGAGTCGCCGCATGGGTTCGAAGACGTGCCTTGATCCTGTATTTCCCCCTGGATCTTATGACGACTTGTACAGGAGAAATATTCAGACCTTCACGTATGTTATATAAAGTGGCACCGGAATGCGAATGTCTTAGTCAAGAGAGTATGGTCACCACCGGTCACCACAGCTAAAAGTCTGCTAGGACGACTGTGGGAAAGGACGTCCATGCAAGTGGACACGTCACGTGGACAAACGTCAACAAATAAATCTCTCCTCTCTCGATGACAATGGCCTTCGCACTCGCCAACTGCTTAGCGGAATCTGTACGACAAAGGGTTCGTATTGGACATGGCAGTGACGAAGCGGGTATTTGCGTGATTCCCCTGGGACGTTGCATGGGCAGGTGGGCGTGCCGTATGTCCTTCTGAACTCGTGTGTGTACTCAAACGAGCACAATGCTGCTGTCTAGGCTTCTGCTTCGGAATCGGAAAAGGCTAGTCATTAGCCCATCATGATCGTCGGCCTTTCCCATCCGCATCGTTCCGAGTCTTCCATTCTATGACGTAGCTCGCTCCTGCATTCAAAGGGCGGTCTATGTCGACGAGGGCCATCATTTTCCTCATGGTGCGTGGTACTCTCCTCTGGCCTGAAGCCGCTTATTATCACGCGTAATACTGATACTGCTATGACCATCATCTTAGGAGCCTCTGGACGACCTCACCGAACTCCACAGCGCGTATTTTCTGGCGTGCTCAGCCACGAGGAGGCAAAGATGAGCCTGTACGTGAGGCACATTCCTGTCAGCAGGCGACTGCTGTAGAAACAAATCATGTCCGTGTTCAGTCGCGTCCTGGCGAGCGAAGGAGCGGCGGAAGACGCCACTGCGCATAGCGTCTTCCTTATCCGACAGTGCGTGTAGCGGTGGCCCTATGCACCTTTTCGTACTGACGACGTATTGATATATCCTTTTTTCGCCTCGCTGGGCATGGTTCCTCGCTTCTAGAAAGCGCGCACAGGGCGAGCGCACTGAGGCCTAAGTGGAGTCACAGTCGGTGGTGTTGAAGGACCGGGCAGAAGAGGGAATTTCTGCCCTTTTGGCAAAGCAGCAATCGTTGGTATGCCTTTGTACCAATGATGTTTAATTTGGAATTCCACGACTTTTGCTCTGCTAGCCAAGTCGCTTGTTCCTCATTGACAATAGGGTCCAGAAGGACGTCTCTGAGGTCGGAACCCAACGTGAAAACAGCATTATTTAGACTATCGACAAACACTTCTACCGTATGTAAGACCATAATGAGGGCACTAGTAAATACTAGAACTCTTCGCCCGTGCCACTGTTGGCAGTGGTCCACACCCCCACTAACGCACATACACGATATTAAATATGTCCGAATGCACTTATTGATACATGATAAAACAAATGCGAATTTCTTTCCCCTCGTGTACGGAGGTGAATCCGTGTGAGTTCGAGTGGAGAACGGTTCCCGGGATGGAATTTAGAAGGGAGAGATAAAGGAAAAGCAAGCGGGATCAGCGACTTGAACGGCGATGGCGATGACGATGGCGAGGCTAAGATGACGAAGAGGTGACGAGGCTGGCTGGGACGGCAACAGCGTTGGCACTGGCAATGACAATGGCGAAGGAGCTTAGTAGAGGTAAGAGGGTTCACGCAAGATTTAGAGAGAAAACAGAGGATACATTTCCGAACGTATAGTTGAGAATGAAGAGGGGTAGCAAAAGAGGGGCGGAACATAGGTGCGAATGACTGGGAAAAAGCTACAGGTGGCACTGAGATGAGACGCGAGTAAGACTAGCAAAAATCTAATTGAAAGTAAACGGTAAAGTGGAGCATCCGAGAATAGAAAACAAAGAGGGCCGAGACAGTATGACGCACGACAATAAGAATCCTCCTCCTCCTACGCGCAGCGATCCGCGCTGGCAAAAGCGACGAACAGTGGGTGGCATGGATTCTAACTGGTAGATGGTTGAGAGTTAGCGGAATCCCGTCAATGGGCGCAGCGATCGACACTAGCGAGAACAATGACTTGAGGGTGGCATAGGATCTGACTGGAGGATGGGTAAAATGGCGAAGAGCGAGACTGATAGGATGAAAGAGAAAGAGAAAGAGATGGGCGAAGCGATGGTGAAAGACGGCTCCAGCTAGGCCTTGTTTGGGGGTCGATGTGGACCGACGAGCACGGTAAACAGGGGCCACAAGTCGAGAAACAAAGAGTGGCGTGGGTGGAGCGGTGGTTATTAGCGAAAAGTAGTATATGAGGAGGCAGAGTCGAGACGCGAGAGATACACGAAGATCGGAAAATGAAATTATGAGGCGGCGATGGCGATGACGGGCCGGGTGGCTGAGAGCAGGAAAAGGCCGAACGCGGCCGAAACGAGCGAAAACAGGTGGCTTTGGGCCCAGCGCCCGAGCGATCCTTACACTCGCTCTCTCGCCGCGGGTAATAATTTGTATCGTTTAAGCGATTGCCTGCAAGACCCCTCCCCTATTCCCTCAGGTATGCCCTGAGTCTTTCCTTGAACTCAGTTTCAGTTTTGACGATGGTTACCGGGCGGCCAGAAAGCCGGCGATCTTCACAGAACTTGGCACCGCAGTTCTCCGGCCCATCTTCTAAGCAGAGAAGGTCAAGGGCTGGCAAAAATTCGTTGGCCATCTCTTCATCCAGTGCAGGAGAAATGTCCTTCACACTTTCCCGAGACACAAACAGCATCCGGAGACTGGTGAATACGCGGAGGATGCGCGCCCAGTCGGTGCGGCCTATTACGCTTTCCCTCGAACGGATGGAGAAATGACGCACGTTGGAGAGCTTAGCGGAGAACTGGCTGAGCACCTGAAATACGAGCTCGGCCAATTGCGAAGCTCCCCAAAATCGTTTACTGAAAAAGAAAACAATTGTAATATGGGCTTCTTTAGAAAATTTGAGCTCGAGGCCACCGGTGACGCATTCTACAACGACCTCGCTGAACAGGGTTAGGTGAGGGTCCTCTGAGCGGTTAATAAACTTGAAAATTTGGGAACCTGGAAGTCGTAGGTCAACGGATGAATGATCGTGGTACCACAGGTGTATATCGTTGAGCCGGGGGCAGTCAATTCCGGACACAAAGTCCTCCACATAACCGCAAACGCGATTGAAGATAATGGATTTGAGAGCGGGAAGGACAGTCCGTGTGTTAGTAGCTGGGCCTTCTCGATCGGGGAAGAGATAATCCGTTTCGAATCCAATGTAGAGATTCGAGCTTAGTCAGCGGAGACAGGCACATGGCCATGGACAAAGGCGGAAGTAAATGGCATTTAGGAGGAGTTCCTGTAAACGTGGTGATCCACCCACTGGCAAGAATCCGTCTTGAACGACTGGCTGATCCACATATCCTAATGAAAGCTGAAGTTTGGTCAGCGCTGGCAATGGCTCCCGTATTACAGTAGCCAGCTTCTTCAAATGCCTGGGTCTCATAAGAAGGACGAGAAGGCATACTCGATTGGGGTGTTCAAGTGCAGCAATTGCATTATCTTCATCAATAGGGCGGTTAAGGGCATCGTGGAAGTCAATGGCGATAGGAAAGGGTGGCCAGCAACTCAGGTGTGTCCTAACAGGGGTCCCGCGTTTGCAACGAAGCTGGATATGGAGACGGAGTGGTGATCCATATACAATTTGTCGCCATCTTCGGCATACATGTGCCAGTCTGACCCATCCCCAACTGAAATAAGCACTTCCGTGGTAAAACCACCGGTAACTGATCATGTCGATTATTCTGAAGAAATCGAATATATCGAGCATTACATCGTCCGGGAGTATGGTGATCGACATTTTGTATTCGTGATTCATGCCTACTATGCCATGCAAGTCAATACTTGCCAGAGTCGCAGCAGTCGCTGCATGGGTTCGAAGACGTGCCTTGAGCCCGTATTTCCCCTTAGATCTTATGGCGATTTGTACAATAGATATATTCAAGCCTTGACGCAGAGGGCGAATGACTTAGTGAGAGAGTGAATATTAGTGAATGGTCACCACAGCTGAAAGTCTGGTAAGACGACCGCGGGAGGGAAAGTGCGTAAGCGCCAGGCGACCGTGGACACGTCAAGAAATCTCTCCTCTCCTCATCTCACGATGACCACCCGCTAATGCCTTCACCCCTGCCAACTACCTAGAGGAATAGGTGCGACAAAAAATCCGTATTGGGCAGGACGGTGACGATGCGGATTCGCGCGATCACTCTGCAGATGTTGCATGGGCAGCTGTATGTTCCGTATGTCCCACTTCTGAATCTCTATGTGTACTTAAACGAAACACACCGCTCCAGGCTTCTGCGTGCATCTGAGTCGGAGAAGGCCACGCAGAGTCACACATCATTTGCCAATCATTTGCCCCACCATGATCAATCGTCAGCCCGCCCACAAGGCCTGTCCCTTAGGCGTCGTTCTTCCATTTCATGACACAGCTCGCACCCACACAAAAAAAGGCTGTCTTTGTCGAGGAGGGCCAAGATTTTCCACATGGTGCGTAGCCCTCTCTCGTCTGGCCTGAAGCCGTTTATGTTCCGTGTCTGGGCGACCTCGTCGATCTCTACAGGCACGTATGTGCTTGCATACCAAGCCACGAGGAAGACAAGGCGGGACCATATGCGAGGTACATTGCTGTCAGCACGAGACTGTTTTGAAAACAAATCATGACCGTCTTCGTTCACATCTGGGCGAGTGAAGGCAAGGCGCCACTTGGCATAGTCCTTCTTGCCTGACGGTGCGTGTGGCGGTGGCTCTATGCGCCTATCATACTCACGACGTATCGATTTAGACATTTTTTCACCCCGTTGGGCATTGTTCCTCGCTTCTGGAAAGCGCGCACAGGCGAGGGCGCTAAGGTTATAGGGCGGAGTCACCATCAGTGGTGTTGCAGGACCAGGCAGAAGACGAAATTTCTGCCTCGTTTGGAAAACAGCAACCTTTGGCACGTCTTTGTACCAAAGATGTTTGTTTTCCAGTTCCTCGATTTTCGTTCTTGACAAGTTTGTCCCCCATTGACATTAGTCCAGGGGTACATCTCCCCGGATGGATCCCAACGTGAAACAGCACACTCTCGCCATTGGTAAACGAATGGTCCATGTACGTAACGGACGACGAAACTGGGTCCTGATGACTAAGTGAGTGGTTAACCGATGCTATGTCTCACCTTTACGTCGTCAATCAAACGTCTCGACCACGCCGTCCTTTGATCTAAAGAGGGCACGCTTCAGTCATTCGGTTTTACTATTTCTACAGATCTTTTGTAGTCGTCGGGTTTGATCCCGTGCTCGCTTCGTTATTTCACCTTGTCTCTTTTTCGGCTCTGTTCGTCTCGCCTGTCACTCGCACATCTCGTCTTGTGTCTCCTCGATCACTCCATTTCCATATGCCGCCCATTTCTCACATCCCACCTTCTCACTCCCACCTACTCAGTGCCTTGATGTCTTCTCCTGTACGAAGTAGTATCATTGTCATTTTGCCCTTTCGAGCACGTGAATCGTGTGGAATCATCATAAGAGATACAGTAACGGGTTTACATCATCAACTACTACGATCTCCCTGGGTAGTCACGAGCGTTGGTAAACGTGGGGGTGGTGAGCCAGCCACGGCGTCTCAAGCTGAAGTGCGGTCCCGCACTGTGCTACACGGCTCATCGTCAGGTTCGTAAACGTACGCGGCGACCTGCGGACTGGCGTGCTGAGAGGAAAGAGGTATACGCATCATCGGTATGTCCCCATCCGCTAGAAACCAGCTCCCGCAGCTCCGGGAGCAGCTCCGAGGGGAGCTCACCCTCATCAAGCTGCAAAGAACGAAATAGATCCCCCACGAGGCCACCGGTGAGCTGAAGGCTGTTCACACCGGGGAAAATCCGGAGAAATCCGTGCCACTTTTCAAGGTCTATCTCGTCCTGCCATGGCGTAGAGCCGTCCTTGTAAAACCCAAGGGTGAGGTTTTCTACTCCCTTGAGCAGTGGCTCAAGCGCGTCGCAGATCTGCGCGGCGCAGGTGGCCTGCCAATTGAGCGGCTCGCACTTCACTTGCACAAGAAACGGATGCGAGTCCGCGCGTTCGGGCTGCGGGTCCACGATCACAGAGACGAAGTCTTTGTCGAAATGCACCTCTACGGAGCGGAACATAAATTTTCCGGTCGTGCGAACAAACTCGCGCAGGCGACTGAGGTTGAATGTGATTTGGTTGAAGAATTCAACATTGAGTGTTGTGAGGAGTGGCGCATTGATTCGGGCTAGGACCCCCTCCAGATAGGTGCTGCTACCCCGGAAGGCAATTTCCTTGAGGCTGGGAAGTGCGATTGGCGTCGGCTGTGCGGGGCTCTCGAATCTCCGCTTGGAAATGGCTGTGTAAAAATGGACCATCAAGCTTTCCAGACATGTCATGTGAAGGAGCTGTGCAACCAGGTGCGCTGGGTTGAACTCGGAGGAGGCTGGGACGTTCCAAAGTCGAAGTGCGATGAGGCCCTCGGCTTTTCTGAGCAGCTGAGATTGCATTGGAATGGAGATGTTGGATAGTGTAAGGTGGCGGAGAAGCGGTGCTAGCAATTTCTCCGGAAGCGCCAAGCCTGCACGGCTTTCCGTCGACAAGTGAAGGGACAGCTTTTCCAGCATCGGAAAATCGCGCTCCATGGCTTTGAAGAGGTTGCACAAAACCGCAGTCGGTGCGACGACGTGAATACGACGCACGCGTTCATGTTGCTGGAGCGCCAAAATAGCACTCTCCTCATCTGCGGCGGATATTTTACCTGGGATTGCAGGGTAGTAGATTATAAGAGGTAGTAGGGGTGGCGAATGTGAGAGCATGGTTTCGACAGGGATGCCATATGTGCAAACGAGATGTAGATCCAAGCGGGTTGGCGATGCGAGGATAAGGTGTCGCCACCTTCTGCATACGTGGATGGGCTTGTACCACCAGCGTTCGAGATTCCAGCCCTGATCCTCGCTAGTTGTACTGTATAGTCGGTACCAATTAAAGATGTTCAGGAGCACGTCATCGTTGAGTCCGCTAGCAGTTACGCGTAGGGTACGGCGTCCTTCAAGTTTTTTGGTCACTCTTTAGTTGGAAGGACATCGACACTAGGAGATGGAATACGGACCTCTGCTTTTCCATGTAGTGCGGCGAAGTCCAAACCCGAAGCCAAGAAGTTGAAACATCCTAAAGTGCTGAACAACCGCAAAGGTTGTTCAGGCCCTAGTAGTACTTCAGGGAGTCAAGGTACTTGGCTGTCCTGATGAGGAAAGACTTGTCGCCGAAGCGCCCGGAGCGTTCAGTTGCTGCCTGTGACGGCAACTCTCCAAGGGCCAAAGCCAACCTAAACTTGCACTGCGCCTGCGTTACCAATCAACCCGAGTGGTCGTCGAGCTCCTCGCACCTGCCTCATGCATGCATCGTGTTTTACACGTGGCACCACTGCACAGCTGCACATGCCAGCACGCGGCGTCTATTCTCTGGCTCGGTCATTCGGCTATAGCAAGATCCAAAATTATTGGCGAGTGCTTACACGTATTTTCCAGCGGTCTAAAAAGCGGAGTTCACTGTTAAGTTAAGGAGAATAAGAGTTATATTTTTGATATAGGGTTATAAAATGGTTATTGGTATCAGACCTACCAAATCTGGGTTATTGATTTGTTTTTGGTTGCTACAGCCAATTTCAAAAACTCGGCACGGGTGGCAGAATCACCCATTCAATTCCCGTATCTGTGGGAAAACCGTTGCAACTCGCCAATAATTTTGGATCTTGCTGTAACCAAAAATCCCACGACCTGATCGCAATATCAGCACCTACCATAGTCACGCCTCTGAATGCTACACGAACTCTATCAAATGGTAGACACCACCAGCACCACCTGCTTTAACACTGAAACCTCTCGGCTTAGTCTCGGTGAGCTTTGCCTGGTAAAAATATGCGTTTCAACAGCTCAACTTTTGGTCGAAAAAGGGCTTGACATGAACGATACACTCCACACTGGCACGACCGTGTACGCTGGAATCCTTAACGACGACGTGCTTCTTTCAATATTCGATTTCTGTCGACTAACCGACGAAGAGAAGAATGGTGCTAATGATTTCCGATTCGGGGTCGATAGTACTTTTAATGACCAGAACCTTGATGGAAAATGGGACCGGCAACGTTGGTGGCATGGATGTTGGTGGCACAAGCTTACGCAGGTTTGCCAAGGATGGCGGTCTCTTATCCTTGCCTCGCCATCTCGACTGAACCTACACGTTATTTGCGCAAAGGACACCCCAGCGGCGGATATGCTTGCCCATTTTCCGCATTTACCACTCGTAGTCGTCTATAAGTTCGAACAAGGAGAACGACTGAAGCATAAACAGAATATACTTCTTTCCCTCCAGCATCGCCATCGCCTTCGCAGTATTCATCTCAACGCAAAGACTACTGCCTTGCAGAAGATGGCCATTCCTTGGGACGAAGAGTTTCCATTGTTGGTCAGTCTCACGATTATCTCTGAGGATATCAGCGCCTCCACGGCGTTCACACTCCCCAAATCTTTCCGAGCTCCAAACTTGCGCAATCTCATCCTCAGGAATGTCATTATTCAGACAGGAACCCCGATACTCGCAACTTCCATTCCCCTCACCATACTCATACTCGAACGAATCCCCACCTCAGCCCACATTCCTCCGGAATACCTGGTCGACCTACTTGAACTTATGCCCCAACTCGTGATACTGTCAGTCGGTTTTCCCTTACCCACCCGTGGCCGTGGTGTGAGCACACACACACCGCCATCGCAGGCTCAAAAAAAGTTCATCACACTTCGTTGCCTCGAGCGGCTTCACTTCATGGGTACCAGTTACTATCTAGAGGACCTTATTGCTCGTATCAACGCCCCCGTTCTCGAGCTGTTCTATATCTATATCTTCTATCAGCGCTCATTTGGAATACTGCCAAATATTTCGCGGTCTCTAAATACAACAGTCGAATTCAGGTCTCGCATCGTCGCGATGGATTTCCACCAATACCTTGTTTCCATAGAAATGGGAGACACGAGACCGAATATTGGCTATAAGTTTCCTTTCCAGGTATGCGTCAGGGGAAACTTGTGGCAGCGTTCCAGGGACTCGGACTGGCGATTAGCTTCTGTGTCACAAATTTGTAGTGCAATTGCGCCGGTTTTCTCCGTTACGGAGGAACTTATCCTTGGAGATATTGACCATGGGATCCCGTGGGAGACACAAAGTAACGACATCCGCGTCAACTGGCATAACATCCTTAGACAGTTCAGCCACGTAAAGACACTCATGGTGTCAGGCGGGCTTGTAGAGGAACTTTCTTTGCATTTGCAACCCGACGGTGATGAGGCTCTAGTACTCGGACTGCTACCGAAGTTGGAACGGATTGTGGTTCCTAGGGATTTTGATGTAGGGAATGCTTTTGCCGCATTCATTGATTCACGCCGATTCGCAGGCCATCCAGTGTACCTCTTACACGACATCGTCCCAACGCGTGGGTGGCAAGACCTTTACTGGCTGTTTTAAGTCCTGTCTTCTGTCCAAGCGCGGCACCTCGCGTTCGTGACGGTCGTCGAACTCGATAGCCAAAAGCGTCGCTCACTTGTCTTGCCATCGCGATAGTTTTGTGAGGTTTGACATTGAAACCCACAAGGGGTAATGCACAGTGTATGGATGGATATTTGACGCTTTTTGTTTGCGTATCTGATTTCATGTATTTTCTCTCTGATAGATGACTGCAGCCCCATCACTTTCTTCGGTATTTTCAGAATAAACTTCCCAGTCACATCTACAACTTACAAATACTAGTTGCTGTTAAATTCCCGTGGAAAAGGAAAACTTCTTTCTAGCCAAGGCATGAGACACTCGCCCACGTCTAACTGTGCCAGAAAGCCCCACATGCCTGTTGATTGGGGGACAGGCACGGTGCAAACTGTTTCAAGTACGGATCACTCCGATATGCGTTCAACGTTGTGGGAATTTCTACAGTGACTACAGTAATAATAAGCGTAGATGCCGTGACCATTGGTAAACACCCTCTCGTGTCGTCTCACATTGCAGCTACTCGCGCCCTCACTCAGATTGTCGAGCGCGAAACTCTCGCTCACCAGCTAGCATTGCACCCACTTCAGGGAAACGGGGTGAGATGTCGGCCTTGAACGGGACAGGACGACTGGAATGCGCACCGCCGTCAGCCTGGAATGTCCGAACAGGGAAATATGATGGGCACTCACACCACGAGACCGTCCTCTACCCATCCGTCCACATCAATCGGGGTTACATTCCCGTGCTCGTCTTTCCCAGGTTCGATATTACAAGCCCAAAGTGTCATCGCGATGTCGATGAAGAGCGAATTGTTCGCGACGTGCTTTCCTGGGCAGATTCGTCTCCCGAATCCGTACGTGACGTGGCCTTCCTCTTTTGTTTCGGGCGGGCAAGGGGCGACCTCGCCATTGGCGTCCAAAAACCTTGCTGGATTAAAGTGTGCGGCGTCTGCGCCGTATATTTCGGGGTCGCGGTTGAGGTGCCACACGTTGGCCATAATGATAGTACCCTTCGGAATGAACATGCCTTCGTACCAGTCGTCCTCTGCCGCGAGGTGTGGGAGGCCAACAGGGTCCACGGGCCGCCATCGCAGCATTTCCTTGACCATGGCACGGATGTAGGGTAGGTGCTGGAAGTCAGCAAAAGTGGGGATACGTGTTCGCCCAACTATCGCATCGAGCTCTGCTTGAGCGCGTTTTTGTACGTCCGGATACGTGACCATTGCGAGCATCCACCAAGCCAAGGCTGCGGACGATGTCTCCGCACCTCCCGCGCTGATACTCGCTCTGAGAAACAAGCCCAAATCTCGGAGAGTACATGAACGTACTATGTCATTGCCGCAACCCAAGCACTCTCACGATCAGATAGCGTATACCGGCTCGCGTCCTTGATCAAAGTTCCTACAAGACTTGGACGGTCTATATCTTTCGACTGACGTGGGGTCAGCTATAGTATTGTTTGACAACATAAGGAAGAGAACGAACCAGCTTTTTGCGGACACCATTGAAGAGGCCAACAAACATCGCTGAATCTTTTTCATGCCAATACTCTGCGTCGCGCTTCCATTTGGCGAATCTACAATACGGTAGCTTTAAAGCTGGTTCATTCCCTCGTGCAAGGAACACCCACCTGCTTGGAATGCGTCTCATCCACGGAAAGAATTCCACGAAGTGTGCACCGGGAAGAGCTGCCCGCGTCAGGCGTGCAACAAAGTCGTTGATCGCCTTCACCTTCGAATCCAGCTCCGAGGCTATCGGTGCAGTGTCATACGTAACAGCCATGGCAACAGACGCAGTCGTTCGGCGAAGGTGTTTGTCCCACATAACAGGCTGAGCAATGAGTCCGGAGGTAAGCAGAATGGCTTCATGTAGTTGTGAGACCTTGAAGGCCTCGGCGACAGGCTTGCTGAGACCTTCATGGACAGCTTTGCGCATTCGGCGCCATCTATAAGGTCGTCAGGAAAGACGGATTATAATCAAAATTCGGCACACAATGGCCCAAGATTTTGAAATGTGATAGCCAAGCCGCCGCAGAGGATTTGCGCAGCGACGATGTTGCGCGGGCGGTCTGAGTATATTCCGGCACGGCGGTCCAGTAAATCAGCTGCAGTCTTCTGGGTGTTAAGGACGATTATAGGTTGTCCTGCGGCATTTACGTAGAAAACGTCGCCTAAAGAGGTAATTAGAGAGTTCCACACGTAGCGGCAGAGGGAAATAGCTTCCGACCGAATTGTTGTTTCCACTCCATGAAAGTGAGCCATTGCTGGCTACGCAGTTGAAGTGCGTTTCCCAGGAGAGGGAGACCTCGCGGTCCTGGCGGAAGTTTTCGCCAGGGGCTTTGGAGATAACGCGCGGCCAAGAAAACAGCAAAACCGGTTGTAATAGAAAATGAGAGGATCAGGTGTTGCTGTGCGACCTCATTGACTCCCCAAGGGACTAGGCCATTGAGAGTGATGGGCATGCCTGGCGAAACTGGCAATAACTCGGCAGCGCCTTCGGGCACGCGTGTGGGACCCAGTTCTTATACTTTGAGCAGACTTCTCACGATCAAGCTTCGTCCCGAATAAGGAAGACCTTCCAAGCAAAGGAGAAAGATGGCAAAGTGAGCCGCTGGATCATGTTCGGTTGCTGTATAAAACCATTTTACGAGTTTAAGTTGAACCGCTGTCAATTTTACATTGACGAAGTGTTATCAAACAAACATGTGTAACTTATCTTGGTAACTTCGAACAGTTTGGATCCTTCCTTCAAGACCAGATGTCTCCAAAAGTAAATTTGTGAGTAACTGGACAGAGCGCCGCTCTAGAGCCGCCAGCGGCAAGTTTGTATGAAAGCATACGTAAGACATCGGTGTCTGCCGTGGGCGCTATGATGATGATGATGTTGCGCCGCTTGTTGTTCGGTTTGTCCCGCCTGCAGGTGGACAAGTGGGCGCAATTCCTGACTGCACCATAGTCTCACACCGCTCGGAAGATTCACGGAGATGGCAATGGTAAATAAGACTGATTGACCCTGCTTCTGATTGAGGATGGGCCCTACTTCACGAGCGCCTGCTCCAGCAGCAAACTCGGAACTAACTGTTGCACTGGCATCTTTCGGGCGGAGGCCGAGGTAGGGTGTCTGATACTTATGAGAGTTGTTAAATGCTACCTGGAAAGTTTTGTCAGAAACGTAGTAGACTGAACGAATCTCAAGCATCCGAGTTTGGACGACCACGTCGATCTTTAAAGAGCAGGCTTTATAGTCGAGCATGCGCGCTGTGCCCCACGGCGGTAGGGATTCGCGAATATTAACTTCGAGATGAAATCAGAATGCTGTACTTTCTCAGGCCCCGTGCGTATGTCGAGCTGCGAGCAAGGTCCGGAACCGTACATTCATCTTGCGCTTTAAATGAGCGCCTTTTTGAACGACGGTTGTGGCGAAACTGGAACTCCACCGCGAGGCTTCGTTCGGATTCGGAGGAGGGTCGAATGGGGCATCAAGGAATGGGATTTTCGAGGAGTTTGGGTGGCTCGTATGCGAACAACACAGGTATCTGCATCAGTCACGCAATTGCTACTAGTGGTTCCTCCTTGCCCACCCTTCCTCGGCTGAGGGTCATGTATCAATTTCTCCGTATGCATTACGTATATACGAGCAATCTAAGCGTTTATGCAGGACTCGGATGGCTGACGCCGCTCATTTATTCGCTCATCCTTCTATTTCCCTCACGGACCGATGAGTCGGCACTGACTCAGATTAGTCCTGGAATTCGCGTTCACCAGCGAGCATTGCGACTGCTTCCGGGAAGCGGGGCGTGATGTCGGCCTTGAACGGAACAGGACGACTGAAAACCAATACCCGCGCACTCGCATTTAGCGTGGGATCGCCAAGAACGATAGTAAGGGTCACTCACACGACAATTCCATTCTCCACACACCCGTCCACGTCAATCGTTATGACGTTCCCGTGTATGTCCTTCCCAGGCTCGATATTACACGCCCAGAGCGTCATTGCCAAGTCGATGAAGAGCGAGTTATTCGCGACGTGCTTCCCCACACATACACGCCTCCCAAACCCATACGTCACATGGCCCTCCTCCCTGGTTTCGGGAGGGCACGGGGTGTCCAAGAACCTGGCCGGGTTGAAGTGTTCAGCATCTGCGCCGTAGAGCTCCGGGTCGCGATTGAGGTGCCACACGTTCGCCATGACGATAGTGCCCTTCGGGATGAACATGCCCTCGTACCAGTCGTCCTCAGTCGAGAGATGTGGGAGACCAACGGGGCCCACAGGCTGCCATCGCAATGCTTCCTTAACCATGGCGCGAATATAGGGCAGGTGCGGCAAGTCAGCAAAGGTCGGCGTACGTGACCGCCCAACAACGGCGTCGAGCTCGGCTTGGGCACGCTTTTGAACTTCTGGATAGGTGACCATTGCGAGCATCCACCAAGCCAGCACACCCGAAGTCGTCTCCGCGCCCGCCGCGCTGATATCCATCGTGAACGACTAATAAAAAATGTGAGCAGGGTGTGCACGTACTACATGATCGCCGCGACCCAAGAGTTCTCTCTTTCGGATAGACCGTATTTGTCTGTATCCTTGATCAAGGTCCCCACTAGACTGGGTCGATCTATGCCTCTTGACTGAAGTAACGTAAGTCATGCAATTGCTTTTTGAGGACGAGGACGAGGACAGACCTGCTTTTCGCGAACGCTATTGAACAGCCTTTCAAACATTGCTGAATCTTTCTCGTACCAATACTCTGCGTCGCGCTTCCATTTCGCAAATCTAGAGTGCGAAGACTATTTAATCTGAGATTGTTTCGTTGCAGGAAATGCCTCACCCGTTCGGGATGTATCTCATCCACGGAAAGAATTCCACGAAGTGTGCGCCGGGAAGAGCAGCTCGCGTCAGACGTGCCACAAAATCGTTGATTGCCTTGACGTTCGAATCCAGTTCAGAAACGATCGGTGGCCTGTCATACGTGACAGACATAATCATCGAAGCGGCAGATCGGCGGAGGTGATTGTCCAGCGTCGCAGGTTGAGCCAAGAGCGCAAAAGCTAGCAGCACGGCCTCGGTGAACTGCACTTTCTTGAAGGACTCGACGACGTTTTTGCTGAGACCTTCGTGGGCGGCTCGCCGCATTCGTCGCCATCTACGTACGATGCAGGCTTCAGGAAGAGTGGGGAGCCGAATACATTCAGAAATCAGCTCACAGTGGCCCATAGTTCTGAAAGGCGATTGCCAGGCCGCCGCAGAGAATCTCCCCAGCAACAATGTTGCGCGGGCGGCCCGAGTAGATCCCTGCACGGCGATCCAACAAATCTGCCGCGCTCTTCTGACTGCTGAGCACGACGATCGGTTGACCGGCTGCATTTATATAGAATACGTCACCTTAAAGGAAACATCAGAGAGTGTGTCAGTGGCTAGTGGAATAAATCGCACCAAACTCTTTCTTCCAATTCTCGAAAGTAAGCCATTGCCGGCTACGCAGCTGGAGCGCGTTTCCTAGGAGAGGGAGGCCTCGTGGCCCCGGCGGAAGCCTTCGCCATGGGCTCTGGAAATAACGTGCGGTAAAGAAAATAACAAGGCTGGCGACGATCGGAAATATGAGGATCAGGTGCTTCTGTGCGATCTCCAAGACTCCCCACGGGGCCATGGCACTGAGAGCATTAAACATGCCTCCTAATAAACGTGTCAACAGCTCGACTGTGCTTTGTGCGCAAGCATGTGGGACCGACCCAGCCCTTATACTTCCAGCAGGTTTCTCAAGAACGGACAAGGAAAGAAGTTATTCTTCATTTATCCTGACTGAATAAAGAAACCTTCCCAGATACGAAGGGGAAGGACGACAAAATCAGAGTCGCTGGATCATGTTCGGTTCTTGGTTCGGTTATTGATAGTAGATGAAACCATTCCACGAGACATTCTGGCAGGTCTATATTACACATAACAGCGTGCGTCACGTTCCTGCATTTCGATACATCATATTGTCTTTCTCGTTCGTTGCGCGGATTTACAATGTCCTTGGTCGATCGCGACGACACGTTCGCGTCTTTAACGATACCGGAAATTCATGACCACTTACAATCAAGTAAGGTTTCAGTTGACAAAGTCAACATATATTACGACAAAGCAATGTCAAATAATCATGTGCTTCTTACTAACCTCACGTTTAGCCCACTGATACTCGAGTTTTTCCTTATTATTACAGTAAATGAGGTCGAAGGATCCGCCGCGCGGCGTCGTCACAGTTGTTGTAACAAAAATGGAAGCTTACGGCCTTTGTATGGAGCATCACGGAACGGTGGGTGCGAGGAAGCGGGTCAGACGCGACCAACACTCCACTCGCTGTAGTTGGCTCTTCCTCGCTCCCTTATTTCGGCTGGTAGGCGGTGCGAGCTGATGCTTACAGTGTGCAAGTATGATGTCTATACCGTAATATAGGCTTTTTCTTTGATTGAGCATACTGTCTGTAATGGTCGACGCTAACTACCGGCATGCAATTAAACGCTCATTATTACGTCTCCCCTGACTACTCCTGGAATTCGCGTTCGCTAGCGAGCAATGTGACGGCTTCCGGGAAGCGGGGGGTAATGTCTGCCTTGAATGGGACAGGACGACTGGAAGCCACATTCGCATTCAGCGCGGGAAGTCCAATAACGAAAGCGAAGGGACACTCACACCACAAGCCCGTCCTCTACCCATCCGTCCACGTCAATCGGTATGACGTTCCCGCGTGCGTCCTTCGCGGGCTCAATATTACATGCCCAGAGCGTCACGGCGAGGTCTATGAAGAGCGAGTTGTTCGCGACGTGCTTCCCGACACAGACACGTCTCCCAAACCCATACGTCACGTGACCCTCCTCCTTCGTTTCAGGCGGGCACGGGGTGTCCAAGAACCTGGCCGGGTTGAAGTGTTCGGCGTCCGCTCCGTAGAGCTCAGGGTCACGATTGAGATGCCACACGTTTGCTATTACGATCGTACCCTTCGGAATGAACATCCCCTCGTACCAGTCATCCTCGGTCGAGAGGTGCGGGAGGCCAACGGGGTCCACGGGACGCCATCGCAATGCCTCCTTGACCATGGCGCGGATATAGGGTAGATGCGGCAAGTCAGCAAAGGTCGGAGTGCGTGACCGCCCAACTACTGCGTCAAGCTCGGCTTGGGCACGCTTTTGTACTTCCGGATAGGTGACCATCGCGAGCATCCACCATGCGAGCACAGCCGACGTCGTCTCCGCACCCGCCGCGCTGATATCCATCGTGAACGACTAATAAAAAATGTGAGCAGGGTGTGCACGTACTACATGATCGCCGCGACCCAGGAGTTCTCTCGGTCAGATAGACCGTATTTATCTGCATCCTTGATCAAGGTGCCTACAAGACTGGGGCGATCTAAGCCTTTCGACTGTAGTAGTAGCATGAGACATAGCGTGGGATTTCTGAGGAAAAGGACAGACCTGCTTTTCGCGGACGCCATTGAATAGACTTTCAAACATGGCCGAATCTTTCTCGTACCAATATTCTGCGTCGCGCTTCCATTTGGCAAATCTAGAAAATGAATGATGTTGAATTCAAAATCGCTTTGTTGCATGAAATGCCCCACCTGCTCGGAATGTACCTCATCCACGGAAAGAATTCCACAAAGTGGGAACCGGGAAGAGCTGCTCGCGTCAGACGCGCCACGAAGTCGTTAACCGCCTTGACTCCCGAATCCAGCTCGGAGACGACCGGCGGCGTGTCATACGTAACAGACATGATCATCGAAGCGGCGACTCGGCGGAGATGGTTGTCCAGCGTTGCAGGTTGGGCCAGGAGTCCAGAAGCGAGTAGAACGGCCTCGTTGAACTGCGGCGTCTTGAAAGTCTCAACAACGGTTTTGCTGAGACCTTCGTGGGCGGCTCGGCGCATTCGGCGCCATCTATGTACAGTGCAGGACAGTCGTCAGTAAAATCAGAGGAGCCGAATACGGTCAGAACCAGCACACGCCGCACACTGGTCCATAGTTCTGAAACACGATCGCCAGTCCGCCACAGAGAATCTGCGCAGCGACGATGTTGCGCGGTCGGTCAGAGTAGATCCCCGCACGGCGGTCCAGCAAATCTGCCGCGGTCTTCTGGGTGTTCAGCACGACAATCGGTTGTCCGGCTGCATTTACGTAGAACACGTCGCCTAAACAAGAGCATCATCAGATTCAGAGAGTGCCAGCGCGTCGCTAGCGGAATGAATCGCACCGAATTCCTGCTTCCACTTCATGAAAGTGAGCCATTGCTGGCTGCGCAACTCGAGAGCATTTCCCAGGAGGGGGAGGCCTCGTGGACCCGGCGGGAGCTTTCGCCATGGGCTTTGCAGATAGCGTGCCGCCAAGAAAATGGCAAAGCCAACGGCGGTCCCGAGTGTTAGGACCGGGTGCTGCCGGGAGACTGCAATGACCTCCGAAGGTGACAGATTCTTGAGATCGATAGACATCCCACAGAAAAGTGCGACAGCAATCCAGACGCGACAATGTGAGGCCCAGTTATTATACTATAATCCAACGGATCATGCATCACGGGCGATCTAATCCCAAACTTTGCACAAATCGGTGCCTTTCTTCCTCGTTCCCGAGTACTGTTATCCTTCCGTGAAGCGAGAGTAGGAACTTACCAGTACTTACCTATTACTGCCAGTGCAAGCTGAGAGCGGAAATGTCCGTGCGATATCAAGGAACCGCACAGTTCCGCGCGGCGGATTCACTACAGTGGCCGTGTATGGATAGTTGTGCAAGTGCCGCCCGATTCTGTTTGGCTCTGCCCTTCAGCTGCCCTTGCCGATGCCCGTCCACCCCTCCTTATTGAAAAGGCTTGAATTCCGTCAATATCATTTTGATGAACATGATACCGGACTGATTGGAACAGGCTACCGATGGCAAGCTATGGAACTGGTAATATCAAGCCGTCTATTCCTGGTGGCCTTACAGCTAACTCAGCATGATGTGCTCTTACAAAAGCGACTATTCAATTTAAGACCTTGCAGTAACCGGTTCTACTGCTGATGACATGTGTGACACACAGGGCCCTTCATGTGGCCCTTCGTTTGGCAAGAGAGGCAGGGAGCAAGATCACCCGTGACTCGCAGTTCTTATCCCGAAGTGCCCATAATTGCGTATCAAAGACCCGGGGCATGCTGGGTGCCTTATGCTTTGTGGAATAGTGAGAAAGGAGAAGTTCCATCTCAATGTGCTCTGACTTGCGTGATGCCGAAGCAGGCCTTGAAGCAGGGAGGAAAAGAAACGGGGTGAACGTACCCTCGATACCTAAATTCAGCTACGCACGCCTGTCACCTACTCTACTTGCAACACCCCCTCATGCAGGTACCAATCCCAACTCCTTTACGTGCTTCTGGTGCTTTGATTCTGTTAAGTCCGTGTTCAGTCTGTTGCCTCTCTTGGTCACTGTAACTATCAATCTGGATCTCTTTTTCGTAGCTCAGATCTCAGATCTCGTTCCCAGTCCATTGTATATCGATGTGCCAGTGTTTCGATTACTCGTGGAATTTGGGATTCCTCGCCAATCTGTGACCTTGCCCTCCATTTCCCTCTCACCCCGCTGACTCTGATCAGCCCTGGAATTCGCGTTCACCAGCGAGCAGTGCGACTGCTTCCGGAAAGCGGGGCGTGATGTCCGCCTTGAATGGGACGGGACGACTGAAAACCGATACCGCGCACAGCCTCGCAATCAGCGCGAGATGTCCAATAAGGTGAGGCGCACTTACACCACAACTCCTTCATCCACGTACCCGTCCACGTCAATCGGCATAACGTTCCCGCGTGTGTCCTTCCCAGGCTCGATATTACACGCCCAGAGTGTCATGGCAATGTCGATAAAGAGCGAGTTATTCGCGACGTGCTTCCCCACACATACCCGCCTCCCAAACCCATACGTGACATGGCCCTCCTCCCTGGTTTCGGGGGGGAATGGGGCGTCCAAGAACCGCGCCGGGTTGAAGTGCGCCGCGTCCTCGCCATACAGCTCCGGGTCTCGATTTAGGTGCCACACGTTCGCCATGACCATTGTGCCCTTCGGGATGAACATGCCCTCGTACCAGTCATCCTCGGTCGACAGGTGCGGGATGCCAATGGGGTCCAGGGGCCGCCATCGCAATGCCTCTTTGACCATGGCGCGGATGTACGGTAGATGCTGAAAGTCAGCGAAGGTCGGCACACGTGCTCTCCCGACAACGGCATCGAGCTCTGCTTGTGCACGCTTTTGGGTTTCCGGATAGGTGACCATCGCGAGCATCCACCAGGCCAATGCGGTCGACGTCGTCTCCGCACCGGCCGCGCTTGGCACCCACCGTGAACAAACCAACCAGGAATGTCGAGGGGACAATATGTGCACGTACTATATCATCGCCGCGAGCCAGGAGTTCTCCCGGTCAGATAGACCATACTTCTCTTCATCCTTGATCAAGGTGCCTGCGAGACAGGGGCGAGCTATACCTTTCGACTGTAGCAGTATGAACCTTTGCGTCGTTTTCTGTGGATAAGAACAGACCTGCTTTTCGCGGACGCCATTGAATAGGCTTTCAAAAATTGCCGAATCTTTCTCGTGCCAATACTCTGCGTCCCGCTTCCATTTTGCAAACCTAGAGCATGAAGACTGTTCAGTTCAAGATCGGCGGGTTGCTAGATGTGCCTCACCTACTCGGGATGTACGTCATCCACGGGAAGAATTCTACAAAATGGGAACCGGGAAGTGCCGCCCGCGTAAGCCGTGCCACACAGTCGTTGATCCCCTTGACCCCCGCGTCCAGCTCAGAGACGATCGGTGGCGTGTCATACACGACAGACATGATCACCGAAGCGGCAACTCGGCGGAGGTGATTGTCCTGCGTCGCAGGTTGGGCCAACAGTCCAGAGGCGAGGAGTACGGCCTCGTTAAATTGCGGCGTCTTGAAGGACTCGACGGTGGATTTAGTACTGAGACCCTCGTGGGCCGCTCGGCGCATTCGCCGCCATCTACGTACGTTGCAGGCGTCAGGGAGAGTGGGGATCGAATACGATCAGAAATCTGCGCACAGTGGCCCATAGTTCTGAAACACCATAGCCATGCCGCCACAGAGAATCTCCGCAGCGACGATGTTGCGTGGTCGGTCAGAGTAGATCGCCGCACGGCGATCGAGCAAATCTGCCGCGGCCTTCTGTGTATTGAGCACGACGATGGGTTGTCCGGCTGCATTCACGTAGAACACGTCGCCTAACGAAGTCATCATCAGCACGTGCGTCAGCCGCTAGCAGAACGAATCGCACCAAATTCCTTCTTCCACTTCATGAATGTGAGCCATTGTTGGCTGCGCAGCTTGAGAGCGTTGCCTAGAAGAGGGAGGCCTCTTGGTCCCGGTGGGAGCTTTCTCCAAGGGCTTTGCAGATAGCGTGCAGCCAGGAAAATAGCAAAGCCAACTACTGTCCCATATGCTAAGACTGAGTGCCGTCGGGTGACCGCGATGGCCTCCAGAAGTGATGACGACAGATTCTTGAGAGCGATAGGGCTAGACATCCTACAGCACGCGCGATAGCGACGATGTGGGGTCAGTCTTTATAAGTTACTGCCGGATCATAACATTTGCATGAATCGGTGCCTTTCTTCCTGATTTGCTTCCTGGTTCCCAGGAACTTATCCAATTCGAGCGGATAACTGACCGCGTGATGTCAAGGAACCATGATGGCCACTCCTTGTTGAGCCAAGTCTGACGAACTCAAGACCAAGCTCAAGACTCTGAAACCAAAAGCAGCAAAATGCAGACGAGTATGGAAAGCTTCCATTTCGACTTCGGCAAATGCCGAAATTCCAACCAAAGTCCGTCCACCTCGCCTCGGAGGGGTAATTCAATCTCTACAGTTTCGTCAAGTACACCAGGTTCATCGGAAGAGCGTACACATGCCAGACCATGAAACTGGTGATGTTAAGCCGTATTTTCCTATAGGATTTATAATCCCCCCGACACGTCGGATGTGACTTGCGATCTGCTATTCTAGGTGCTATTGCAGAAGCGACTACGTTTGGTCTCACAGCAACCAGTTCTACCATTAATTGTCACCCAGGGTACTGTTAGCGGCAAATTTGGACCTTCTTTTTGCCACTGAAGAAGGGAAGAAGCTCACAGACCAGGCGTCCAATGCGTTCGCCGAGACTGAGAAGACGATGTGTTCAGATGAGATGAGCGTTTTCCCAAGGTCTTTGAAGTTATCGATTGCATTGGATAACTTCCCGTAACGATTTGGAGCACAAAATCGTTTCTAAACTTTATATTTTGTGTCGATTGATCTCGCTTGTGATGACCAAGCACGGTAACCCTGCAGAATGCCTGCTCCAAACTCTGAAATCTGAAGAGGCCCCCCCCTCATCAAACCTCGGCTAGCTCTCCAGATCCTAATTTGGAGGTGCGGGGGTCGAAATATGTCCGCTTTTGTGAAGTAAAGATCTCGATTCATTTTGGTGGCTGAGCAGAGTCAGCAGACCCTCAGGATCAGACGAGTCGAAGCTGCAAACAAACCGAAGAGCATCTAGAGGGTTCACATGCACTTCTAGGTGATGCAGAACGAGTCCTTGCACCCGTACTATTAGATGAAAGTGATCAACCTTAGAGTACCAAGTCATTGTTTCATAAGTGTGTTCTCTGAGCTGAGAGAGGTAAACAGTGTAGCAACTGGCCATGCAGGCCTCCGCATGGTGTGGAACTTCGAAAAAGTGCCCGCTGTGTTTAGGGACACCTTTCCGCCGATTCACTAAGACCGCACACAGGTGCAGCACACTCGAGAGTGCGAACACAGGCCGTTCCAACTCTGAATGACTGGCAGCGCAAAAGGGTAACGCACACCTTCGCGCATTGTGAGACTTTGTATATATAACTGCCTCCATGTGAAGTATATCTCGCTTGAGGTGCTAAAGGTGCGTGCGAGTGCAGCATGTTTGGGAAGTACACAAAGGCTTGCACAATGCCTTGCTGAGATATGAGTTCCAGGGAAGTTTTTCATTATTCGGAAGGTTACAAGAACAATGGATATAAAATACAAGGAAAGGGAAAGATTCAGACCACAATTTCGAAAGTAGAACCCAAGGAACAACCAAGTGAGGTTCAAAAGAGTTTGTTCACGAAGCCGACATCTGAGGGTCTTTCCCAATCAGTTTGATTATTAATCTGGATATGGTACTCTAGATTTGGTGCTACAGAGGTATGGGCAGAATTTGGATCAAAGAAATTCCAATTTGCGAAAATAGCATTTGGAAGAAATCTGGAGCTCCCAATCGTTACAGGAAGTTATACATTTAAATCTTCCTCCAACAAACTCCAAAATATTTTGTCCACCATCTAGGTGTCCCAGAGAATGGCCTGAGCAAGAGAATTGGACAATCGCAGTCTAGGTCTCCCAGGCTTTAACCAACTCATAGGAAGACTAGATACAGCAAATCTAAGTCCTAGGAACTTCCACAAAGCCAAATAGACCCACAAATGCGGTCTTTCTCGTCAAAATTACGCTCAAAAACACCAAATACTTTAGCTACTCCCCCCCCAACACCTAGTCCCATGTCTTAGATCGGTGTCCCAGCTAGAGGAACTGTCCATCGACTTCTCCATTTCTTTTATACCCCACCTCGACGCTGAGAGCAAACTGCAGCAAGAAATAGAAGCTCCAGCAATGCTCCCCTTGTTGAAGCTTCTCACATTTCGGGGGTTAGCAATTATTTGGACAGCTTTGTAGCTCAAATTAAGGCCCCTCTTCTTGAGCAGCTCAATGTTACACTCCACTTCTCTTTGCTGCACCTGTCCCGCGTCCCGGTTCACCAACACGACCGAAGGGCTCACTGGCACACTCCCATCACAAAGATTATCTCTATGAATGACACGGTATCTGTACTCATGGACAGTGGGTGGCACCAGGGTGATGAACCCTCAAGTTTTAGCCTCCATGTGTTGTGCAATCTGTTCGACTGGCAGGTAGACTGCTTGGCACGAATCTGCAGTGAGCTTAGTTGTTACGGTTAGACGGACCGCTCTGCTCGGCTTGAGCTATGGTACTGTGACGAAAGTTGTTCTGCTGGATTCGGATCAACTGGGTCCGCAACTTGTGAGTGACTTCAGACGGATGCGGATAGCCCGGTCGCTGATAAGGTTTGTAGGACCCTATGATGATGGCGTGGGGCTCAATACCCTCGCGGAATCGGTGATGACAGAGCAAAGTCTGTGATAGGAACAGTTGGGGAAGTCGACTGGACTTATGCAACTCCTAGCCTAGAAGGCGTCGATGAAAGTCTGATTGATACAAGAACTCAGACCTAAGGTCTAAGTTCGCTAGTAGTACAGTTTATATACTAAGTACATGAGTCACTACTACTGAGTCATAATACTAGGATGAGTCACCTATGACGCTATGACTCCACTAATACTACTAGTCTCTGTAATAGTATGAGTCACTATGACTCGTCGTATGGAAGGTGGTAGAATAGTCCGGAACTAATGACATCATAACCACATGATAGTCCCAACTCATGTGATACACCGATGCTGCGTAATCAGAACGTAACATTAGTACCCCACTGTCTGGCATAGAGGATCTCATGCTCGACTTTGAATGGCTGAGGGTGCTGAAGGGGTGGGGTGGGGTAGTTCTCTCGACAGAGCGACATGGTGCATGCTCCTTGAGCCGTTCATTGGGGCAAGGAAGCTGCATATAGCACACATGCTCATGTGGGCACTTTCTTGTGCATTACAATTGTAGCAGATGACTATCGGCTACGTCAAGCAAGCTAAAATGGAAACAGGCTCGTCAAGGGCAACTCAAGCTTGACGCAGAGATAAGTCACATGCAAAACTAACCGATGTGGAGTGTGCTAAACTTGACACCTTTATGCAAGGTGATAATAGCGGTGTCACACAAAAGGGTAGTCTGAGGTAGAACCAAGAGGACAAGTTAGATTGGTTACTATGGAAGACAAGAGGAATGTGAACCTGAGGTAGAACCAAGAGGACAAGTTGGTTCTCCTCAGGACACTACAGGGTGTCTTATATACTACTAGGGATGAGTCACTTACTAATCTACTGAGTAAGTACGAATGACTACAAGCTGACGTGTTGTGTATCTATATTTAGCACTTCTATTGTGATTACTGATCACTGTGTCATAAGTGCTTACTTGCACTGATGCATCGCCCTAATAATAGAACAATGCTGACTGAAACCTAATACAGCATGTAATCCACATTACCCTATTGTTCTATGATGTTCCATGATATTCCAACCAATCATAACGTACACATGTCTAATTGTCTATAAAGCAGGTCCTTCCCAGGATCATGTGCCTTTATAACGAATACAATCCACATGTTGGCATCATGTGACTAACCATCTTATCATATCTAATGATAAGGACTCTAACGCAGAAAACAGAAAAAGATATACACATCCATGACATTACCCCCCTCCTTAGGGATTAATGTCCGTGTTAACTTCTGTAAACTGGTTTGGCGACTGCCAAGGCAAGGACGTGTATAGGAGTGCTGCTATCTTTCTAGGTGCTCCCGGGTTTCTGGAGTGGAACTCCGTGACTTTCTCTGGTGCATGAGCTAAATTTTTAGCTGGTTCCCATGTATCCTCGCCTTCCCCATAACCTTTCCAGCAAACAAGATACTTGAGTGTATGACCAAAGAGTTTTGAATCTCTAATATGGTCGACCTCATATTCTTCTTCGCCTTCCACTGTGATTGGCTCTGGTGGGGGTGGCACCTGTCCATTAACTTCGTTCCCTTTGTAAGGCCTGAGATGATCTACATGAAATACATCATGTACCCTAAGTGCAGGGGGAAGTGCAAGCTTATAATCAACGTCACTTCTAACTTCAGTGACTTCAAAAGGGCCCAACTGCTTCGGTCCGAGCTTGGACGATTGTTGGTGAACCTTTATCTGTTTTGCTTGCAACCAAACTTTATCCCCAATGTGAAACTTGTATGGCTTCATACATTGTTCGACATCTGTCTGCATTCGCTTTTTACTTAAGTGAAGGGCTGCCTCTGCATCTTTCCTTACAGACTGTAGGTGCTGAAGACGTTTGTCTAGAACTGGGATTCCTGTAGTACGGCCTATAGGAATTGTGAAGTCTGGCATATAGCCATACAACATCTCAAAGGGTGTATGCCCTGTTGCTGAATTGAGTCTGCTGTTGATCACAAATTCTGCCGTAGGTAATAGGTCTACCCAATCATCCTGGCATTTGTCAACGAAGAGACGTATATAAACCTCGACTTCTTGGTTTTTACGCTCGACTTGGCCATTAGCTTGTGGATGATAGGCTGTAGTTAGACCTGAGTCTATCCCTAGTTGCTTATAGAGGGCACACATGCTTCTTGCTGCGAATTGGGGTCCCCTATCACTAATGATTTTCTTGGGGATACCATGGAGCAGGAAGACTTGCTCAAAGTAGATGGATGTGACACCATCAGCCATAAGTTGTGTTGTCACAGGGAATAGATGGATCTGTTTTGTATAATGATCCACTATGTTAAGGATAGCTTCCTTCCCTTGTGATACTGGAAGCGGTCCAATCATGTCTATACCAATGATTTGCCATGGACCTTCTGGAACTTCTTGAGGCTGTACATGTGCTTTAGGGTGTATATCTTTCCTATAGCGCTGACATTTGTCACAACCTTCTACGTATGCAGAAATAAATCCTGCCATGCATGGCCACCAATAATAGCGGCTAACTAGTTCTACGGTTCCATTTTTACCAGGGTGACCAGTGGTTAACAAGTCATGACATGATCATACCACATCTTTACGCAGCTGCTTATCATTTGGCATGTAAAGTCGTCCCTTGTAATAAACAAAACTGTCATCTTCTTCCCACATTGCAACACCATCTGTGAGAGCTTTTGGAGCGGTCTTATCTATACTTTTGAGACCCTCTATAACTTCTGCTTCTCGCAGACTTGCCCAACGTATGCGATCCCCTAGGGAATCTACTTCAGGATGGAAGTGAACTTTTGCAGCGTTTAGGAAATGTTGTGGTCCTAAGACCTGGACTTGGCGATTGTCGTCTCTATCAGAAACATGGTCTTTTGAAAACCGACTTAATGCATCTGCTTGCATTGATTCCCCTTTGCAATAGATTACTTTAAAATCGAAACGACTTAGGTAAAGTGACCACCGTGCTTGTTGTCGATTTAGATCTCGCATTGTTGCCCACCACTCTATATTCTTGTGGTTGGTAACAAGTTCAAAAGGAATCCCTTCGAGGAAGTGTCTCCAGTCCTCGAAAGCTCTAATGCAGCCTAACATTTCTCTGTCGTAGATTTTGTAGTTACACTCTTCTTTACTCATAGAGTCAGAGCGATAAGCTACTGGGTGCCAAAGACCATCTGTATGTTTCTGAGACAATATGCCTCCGGTAGCAAATCCTGAAGCATCGACTTCAACTTGCATGGGCAATTCTGGATCGTAAACCTTGAGAATAGGTTCACAACAGAACTTCTCCTTGAGCCAGTCGAATGCTTTTTGCTGTTCTGCATGCCATTGCCAAGGCATGTCTTTCTTAGTGAGGTCATGAAGGGGACGTGCTACAGTAGCAAAGTCCTGAATGAACCTCCTATAAAAATTGGCGAACCCTATAAATGCTCTAACTTCTTTTAGTGTTGTGGGTGTGGGCCAATCTTTGACTGCAGCGACCTTGCCAGGGTCCATCCGCACTTCTCCAGGTCGAATAATCATTCCCAATGTTATGTTTTTTCCCTTCTTGCTTACTTCACCACCACGCGGACTACCATTGGGACCGTCTTTCCCTTCGTCATCACATCCCCCTTACGTACAACTTGTTGATCACTCATTCTTGCTTACTTACTTGACTCCGTTCATGACTCATGCCTGCTTACATACGTGACTCATACTACTACCGATACTAGTAGTATTCGGACTATGACATCATCCTAGTATAGTAGTTACTCGACCCGGTGGCTTTCCAAGTACTGGTACTAGTAGTATCTGCTTGGCGACTCGTAGTATATAACCTGTACCTGTAGCACCCTCAGACCTTAGTTCTGAGTTCTTGAATCTCATCGACTCTTGAATCAGTCAGACCACCGGAACCCCGAAACCCAGGAGCTGCATAAGTTGTTCGACTTCCCAGTCTCACCCTGCTCAGTGACAGCATAAGCCAGCGCGCTTCCCTGCTCACTTATCACCGAGTCCGCACAGAGTACTCCTCTGTGCCTTCGCAACCACGGATCCTCCTTATGTTGTCCCACATCTGAAGGAGCTCACCCGCCGACTGCATACCAATTGGCTTAATCGCCGGGCGCAGAACAGACAGCATAGCCATCGTTCAGAACCTGCTCATGTCGAGCAGAACGTGCTGTCGACACGTAACATTAACTCAGAACTCGTACCAACTGTGGCTACCTCTACAGTGTTCATCGACAGGAGAGGGGAATGCAACGTTCCTAAAAGATACCTCAAAGAAGCAGAGTGGTTCTCAGATGGATACTTGGGAGAAGGCTATTATACCACCGACCCTGATAGCGACACAGGAGGACTCTCAGCCGTTGATTTCAATTTCGAAGCTCTACAGTGGGGAATAACAGAACAAATCGAAGGACGGTACAGGATCACCAGACCAGCCCCTATCAAATACGGACTCCGAATCTTTGACGAAGAAAGAACTGATCGGAGCAGGTGGGGACCCATTGATGGAATCAACAACGAAGAAGAAGAACCACTTATTACCGCACTCTGATTCGGAAGTGAAAGTGGAGAAACCCCGGATCCAGATACAGTCATCCCCACAAACGAACTCGAGCAACACGCCATTGCTGCATTGGCTCAACTCATTCCCACACACATTACCCGACCCACTATCCCCTCCATCAGCAGACTACCTTCATTGGCTTCTAGAATGTCACAGATCTCAGCAACTACCACTATTACTCCAACAAGTGTATTGGCCCGAACTCTTGGAGCTGGAATATCTGCAGGAGGAACTCAGTCCACAAACACGATTAGAAACACTCTCGGAGGAGGAGGAAGAATTGGTGGAAAACCTCCTGGAGGAACTGGACCACCATTGGGACCTCCAGGCGGAGGACCAGATGACAACCCAGACGCTGGAGGAGGGGGAAATCCTGGAAACCCTGGAGGAGGGGGAAATCCCGAACAACCCCTTGACAACCCAGAAGATCGACTTACCGATAAACTAATCGGAAGAGAACCAGAGATCTTTGATGGAGATTGAACCAAAGTAGAAGGATTCATGACCGAATGGAACGTCTACAGAGCCCTCAATGACCGAACCAGGGTGATGGCTACACCCCTCGAACGCACCATGCTATTCCTCACCTTCATTCGAGGACCCAATGTTGGAAATTGGGTCAATGACCAAATCTGAGTGGTCAGCAGACACCTAAGCTTGGGAGGACGCAAAACGGACGAATTCATATGGGATACAGTAATCCATGACTTCGCCACCCTCTTCCAAGATATCATGAGCGCAGAGCGAGCGGAAGCGGCCCTCAATCAACTTAGGATGCAAGGAGGAAAGTTAGACTTCTACACAGCAGAATACAAATGACTTGCAAGGCTTGCCGAGTACAATCTGGACGAACGACTGGTGGGAAAGAAATACTTCAAAGGATTGCCTGAAGGACTCCGAAGGGCTATAGTCAAAGATGAAAATATGAATCTGCTAACCACAGTAGCAGACTATGAAGACGCAGCCATCAGGTACCATCGCAAATTTCTTCAATATCAAACTTTTTTCGAAAGACCTTCGAAGAACCCCAAAAAGCCGACCCAACAGCAGTGGCAACAGTGTTTTGCCAAAGAAAACAATGCCATGGACACTACCCCTGGACATATCCGTGCCAGGGGTGCCTTATCAGAAGACGAAATAGCCCAATTGCGCCGAGAGGGCAAATGCTTCAAATGCAAGCGCCAAGGACACATAGGGCGCAACTGTCCCAATCAAAACTCCCAGATCCGCGCCACTGATACTAATACAACCAGTGCCACTTCCCAGGACGCCACCAATACTAATGCTACTAGTAGTGGCGCATCAAATGCCATCATCCCATCTCATTCCATCAAGAAGATCAATGCCCAGGAACTGGTCAAACTAGTACGAAGCATGGACCAAGGGGAGAAGGACAAAGTGATCCAAGACATCTTTATGAACGAGGATTTTGCCTGAGCTCTGACCTAACGGCCTGGGGAAGAGCTATCCGTATGCTTCAATGTAACTCTGTATACTTGACCCGATTTCGAAGTATGAAAATACCAGTCTCATTTCGAACCGCATACACAAGGGCCGATAAGCAAATTCTCGTGGACTCAGGAGCCACTGACAACTTTATCCATCCCCGATTTGTTAAACGACTTCGCATCAAATCTCATCTACTAGATCAGGCTAAGAAGATCTGGAACATCGATGGAACCAACAACAAAGCAGGAATGATCGCAGAATATGTGGATCTTAATGTCCAAACCGGGCAAAAGAACGCAAAAATGCGATTCCTAATAACCAATCTAGGACTAGAAGATCTTATCCTAGGATACCCCTGGCTAGCTAATTTTGAACCAAAGTTCAGCTGGAAGGATGCAGCGATCGACACATCTTATCTTCCAATCATCATACGATCCTTATCCTGGTATCAAACTACCCAATCCACCATCTCAAATATGAGACTGGCTAGGATAGTTACGGAACCACTATCCGATAAGGAAAAGGATCTGATAGTCGAGGATCTGGAAGCTGAATCAAGCTGGCATTGCAATATCTCCACACAACTGGCACAGGATGCAGGGCAATATACGCAAGCGGTAGCAATACCAGCAGAATATCAAAGACATGCCAAAGTCTTTAGTGAAGAAGAAGCACGACGATTCCCAAAGTCAAGCCCATGGGACCATGTGATCAAGCTGAAAGAAGGAGCACCAAAGGCCATTGATTGCAAGATATACCCAATAACCCCAACGGAAGATGAAGCGCTAAAGAAGTTCCTCAAAGATATGCAGGAGAAGGGATACATTCAACCATCAAAATCTCCATATGCATCTCCTTTCTTCTTTGTTCGAAAGAAGGATGGAAAACTACAGCCAGTCCAAGATTATCACAAACTTAACGAATTCACGATCAGGAACTGATATCCCCTCCCACTAATCCCAGATCTCATCTCACAAGTAAGGGACGCTCGAATATTCACCAAGTTCGATGTCTGAGAAGGATACAACAATGTCCTAATCAAAGAAGGAGATCAACACAAAGCAGTGTTCAAAACGAAATACGGACTTTGGGAACCATTAGTCATGTTTTTCGGATTGACCAACTCACCAGCCACGTTCCAGGCAATGATGGATTACATCCTCGAACCAATCATAGATCTATTCTGTGGAAGAGGGACGGAAATCATCGTCTATATGGATGATGTCCTAATCGCAACATCAGAATCCTTGGAACAACACAGAGAAGCCGTGCATGGAGTTCTGGACATCTTAGAGCAGAATGATCTTTTCATCAAGCCCGAAAAGTGCATATGGGAAGCACCTCGCGTCGATTATCTGGGGCTAATCCTTGAAAGGGGGATAACACGCATGGACCCTGCCAAAGTGAAAGGAGTAGCAAATTGGCCCACACCTTCTTCGGTAAAACAAGTCCGATCATTCCTAGGATTCTGCAATTTTTATCGCCCCTTCATCTACCAATTTTCCCACATAGCTCGACCCCTTAATGAGCTAACTAGGAAAGACATGCCATGGACTTGGGACCCAAAGCATCAAGAAGCATTTGATGAACTGCGAAAGCGGATAACATCCAAACCCGTCCTAGTGCAACCACAACTTGACAAGCAATTCGAGATTGAAGTAGACGCATCGGGATTTGCTCTAGGTGCAGTACTAATGCAACGGGGAGAAGATGGCAAAAGACACCCAATTGCTTATTTTTCCACAACCCTCACAGAAGCAGAACGAAACTACGACATCTATGATCTGGAATATCTAGCTATAGTCAAGGCCTGTCGAAATTGGAGACCATTCATCGCAGGATCACCGCATAAAATCATTGTGCACACTGACCATGCAAACCTACAGTACTGGTGACAACCCCACAAGATAAGCCGAAGAATAGCCAGGGAAGTTCTAGAACTATCCGAATTCGACATAGAACTCCGACACATACCAGGGAAAAGTAACGGAAGAGCGGATGCCTTATCTAGGCGACCAGACTACGATCAAGGGGAATGAGATAACGAAGATGTCACAGTCCTTCCAGATCATATGTTTGCAAGGACAAGCACTATGACAGACTCAGAAACCAGACTCGTTCCTAGATTCATTTCATCACAAGACAAAGAAGTGTTACGCCCATGGATTGATCTGCACAACCTCAAGAAGCTTAATGGAGAATGGTGGAAAGAGCATAGAAGAGTGGTAACTGGAAACCAGGAACTACAATGCAAGATCATTTACAATCACCATGATCTAGTAGCTTTTGGACACCCAGGAATATCCCGAACAACGGAGCTAGTGGCTCGATTCTACTGGTGGCCTAATATGGCTAAAGACGTTCAAGAATATGTCAAAGGATGCGCCGAATGTCAAAGACATAAGATCAACACCCAGGCACGAAAGGTGCCACTATCTCCCATCACCCCTGCCCATGAAGCTTTACCATTCCAGACAATCACTCTCGATTTCATTGTAAAACTTCCAACCTCGAATGGGTTTGATTCAATCCTTACCATCACAGATCACGATTGCACAAAGATGGCCATATTCATACCGTGCAACGAATCCATCAGCGCCGAAGGAGTAGCCGATCTATATCTCTGCAAAGTATTCCCAAGGTTCAGACTTCCTAGCAAAGTAATCAGCGATAGAGATCCCCGATTCATCTCCAAGTTCATGAGGGAACTCTGTCGTCTTATCGGGGCAACACAGAATATGTCCACAGCATACCATCCTCGTACCAATGGACAATCTGAACGATCCAATCAATGGCTTGGACAATACCTCAGACCATGGGTCAACGTTCAAATGAACAACTGGGAAGAACATCTACCTATTGCCGAATTCGCTCACAACTCCTGGAAGAATGAAACCACACACTACTCGCCATTCAAGATGCTCATGGGATATGAACCACGAGCAGAAATCTCGGACACTTCAACCCCAATCCCGATTCTAGAACTCCGTCAAGAAACTTGGAAAAGGGTCAGGAAAGAAGCCGAGAAACATATCATACAGGCACAACAACGATGGGCGCAATCAAAGAAAGAAGGTCGAACCTTTAAGGAAGGAGACTACGTCTGGCTAGAAGGGCACAATCTCCATTTAGACGTACCTTCTACTAAACTAGCCCCTAAACGTCATGGTCCCTTCCCAATCAAACGGGTCTTATCTCCCATCACCTATCAGCTGACACTTCCAGGAACATGGAAAATACACGATGTATTCCATGTAGACCTTCTAACCCCTTACATTGAAACGGAGTTCCACGGTCCTAACTACACGAGGCCACCTCCTGACCTAGTTCAAGGAACGGAAGAATACGAAGTGGAAGCAATCCTGGACTCGAGGCGACATGGAAGAGGGTGTAAAGTCCAATACCTTGTCAAATGGAAAGGATATCCAGACTCGGACAACGAATGGGTCGACTGGAACAATGTACATGCTGACGAAGCTCTTGAAGAGTTTAGGCAATGTAACCCTTCATTTGTTACCCATAAAACGACCATCAGAGCAGCGGTATCAAAATTATTCCCACTCCTTCAATTACTCTGTACTCTCATGTCCTCTCCTGCCACCACCACCATTGTTCCTCTGCGTCCCCTAGTGGACGAGTTTGGCAAGGTCTTGCCACGAACTCCACCGTCCCCGACACCTCCCCCGACCCTGCTTTTCAGCAGCAGGGTTGAGACACCAGCTTCCTGGCCCCCGTCTGACGATATGGGTATTGAGACCCATACTCCTGTCTTTGTCCCTAGTCGCTCTCCATCTCCTGGCACCGTTCCTTGGGCCCCTATTGCGGTCCTTAGTTGTGACCCGTCTCCCTTCTGGCCTGGAGGACCCCGCCCTACCCCTGAAAAGGGGGTTGACGCAGTTCCAGTTGCGTCTCTTGGCTCGAGACCTGGATCCCCTATCCCCGGTACTCCTGAGTAAAATTACGACCTCACGTCACCACCTTCGCCCCGCGACCCATCCCCTGATCCATCCGCGTCTTCCTCAGCATCGTCCTCATCTACCCCGGCCGTTGCTAACAGCAAGTGCACCAAGCGATGTTTCAACATTGCCTTCACCCTCCATCACCACGACCATGTCCCCCCTCCATCAGATAACGAAGACTTCTGGAGCACCGCCACCTTGATCGAAGAACCGGCCCTTAAGAATAGAAGGGTCTGGGCCTATGGTATGGCCCAAGATAAGAAGATAAGGTGGGAGCGTCTAGATCGTTGGGAGGGATGGGAGGACGAGGACTTGGAGTTGCTAAGGACGGACTTTAGCGAGGCACTGCGAGGCCTGACCTCATCCATCCAGAACTGTGGATGTTTCACCTGAAAAGGGGGTAATGTTATGTTTTTTCCCTTCTTGCTTACTTCACCACCACGCGGACTACCATTGGGACCGTCTTTCCCTTCGTCATCACATCCCCCTTACATACGACTTGTTGATCACTCATTCTTGCTTACTTACTTGACTCCGTTCATGACTCATGCCTGCTTACATACGTGACTCATACTACTACCGATACTAGTAGTATTCGGACTATGACATCATCCTAGTATAGTAGTTACTCGACCCGGTGGCTTTCCAAGTACTGGTACTAGTAGTATCTGCTTGGCGACTCATAGTATATAACCTGTACCTGTAGCACCCTCAGACCTTAGTTCTGAGTTCTTGAATCTCATCGACTCTTGAATCAGTCAGACCACCGGAACCCCGAAACCCAGGAGCTGCATAAGTCATTCGACTTCCCAGTCTCACCCTGCTCAGTGACAGCATAAGCCAGTGCACTTCCCTGTTCACTTATCACCGAGTCCGCACAGAGTACTCCTCTGTGCCTTCGCAACCATGGATCCTCCTTATGTTGTCCCACATCCGAAGGAGCTCACCCGCCGACTGCATACCAATTGGCTTAATCGCCGGGCGCAGAACAGACAGCGTAGCCATCGTTCAGAACCTGCTCACATCGAGCAGAATGTGCCGTCGACACGTAACACCCAAATACTCCATTTCTTGTTTCTCAAATTCGCACTTTTCAGGCTTTAAATAAAGATCGTATTCTTGCAATCTTTTTAACACTTTGCATACAATTTTGCGATGGTGTTCAAGATTACGGCTATAGATGAGGATATCATCCATATAGACTGCAACTTCAGCCTGAGCGATTAGATCAACTAGAATTGAATTCATGAGGGCTTGGAAAGTAGCTGGGGCGTTGTGGAATCCGAAACCCATAACTGTGGGTTTGACAAGTCCCCTATTGGTTACTATTGCTGCTTTCCATTCGTCTCCCTTACGGATTCGAATGTTATGATACCCCCATCAAACATCAAATTTTGTGAAGTATTGTGCTCCTGTAAGCCTATTGATAATATCTGAGGCGAGTGGTAATGGATAGCGATTCTTAATAGTGATTTTATTAAGACGCCTGTAATCTTGGATAAGTTGCAAACTTCTGTCTTTCTTTTTGATAAAGAATACGGGTGAGGCCATTGGTGATTTTGATGGTCTCAGATATCCTTTTGCGAGGTTTTCTTCCAAGAATTTATCCAATGCTTCCTGTTCTATTACTGACATGGGGTATGTCTTGACCTTCCAGTGTGTTACTGCATCTGGTTCTAGGTCAATGGCGTGATCCCAGGGCTGGTGCTTAGGGAGTCGATGAGATTCTTCCTCTGAGAATACTTTTGCAAAGTCACAATAGTGAACTGGAACCATCTCATTAAACATTTTCTTTCCTTTAGCTGCTATGGCTTTTTCAGCAATTGCTTGCGAATAAGTAAAGCCTGCTAAACAGAATACATCATCTTGAGAAGTTTCCAACACTTTCTCCACGAGGAGACAACAACATTCCATCCGATTTGCCATGATGTGTGTCACTTCTACCTCAATTGGCTCAGGGCCCATTCCCTGATCTGAATTGAGGTGCATTGTGCCTGCTTGCCAATCTATAGCAGGGTTCTGATGTCGAAGCCATGGTAGACCCAAAATAACCTTTTCTGGTCCTAAGCTGGTTACGAAGAAGTCAAACTTTTCTTTGTCTTGGCCAACTTGCAGAATAAGTGAAACTTTATGGGTTATGCTACCTGCTTCGTTCAGGGTTCTGTCGATATTATGAAGACGAATTTGCTGGGTTAGAGGAACCTGCCACATCTTTTGGCTGTCGGCGTACTTCTTGTCGATGAAGAGTGCAGTTGCTCCTGAATCGACCATAGCTGCTACTTTTATAGTACGATGATGTCCTTTTAATATACAAGAAATATGAAAATGGGATTTTGCATGTTTTGTTTCGGGAATAATTACAGAATTGAGTGCGGCATCAGAAAACTTCATTTGCTGCACTGCTTCAACTGGAGCAATAGGAACAGTATATACATTGTTCATCTCCGAGGCAGATGTAGATAGGGTTGATATGACAGAAGGAACACTACTGTTACGTGTGAAGTACGAAGAGTCGAAGTCTCATGTGAGTTGGAACTATCATATGGGTATGACATCATTAGTTCCGGACTATTCTACCACATTCCATACGACGAGTCATAGTGACTCATACTATTACAGGGACTAGTAGTATTAGTGGAGTCATAGTGTCATAAGTGACTCATCCTAGTATTATGACTCAGTAGTAGTGACTCATGTAGTAAGTATATAAACTGTACCATTAGCGAACTTAGACCTTAGGTCTGAGTTCTTGTATCAATCAGATGTACAATGCCTTCTAGGCTAGGAGCTGCATAAGTCCGGTCGACTTCCCCAGCCTTTCCTATCACAGACTTTGCTCTGTTACCACCGATTCCGTGAGGGTATAGAGCCCCACACCGTCATCATAGGGTCATACAAACCTTATCAATGACCTGGTTACCCGCATCCGTCCGAAGTTACTCACAAGTTGTGGACCCAGCTGATACAGATTCAGCAGAACAATTTTTGTCACAGTACCCTTACTCAAGTCGAGCAGAGCGGTCCGTCTAACTGTAACATTAACTCAGACCTCTGTACCACTGTGGCGACTCCACGAGCAAACACGATCACCACCTACGTTTCACATAGGGGGGAACAGAATGTCCCTAAACAATACATCAAAGAAGCTGAGTGGCTTGAAAAAGAATACGGCTGGGGATACTATACTACCAGCAACAAGTCCACTGACGATGACACTTTCATCGCTGTGGATTTTGACTTCGGAGCTCTCCAGTGGGGAGTTACTAGAAAACTTCCTGACAATGGAGGATTTGCAATTGAATGACCAGCACCAGTCAAACTGGGACTCTGTATCTACAACGAGGAAAGGGTCGACAGAAGTAGGTGGGGACCTCTGGACAGACAAGAAGACACAGAAGAAGAAGCTCCCAGAGATATGTTCAAATTTGGAAGCGACGGAGAAGAGACTCCAGACGAAAACATCGACATTCCTGCCACAGACACAGCAGCAGCAGCTGAAGAACAACTTGCCCAATTGGCTAGCCACATTCCCACTGACATCTCCCCTACCAAATTCACACCTACCATTGTCTACAAAGCATCGACACCGGCTAGCACAATGGCCTCAATCACAGCAACTACCACTGTCCCTCCAGCAACTATATTGGGCAGAACTGCTAGATTTACAGTACCCTCTAACCCCTTTGGAAGTGGACCGCCTCTGTCAGGACCTCCTGGAGGAGGAGGAGGACATTGGTCAAGTCGAGGCCCTCCTAGGGGAGGAGGACCACCAGGACCACCAGGACCTCCTGAACCTCCTGGAGGAGGGGGAAATCCCGGAGGACATGGAGGAGGGGGAAATCCTGGAGGGGGCAAGCTCGTAGGACGCAAACCAGAAGTCTTCGATGGAACTCGAAGCAAAACCGAAGGATTCCTCCAAGAATGGAATATCTATTACGGACTCAACTGGGGAGCTGACGTCATTAACACTCCTTTCACTCGTGCCATGCTATTCCTGTCCTTTATTAAGGGCCCAAACATCCAGGAATGGGTAGCAGCACAAATTGAATGGCTAGGAGACCAATTAGCGGGTGGAGCACAGGTCCACAATGAGTACCTGTGGTGTACAATCATCGATCAATTCAAAGAGGCCTTTACCGACACCATGAGTGTGGAGAAAGCTGAGCGAGCAATCAAGGAGATCTGCATGAAAGATGGGGATCTAGATGGCTATATAGCCAAATTCGAACAACTTGCTCGCATCTACAGGCACAATCTCAATGCAAAAGGCACTTGGACTATGTTTGCTGAAGGACTCCCCAAAATGCTCCATTACAATATGATTAGTCAAGGAGGAAGATGCCCAAACTTGTGGCAAGAATGGACCGAAGGAGCAGTTGAACAACAGCAAAAATGGTTGTATCTCCAAACCTTCTTCAATGGCAAAGTACCCCAAGGTAAAATACCCCAGAACAAACAGGACCAAACCAAAATTGGCGCCAGGGACAAGGATCCGGTTCTGTGAAAAATTCAAATGCCATGGATCTTACCCCTGGACATATCCGTGTCAGGGGGACACTCACCAAAGACGAATGCGCCAAATTGATGGCAACAGGAGGATGCTTTCAATGCAGGAAGCAGGGACATATGAGTCGAAACTGTCCTGATAAACCTTGCCAATCGCAGGCTCGAGGAAATCAAGAGGACGAAGTCCAGATTCAAGCAGCTAATACCAAGAAGCCGTTCGATGCCAAAGGGCTTATTGAACAGATCAAGGAACTCAACGATGAAGACAAGGATATAGTCATCCAAGAAGTCTTTATGAAGAACCGTCAGGATTTTTCCTGAGCTCTAACCCATCGGCCTGGGGAAGAGCAATTCGTAGATTGCAATGTAACTCTGTGTATCTTACTCGGTATCGAAGTATGAAAATCCCTGTTTCATTCCGCACATCACAAGCAATGGCCGACAAAAGCATACTAGTGGACTCTGGAGCCACTGATAACTTCATCGATCCTAGGCTCATCAAAAGGCTAGGATTGGGTACCCAGAAACTGGACCGACCAAAGAAGATCTGAAATATTGATGGAACTAACAATAAGGCTGGCCTTATTCAGGAATAAATTGATCTAGAAGTCCACACTGGAGACAAAGAAAAACAAATGTGATTCCTTATCATGGACTTAGGACTCGAAGATCTGATCCTAGGATACCCCTGGTTAGCGGCCTTTGAACCCCAATTCCAATGGAAAGATGCTGTTATCGATACCAAATATCTTCCGATCGTTATCCGATCCCTAGATTGGCAATCACTACAGATCAAACCAATTATTTCCTATTCAGATACATCCCTGAACAGGATAGCCACCGAACCCTTATCGGACATGGAAAAAGATCAAATTGTTCAGGAACTAACAGAGCAAGGACACAGAATCGCTAATATCTCTACTCAGTTAGTGCAAAATGTCCAACAATATGTCAAAGAAGTTCCAGTTCCACCAGAGTATCAACACCACAAAAAGGTCTTTAGCGAAGAAGAATCTCATCAATTCCCACCATCTAGACCTTGGGACCATGCAATCAAACTCAAAGAAGGGGCACCAAAAGCGCTGGACGGTAAAATATATCCAATGACACAAGCCGAAGATGAAGCACTCCTCAAATGGATCAAAGAGGAAAAGGCAAAAGGATATATTCGACAGTCAAAGTCACCTTATGCGTCATCATTTTTCTTCATCAAAAAGAAAGATGGAAAACTCTGCCCAGTTATAGATTACCACAAACTCAATGATTACACTGTCAAAAACAAATATCCACTACCACTTATCCCAGAACTCATTGCTCGAGTCAAAGATGCTTGGATCTTCAGCAAATTTGACATTAGATGGGGGTATAACAATATCCGTATCAAAGAAGGAGATACTCATAAAGCGGCGTTTAAAACCAAGTATGGGTTATGGGAACCAACAGTCATGCCCTTTGGACCAACTAACGCACCAGCCACATTTCAAGCAATGATGGACAATGAGTTCGAAGGGATAACCGAACTATTTAGGCTAAAGGGCACCAAAATCATTATCTATATGGACAACATTCTAATCACAACAACAGCCAAACTCCAGGACCATCAGGAAGCTGTACACACAATTTTGGATCGATTAGAAGAACTGGACCTTTACCTAAAACCGGAGAAATGCATCTGGGAATCACCACGAGTCAATTATCTGGGGCTAATCCTTGAAAAGGGAGTAACTCGTATGGACCCTGCCAAAGTTGCTGGGGTCGGATCTTGGCCCATCCCTACAACAGTAAAACAAGTCCGATCATTTCTTGGCTTTTGCAATTTTTACAGACCCTTCATTCGTCAATTTTCACACACTGCAAAGTCTTTGAATGAACTCACAAGAAAAGATACCCCATGGGACTGGACTCCGAAATGTCAAGAGGCTTTTGAGACCCTTCATCAAAGAATCACATCAGAACCAGTCCTAATCCAACCAAATCTGACCAAACCATTCGAACTTGAAGTAGACGCATCTGGATTCGCATTAGGAGCAGTACTAACACAAAGAGGAGACGATGGGAAGAAACATCCCATAGGTTACTACTCTACGACCCTAACCGAAGCAGAACAAAACTATGATATCTGGGATCTAGAACTCTTGGCAGTTGTAAAAGGACTAAGGCACTGGCGAGCTTATCTGGCGGGATCACCCCATAAAGTCATTGTATACATGGATCATGCTAATCTGTTATATTGGCGACAACCCCAGAAGATTAGCCGAAGAATTGCCAGAGAAGTTCTAGAACTATCTGAATATGATATCGAACTGCACCATATACCAGGGAACACTAATAGTCGAGCAGATATGCTATCTAGGCGCCCTGATTACGATCAAGGAGAACGCGATAACAAAAATATCACAGTACTCCCCAATCATCTATTTGCCCGTGCCCTAACCACTCTTACCACACCCCTGAGATATGATCAAGATCTCAATACCCTGAGACCTTGGGTAAACCCACATAACCTAAAAAGGATAAATGGGCGTTGGTGGAAAGGTACAGGACAGGTGATCACTTTAGGAAAGGACACAAAGCGACAAATCATTCACGATCATCATGATCTACCTGCTTATGGACACCCTGGAATTTCATGAACAACACAATTAGTCACAAGGTATTACTGGTGGCCACAAATAGCAAGAGATGTACACGATTATGTCAAGGGATGCGCCGAATGCCAAAGGCACAAGGTCAATACACAAGCAAGGAAGGCACCTTTGAACCCTATTACACCCGAAATTGATGCACTACCTTTTCAGACAGTGGCTATGGACTTTATCGTCAAGCTCCCACAATCGGAAGGCTATGATTCCATTCTGACTATCACTGACCATGATTGCTCCAAAGCAGCAATCTTTATCCCATGCAATGAAACCATTGATGCAGAAGGAGTAGCTGATCTTTATCTCAAGAACGTCTTCGTACAATATGGACTACCCTCCAAAGTAATCTGTGATAGAGATCCCCGCTTCATTTCCCGATTCATGCAAACCCTGTGCAAACGAATGGGGATTAAAGTCAATGCATCTACAGCCTATCACCCTAGGACAGATGGGCAGTCAGAAAGGTCCAATCAATGGTTAGAACAATGGCTACGACCATGGACTAACTTTGCTCAAACAACTGGTGCAAGTATCTACCTTTCGCGGAATTTGCTCATAACTCATGGCACAATGAGACTACAAAGAAATCCCTGTTCCAAGTACTGATGGGATACCACCCAAGAGCGGAGATTATGGAATTCCCTAATTCATTACCAGGAGTAGAAACACGGATTGAAGAATGGACCGAAGCAAGACGACAAGTACGAGAAGCAATCCTTATCGCCCAACAAAAATGGGCACACTCCAAGTACTTAGGCCGGACTTTCAAGATAGGAGAGAAGGTGTGGCTAGAAGGGTGTAATCTAAGAACAGAACAACCAACTACCAAACTCGTGCCAAAACATCACGGACCTTTCCTCATAAAGAGAGTCCTATCCCCTATTACTTATTAGCTGATGTTACCTTCGACATGGAAGATCCATGATGTATTTCATGTGGACCTTCTAACTCCATATATCGAAACAGACTTCCACGGTCCCAACTACACGAGGCCACCACCTGACCTTATCAACGACGAAGAAGAGTATGAAGTGGAGCAAGTCTTATCATCAAGATGTCATGGAAAGGGGTGTAAAGTGTAATACTTAGTCAAATGGAAGGGATACCCAGACTCGGACAACGAATGGGTCAACTGGGACGACATGCATGCAGAAGAAGCCCTGGAGGACTTTAGGAAACAAAATCCCAGGGCAGTAACACATATAAGGAGGACTCAAAGCACGGCAGAAAGACCAACCCCCACACTACACTCGTGGATTTATAGCAACACATCAATGTCCCAAGATGTTATCTGCACTGCCTTACCTTATGCTCAGTGCGAGAGTCCCGTCCCCGAGGCTGGAGTCCAGAGTCCCTTACCCACGACAACAATTAGCTATGCTAGACCTCAGGACTCGCCCCCCAACACTCATCCAGACAGGGGATGGTACGAGGCTTGGCATGCTATCAACTGCTTCAAACCCTCGAGCTGGAGGACCCCCACCAAATCTCCTGATCACTCCGCAGCCAGTACACCCGAGAGTAGTGATCCCACCATTCCCAGATACACGGAATTCTCCATTCCCCAGACACTCATCGGCCGAGCAGGATCTACCCCTCATGTACAACTCCTCGAGGAACTTATCTCCGAACATTCCTCCCAGACAGACAATGTCACCACTAACCCCACTTCCATCCCCTCCTCCCAACGTTCCACTCCCCCATTGCCGATCCCTCCACAGCTCGACTATCTGGGGGCCATACTTGATCAAACACGGGGGATACACGAAGGACCTCCGATCGTTGGACCCAACTCACAAGGTCAAGAAGCTGTGTCGATTTCGGCTGACCCCAGAGCAGAGGTTCGAGGAGGACATCAACCTACTGACACAGATACCGACAGGAGGACGGAGGTTGACGAGGAAAATGCTACATCTGTTCGAGAAGCGTGGACACCACCCCCTGAAGGCTACAGCTACAATCTAGGTGACTATTATCTGCCCATGCACATCAAGGGACCTGATGGTCGTCTATGGCCTGCTAAGTTCACCAAAGTCAAGTACACTGATAATCCACGAGTCTGTGGTTATCGTGCTGGAAGTCCCACTCCCTATTCCGACTATCTTTATGCCGAACCTTACTTCGACCTATACCGTCGTCCTCGTTATTCAAAGGCAGATCTCTGGTTCCTCAGTCATCGTTATCCATACTGCGATGAAGTGGACTTAGGTTTATACGCTCTCAAAGACCAAACCGTCAAAGCAGAAGTACGACATTATAGGGGGTTGGATGCTAAGGTGTCCAACTTACTTTACGACCTACAGCAGTTGGAGGAACGTTTGGGGCAAGTACAGATGGAGAAGGATCAGTGTGTAAGGCGACTTGAACAGGCTAATATGCTGGAGAGGATGGCAGAGGCTAACAGTAGAGGGAGAGTTACGGAACTCCTACAGGATCTGGAACGTGGGTGTTCCACCTGAAAAGGGAGTATTGTTATGTGCAAAGTACGAAGAGTCGAAGTCTCATGTGAGTTGGAACTATCATATGGGTATGACATCATTAGTTCCGGACTATTCTACCACATTCCATACGACGAGTCATAGTGACTCATACTATTACAGGGACTAGTAGTATTAGTGGAGTCATAGTGTCATAAGTGACTCATCCTAGTATTATGACTCAGTAGTAGTGACTCATGTAGTAAGTATATAAACTGTACCATTAGCGAACTTAGACCTTAGGTCTGAGTTCTTGTATCAATCAGACGTACAATGCCTTCTAGGCTAGGAGCTGCATAAGTCCGGTCGACTTCCCCAGCCTTTCCTATCACAGACTTTGCTCTGTTACCACCGATTCCACGAGGGTATAGAGCCCCACACCGTCATAATAGGGTCATACAAACCTTATCAACAACCTGGTTACCCGCATCCGTCCAAAGTTACTCACAAGTTGTGGACCCAGCTGATACAGATTCAGCAGAACAATTTTTGTCACAGTACCCTTACTCAAGTCAAGCAGAGCGGTCCGTCTAACTGTAACAACTACTACCATCTAACTTACAAGCAGAAACTGAAAAACTATGAGTACATAAGTCCGAAACTGAGTCATATGGTACTACTAGGGAACTATCCGCAGCTATCAATAGTTCCGACACTAAAAAGACACTTTCAGAGCTTTAATCTGTTCGTCTTGTTCTTGGATTTTCGCCATAAGCTGGGCCAACAAGTCTGCTTGTGTCTTGTTATCTTTGGCCGACGATGGTTTTGAGGATGATGAGGCAGCTGCCGTGGCTGCTGGTTGTGATGATATAGACGGGTTTGAGACCGTTCTGTCAATGGTAGCCTTTGCTGACTTGCCAGGCTTCCCAACATACTTGGTGAAGCAAACCGTTGATCTGTGGCCAACTTTGCCACAGTGGTTGCATATGTCTCTTTCGTGTCCACTGTCCTTTTTTGTATGTTGCGTTGAACCACACCCATAACACTTTCCTTGCATGTGTTTCATATAAGAGGCCCTATCCTTCTTGGGGCCATTGCTGTTGTTGTTGCCGGTGCTGCCAGTGCGAGTGGCATCTACCTGCATTGTGTTTGGATCTGATGATGCCCCAAAGGGCGTATGGGAAGTGGTGTGGCCCTTCTTTTCAGCTTGGCACTGCCTATATCGCTGGTCTATAACCTGTGCTGCAGCCCGTACCTCTTCGAAGGTGCCTATAGGGCGGTCTGTAAGTGCCAATCCGTCCTTAACGAATTCAGAAAGTCCGTCATAGAAACATTGGCAGTGGTCGGCATCTGACCATCCTGTCTGACCTGTGTGCTGATCGAACTGTGCCATATATTCTGGCACAGATCCTTTTCCTTGTCGTATTTTCTTCAGCGCCTCCCGCGCTGCTTCTGCTGTATCAAGAGGGGCGAACCTTCTTGAGAATTGGTCGACAAATGTCTGCCAAATCCCACCAAAGGGGTCCCGGCCGTGCTGCAATTCTTCCAAATGGGGGAGAGCCCATGTTCGTGTGTCACCTTCCATTAGATTCAATACTGATTGAATCCAACTGGTCTGGTTAATAATCCACGTGTTTGTGGGTTGATTGAATGTATTAAGTGGGTCTCCCTGTGCCTGTGTGTAGTTGTTGAATGCAGCGAGGAAATGTCTAGCTTCGACACTTCCTCCTTTGCTGTCCCATGCTTTTGGTTTGGGAATGACATCCCGATTGCCTCCTCGTCCTCCTGGGCATGCAGCCATTAGTGTAACCTGCTGTGCTAGAAGTCCTATGGCATTGCCAATGTCTGCGACTAATCTTGTAAGGTCCTCTAAAGTAGGCAGAGGAGCAGGAACAATTGGTGGTAAACCACCACCTCCTCCTCCTGGTGGTCCGCCTCCACCCCCTGGTGGTCCGCCTCCACCTCCTGGTGCACCTCCTCCACTTCCTCCTGCTGGTGGGTTTCCAGACATACTTTTGTCTGAGTCCGGTTCATTAATATCCTCGTCTGAGTCCAGTGCTTGTGGTACCCAAGTTGTGCTGTCTAGTTCCTTCCTTTGTTCTGATGATAAATCTGCCCAATCAACAATATAAGCTGAGAGATCTTGAGCTTTTGCTTTATTGTTCTTCGATTTGGCTGGGAGATTCTGGCTGTGAAGCTGAGCTTTCTGCTGTGTTTTCACCACTATTTACTTCGGTGGACGAAAGAGTAGGCTCAACTACAACTGCGGTGAAATATGAGGAATTTGAAGGGGAATTGACAAGATTGGGGTCGTCTGGACCAGCGAGGGATGATGATGAAGAGGAATGAGCAGAGGGTTTGTATTCATGCTCTCTAGTCTCATGGGGATGAAGTAGGTCTCTTTCCGAATAAAGAGCTGGTCTGATGTTAATGTTTCCTTCACCAGTCCACTCGTGTGTAAGGAAGTGTGTAAGGTAGAAGTCGTGTACTTGAAATGGTGATGTTCCGATGAAACCGCCTGGTCCACCAAAGTCCCTTTCTAATAGATGGTATAAGAACCAGTTTGCTCTTATTTCGCTGTTGATATGCTCAGCGAATTGTACTGCAGCCGGTGATAACTCCTCTCCTTCCTCTATTTCTTCCTCGTACTCGTCTTCTACAACTGTACTGATCAATGATTCACTAGAAATGTTTGGTGTTTGATTTACTAGTGTAGAAGATGATGATAGAGGCGAGATAGGAAAACGACTTGGTGCAGGTGGTGATGGTGTACGAGGGATAGGTGAGGGCGTGCAGGTAGGAACATGTACTTCAAGTGATGTGTGTATAGATGAAGGAGTACTTCTCCTTCGACAAAACGTGCAATATGCCTGTATTAGGCGGGAAATGATGGTAACCAGTTTGAAGAAACTGGGGTGGACTATAGTGCAAGGGTACGATCGGCACACAACACTAACCGAAAGGTGAAGAGCAAATGTCTATCAAGCAAGACCAATACACCCTGATCGATGACACAGGGCGCAAGGCTGTGGCAATAAAGACAAAAGCAGGAATGGGGTATGAATGAATAGCACAGGAACACAAGGCTGTCTGCTGCAGTCTCCTCGACCTATTGGCTGCCTCTCACTTGAAGAGCTCTTACAGGTGTTCTGGATACAGAGGGTAGCTGTCGTGTATACAGGTCTTTCACTGTATCGGCCATTCTGCTCTGGTCCCCAGGCACACAGGTAAGGTGTATGTACTAGGACTGTGTGTGCACTAGCCACCTAAGGGAATAAGGGATATGTGTTGCTGGTGAGCGAAGATGTGTCAAGAGCGAAGTATGAGAACTTGTCCTAATGTAGCGGATGACTATCGGCTACGTCAAGCAAGCTAAAATGGAAACAGGCTCGTCAAGGGCAACTCAAGCTTGACACAGAGATAAATCACATGCAAAACTAACCGATGTGGAGCGTGCTAAACTTGACACCTTTATGCAAGGTGATAATAGCAGTGTCACACAAAAGGGTAGTCTGAGGTAGAACCAAGAGGACAAGTTAGATTGGTTACTATGGAAGACAAGAGGAATGTGAACCTGAGGTAGAACCAAGAGGACAAGTTGGTTCTCCTCAGGACACTACAGGGTGTCTTATATACTACTAGGGATGAGTCACTTACTAATCTACTGAGTAAGTACGAATGACTACAAGCTGACGTGTTGTGTATCTATATTTAGCACTTCTATTGTGATTACTGATCACTGTGTCATAAGTGCTTACTTGTGCTGACACATCACCCTAATAATTGTAGCGGATGACTATTGGCTACGTCAAGCAAGCTGAAAATTGAACGGGCTCGTCAAGGACAACTCAAGCCTGACGCGGAGATAAATCACGCACCGAAACTAACCGTTGTGGAGCGTGCTGGACTTGATATCTTTATGCAAGATACTAACAGCGGTGTCACACTAACGATGAGTCTGAGTAGAAACCAAGAGGACAAGTTAGATTGGTTACTATAGAAGACAAGAGGGATGTGCACCTGAGTAGAAACCAAGAGGACAAGTTGGTTCTACTCAGGACGCTACAGGGTATCTTATATACTACTAGGGATGAGTCACTTACTAATCTACTGAGTAAGTACGAATGACAACAAGCTGACGCGTCGTGTATCTATATTTAGCACTTCTATTGTGATTACTGATCACTGTGTCATAAGTGCTTACTTGCACTGATGCATCGTCCTAATAATAGAACAATGCTGACTGAAACCTAATACAGCATGTCATCTACATTACCCTATTGTTCTGCGACATTCTATGTCCTTCTAACCAATCATAACGTACACATGTCTAATGAATGATAAGGCAGGTCCTTCTCAGGATCACGTGCCTTGATGATGAATATGAATGCACATGTTGGCATCATGTGACTGACCATCTTATCATATCTAATGATAAGGACTCCAACACAGAAAAACAGAAAAGATATACACGTCCGTGACATTACCCCCCTCCTTAGGGATTAACGTCCGCGTTAACTTTCTGTAAACTGGTTTGGCGACTGCCAAGGCAAGGACGCGTATAGGAGTGCTGCTATTTTTCTAGGTGCTCCCGGATTTCTGGAGTGGAACTCTGTGACTTTTTCCGGTGCATGCACTAGATTCTTAGCTGGCTCCCATGTATCCTCGCCCTCCCTGTAACCTTTCCAGCGGACAAGATATTTGAGAGTACGACCGAAGAGCTTTGAATCTCTGATATGGTCGACTTCATATTCTTCCTCGCCTTCTACTGTGATTGGTTCCGGTGGGGGTGGCACTTGCCCATTGACTTCGTTCCCTTTGTAAGGGCTAAGGCGATCTACATGAAATACATCATGTACCCTAAGTGCAGGGGGAAGTGCAAGCTTATAATCAACGTCACTTCTAACTTCAGTGACTTCAAAAGGGCCCAACTGTTTCGGTCCAAGCTTGGACGACTGCTGGTGAACCTTTATTTGCTTCGCTTGCAACCAAACTTTATCCCCGACGTTAAACTTGTATGGCTTCATACGTTGTTCGACATCTGTCTGCATTCGCTTTTTACTTGAGCGAAGGGCTGCCTCTGCATCTTTCCTTACAGACTGTAGGTGCTGAAGACGCTTGTCTAGAACTGGGATTCCTGTAATACGGCCTATAGGAATTGTGAAATCAGGCGTATAGCCGTATAGCATCTCAAAGGGTGTATGCCCTGTAGCTAAATTGAGCCTGCTATTGATCACAAATTCTGCCGTAGGTAACAGATCTGCCCAATCATCCTGATGCTTGCCAATAAAGAGACGTATATAACCTTCAACTTCTTGGTTTTTACGCTCTACTTGGCCATTAGCTTGTGGATGATAGGCTGTAGTAAGACCTGAGTCTATCCCTAGTCGCTTGTAAAGGGCACGCATGCTTCTTGCCGCAAACTGAGGTCCCCTATCACTAATGATTTTCTTAGGGATTCCATGAAGTGGAAAGATTTGTTCGAAATAGATGGATGCGACTCCATCAGCCGTAAGTTGTGTTGTCACAGGGAATAGATGGATCTGTTTCGTATAATGATCCACTATGTTAAGGATAGCGTCCTTCCCTCGTGACACTGGAAGCGGTCCAATCATGTCTATTCCGATGATTTGCCATGGACCTTCCGGAACTTCCTGAGGCTGAACATGCGCTTTAGGATGTATGTCTTTCCTGTAGCGCTGACATTTGTCGCAACCTTCTACATATGCAGAAATGAATCCTGCCATGCGTGGCCACCAATAATAGCGGCTAACTAGTTCTATGGTTCTGTTTTTTCCTGGGTGACCAGTGGTTAACGAATCATGACATGATCGTACCACATCTTTTCATAACGGCCTATCATTTGGCACGTATAGTCTCCCCTTGTAATAAATGAAACCATTGTCTTCTTCCCACATCGCAACGCCGTCTGTGAGAGCTTTAGGAGCGGTCTTATCTATACTTTTAAGACCCTCTATAACTTCTGCTTCTCGCAGACTTGCCCAGCGTATACGATCTCCAAGGGAGTCTACTTCAGGACGGAAGTGACTTTGTGCAGCGTTTAGGAAATGCTGTGGTCCTAAGACCTGGACTTGGCGATTGTCGTCTCTGTCAGAAACATGATCCTTTGAGAACCGACTTAATGCGTCTGCTTGCATTGATTCCCCTTTGCGATAGATTACTTTAAAATCAAAACGACTTAGGTAGAGTGACCATCGTGCTTGTCGTCGATTTAGATCTCGCATTGTTGCCCACCACTCTATATTCTTGTGGTCGGTAACAAGCTCAAAAGGAATTCCTTCGAGGAAATGTCTCCAATCCTCGAAAGCTCTGATGCAGCCTAGCATTTCTCTGTCGTAGATTTCGTAGTTATGCTCTTCTTTACTCATAGAGTCAGAGCGATAAGCTACTGGGTGCCAAAGACCATCTTCGTGTTTCTGAGACAATATGCCTCCTGTCGCAAATCCTGAAGCATCGACTTCAACTCGCGTGGGCAGTTCTGGATCGTAAACCTTGAGAATAGGTTCGCAACAGAACTTCTCCTTGAGCCAGTCGAATGCCTTTTGCTGCTCCGCATGCCATTGCCAAGGCATGTCTTTCTTAGTGAGGTCATGGAGAGGACGTGCTACAGTAGCAAAGTCCTTGATAAACCTCCTATAAAAGTTGGCGAACCCTATGAACGCTCTTACTTCTTTCAGCGTTGTGGGTGTAGGCCAATCTTTAACTGCGGCGACCTTGCCAGGGTCCATCTGCACTTCTCCGGGTCGAATGATCATCCCCAAATACTCCATTTCTTGTTTCTCAAATTCGCACTTTTCAGGCTTTAGATAGAGGTCATACTCTTGTAGTCTCTTTAGCACTTCGTGTACAATCTTGTGATGGTGTTCGAGATTACGGCTATAGATGAGGATATCATCCATGTAGACTGCAACTTCAGCCTGTGCGATTAGATCAACTAAGATCGAATTCATGAGGGCTTGGAAAGTAGCTGGGGCGTTGTTGAATCCGAAACCCATAACTGTGGGTTCGACAAGTCCCCTATTGGTTACTATTGCTGCTTTCCATTCGTCTCCTTTACGGATTCGAATGTTGTGATACCCCCATCGAACGTCGAACTTAGTGAAGTATTGTGCTCCTGTAAGCCTATTGATAATATCTGAGGCGAGCGGTAATGGATATCGGTTCTTAATAGTAATTTTATTAAGACGCCTATAATCCTGGATGAGTCACAAACTTCCGTCTTTCTTTTTGATAAAGAATACGGGTGAGGCCATTGGTGACTTTGATGGTCTCAAATATCCTTTTGCGAGGTTCTCTTCCAAGAATTTATCCAATGCTTCCTGCTCTATTACCGACATGGGATACGTCTTGACCTTCCAGTGTTTTACTGCATCTGGCTCTAAGTCAATGGCGTGGTCCCAGGGCTGATGCTTAGGGAGTCGATGAGATTCTTCCTCTGAGAATACTTTTGCGAAGTCACGATAGTGAATAGGGATCATCTCATTGAACGTTTTCTTTCCTCTAGCTGCTATAGCTTTTTCCGCAATTGCTTGCGAGTAAGTAAAGCCTGCTAGGCAGAATACGTCATCTTGAGACGTTTCCAATACTTTCTCCGCGAGGAGACGGCGGCGTTCCATCCGGTTTGCCATAATGCGCGTCACCTCCACCTCAATTGGTTCAGGGCCCAATCCCTGGTCTGCATTGAGGTGCATTGTGCCTGCTTGCCAGTCTATGGTAGGGTTCCGATGTCGAAGCCATGGTAGACCCAAAATAACTTTTTCTGGTCCTAAGCTGGTTACAAAGAAATCAAATTTCTCTTCGTCTTGACCAACTTGCAGAATAAGTGAAACTTTATGGGTTATGCTACCTGCTTCGTTTAGAGTTCTGTCGATATTATGAAGACGAATTTGCTGAACAAGAGGAACCTGCCACATCTTTTGGCTGTCGGCATACTTTTTGTCGATGAAGAGCGCAGTTGCTCCTGAGTCGACCATAGCTGCTACTTTGGTAGTACAATGACGTCCTTTTAATATACATGAAATATGGAAATGGGATTTTGCATGTTTTGTTTCGGGAATAATTACAGAATTGAGTGCAGCATCAGAAGACTTCACTTGCTGCACTGCTTCAACTGGAGCGATAGGAACAGTATATACATTGTTCATCTCCGAGGCAGATGTAGATAGAGTTGATACAACAGAAGAAACATTACTACTATCTAACTTACAAGCAGAAATTGAAAAACTATGAGTACATAAGTCCGAAACTGAGTCATATGGTACTACTAGGGAACTGTCCGCAGCTATTGACAGTTCCGACACTAAAAAGACGCCTTCAGAGCTTTGATCTGTTCGTCTTGTTCTTGGATTTTCGCCATAAGCTGGGCCAACAAGTCTGCTTGTGTCTTGTTTTCTTTGGCCGGCGATGGTTTTGAGGATGATGAGGCGGCTGCCGTGGCCGCTGGTGATGATGTAGACGGGGTTGAGACCGTTCCGTCAGTGGTAGCTTTTGCTGAGGCAGACTTGCCTGGCTTCCCGACATACTTGGCGAAGCATACCGTAGATCTGTGGCCGACTTTGCCGCAGTAGTTGCATACGTCTCGTTCGTGTCCTCCGTCCTTCTTTGTGTGCTGTGTGGAACCACACCCGTAACACTTCCCTTGCATATGTTTCATATAAGAGGCCCTATCCTTCTTAGGGCCATTGCTGTTGTTGTTGCCGGTGCCGCCAGTGCGAGTGGCGTCTACCTGCATTGCGTTAGGGTCTGATGATGCCCCAAAGGGCGTATGGGAAGTGGTATGACCCTTCTTCTCAGCTTGGCGCTGCCTATAACGTTGGTCTATGACCTGCACTGCAGCCCTTACTTCGTCGAAGGTACCAATGGGTCGGTCCGTGAGTGCCAATCCATCTTTTATGAACTCAGAGAGCCCGTCGTAAAAACGTTGGCGGTGGTCGGCATCTGACCATCCTGTCTGACCTGTGTGCTGATCGAACTGTGCCATATATTCCGGCACAGAACCTTTTCCTTGTCGTATTTTCTTCAGCGCCTCCCGTGCTGATTCTGCTGTATCAAGAGGGGCGAACCTTCTTGAGAATTGGTCGACGAAAGTCTGCCAAATCCCACCAAAAGGGTCCCGGCCGTGCTGTAATTCTTCCAAATGGGGGAGAGCCCATGTTCGTGCGTCACCTTCCATTAGATTCAATACTGATTGAATCCAACTGGTCTGGTTAATGATCCACGCGTTCGTGGGTTGATTAAATGTATTTAAAGGGTCTCCCTGCGCCTGCGCATAGTTGTTGAATGCAGCGAGGAAATGTCTAGCTTCGACACTTCCTCCTTTGCCGTCCCATGCTTTTGGCTTGGGGATGACATCCCGATTGCCACTTCGTCCTCCCGGCCTTGCAGCTAATAATGTAACCTGCTGCGCTAAGAGTCCGATAGCGTTACCAATGTCCGCGACTAATCTCGTAAGGTCGTCTAGAGTGGGCAGGGGAGCAGGGATAACGGGTGGTAACCCGCCACCGCCACCTCCACCTCCTCCTCCTGGTGGTCCCCCTCCACCTCCTGGTGCACCTCCTCCTCCGCTTCCTCCTGCTGCTGGGTTTCCAGACATGCTCTCGTCTGAATCTGGTTCGTTGATATCCTCGTCGTCTGAGTCAGGTGCTCGTGGCCCCCAAGATGTATTGTCTAATTCCTTCCTTTGTTCTACTGATAACTCTGCCCAATCAACAATATAAGCCGAGAGATCTCGAGCTTTTGCTTTATTGTTCTTCGATTTGGCTGGGAGATTCTGGCCGCGAAGCTGAGCTGCCTTCCGCTTGGTTTTCGCCACTGTTTACTTCGGTGGACGAAAGCGTGGGCTCTACTACAACTGCGGTAAAATATGAAGATTGGGAAGGAGTGGTGACAAGATTGGGGTCGTCTGGACCTGCGAGGGATGAAGAAGATGAAGAGGAATGAGCAGAGTGTTCGTACTCGTGCTCTCGAGTTTCGTGGGGATGAAGTAGGTCTCTTTCTGAATAAAGAGCCGGTCTGATATTAACGTTTCCTTCACCAGTCCACTCGTGCGTAAGGAAATGTGTGAGGTAGAAGTCGTGTACTCGAAATGGGGATGTTCCTATGTATCTGCCTGGCCCACCAAAGTCTCGTTCTAGTAAATGATATAAGAACCGGTTTCTTCTGATTTCGTTGTTGATGTGCTCAGCGAATTGTACAGCAGCCGGTGATAACTCCTCTCCTTCGTCCTCCTCAAAGATGTATTCTTCTTCTTGAAGAGTGCTAACCAACGATTGCTGTGAAACGTTGGGCGTGTGTTCGTTTAAGGTAGAACTTGACGATAGAGGAGAGACTGGCAAATGACTTGGTGCCGGTGGTGAGGGCGTTCGAGGGATAGGTGATGGTGTGCGTGTAGGAACGTGCACTTCGAGTGATGTGTGTGTGGATGAAGGAGTGCTTCTCCTTCGACGGAACGTGCAATATGCCTGTAATAGGCGGGAAATGATGGTAACCAGTTTGACAAAACTGGGGTGGACGGTAGTGCAAGGGTACGATCGGCGCGCAACGCTAACCGAAAGGTGAAGAGCAAGTGTCTATCAAGCAAGACCAATACACCCTGATCGATGACACAGGGCGCGAGGCTGCGGCGATAAAGACAAAAGCAGGAATGGGGTTTGAATGAAAAGTACAGGGACACAAGGCTGTCTGCCGCAGTCTCCTCGACCTGTTGGCTGCCTCTCACGCCGAAGCGCTCTTACAAGTGTTCTGATTACAGAGGGTAGCTGTCGCGTCTGCAGGTCTTTCACTGCAGCGGCCGTTCTGCTCTGGTCCTCAGGCGCACAAGTAAGGTGTATGTACTAGGACTATGCGTGCACTAGCCACCTAGGGAATAAGGGATACGTGTCGCTGGTGAGCGAAGGTGTGTCAAGAGCGAAGTATAGAACTTGTCCTAATGTAGCGGATGACTATCGGCTACGTCAAGCAAGCTGAAAATTATAACGGGCTCGTCAAGGACCGCTCAAGCTTGACGCGGAGATAAATCACGCGCCGAAACTAACCGTGTGGAGCGTGCTAAACTTGATACCTTTGTACAAGGTAATAAAAGCGGTGTCACACTAGCGATCAGTCTGAGTAGGAACCAAGAGGACAAGTTAGATTGGTTACTATGTAAGACAAGAGGAATGCGCACCTGAGTAGGAACCAAGAGGACAAGTTGGTTCTACTCAGGACGCTACAGGGTATTTTATATACTACTAGGGATGAGTCACTTACTAATCTACTGAGTAAGTAGTAATGACTACAAGCTGACGCGTCGTGTATCTATATTTAGCACTTCTATTGTGATTACTGATCACTGTGTCATAAGTGCTTACTTGCGCTGACGCGTCGCCCTAATAATAGAACAATGCTGACTGAAACCTAATACAGCATGTCATCTACATTACCCTATTGTTCTACGACATTCTATGTCCTTCTAACCAATCATAACGTACACGTGTCTGACTATGAGGTAAGGCAAGTCCTTCTCAGGATCACATGCCTTTTGATAACGAAATGCACATGTTGGCCTCATGTGACTAACCATCTTATCATATCTAATGATAAGGACTTCAACACAGAAAAACAGAAAAGATATACGCGTCCGTGACACATACCATAGATCTGTGGCCAACCTTGCCACAGTGGTTGCATACATCTCGTTCGTGTCCTCCGTCCTTCTTTGTGTGTTGTGTTGAACCGCACCCATAGCACTTCCCTTGCATGTGTTTCATATAAGCGGCCCTATCCTTCTTAGGGCCGTTGCTGTTGTTGTTGCCGGTGCCGCCAGTGCGAGTGGCATCTACCTGCATTGCATTTGGATCTGATGATGCCCCAAAGGGCGTATGGGAAGTGGTATGGCCTTTCTTCTCAGCTTGGCGCTGCCTGTAACGCTGGTCTCTAACCTGCGCTGCAGCCCGTACTTCGTCGAAAGTGCCAATAGGTCGGTCCGTGAGTGCCAATCCGTCTTTTACGAACTCAGGGAGTCCGTCATAAAAACGCTGGCGGTGGTCGGCATCTGACCATCCTGTCTGACCTGTGTGCTGATCGAACTGCGCCATATATTCCGGCACAGAACCTTTTCCTTGTCGTATTTTCTTCAACGCCTCCCGCGCTGATTCTGCTGTGTCAAGAGGGGCGAACCTTCTTGAGAATTGGTCGACAAATGTCTGCCAAATCCCACCAAAGGGGTCCCGGCCGTGCTGCAATTCTTCTAGATGGGGGAGAGCCCATGTTCGTGCGTCACCTTCCATTAGATTCAATACTGATTGAATCCAACTGGTCTGGTTTATAATCCACGTGTTTGTGGGTTGATTGAATGTGTTAAGTGGGTCTCCCTGTGCTTGCACATAATTGTTGAATGCAGCGAGGAAATGTCTGGCTTCGACACTTCCTCCTTTGCCGTCCCATGCTTTTGGTTTGGGAATGACATCCCGATTGCCACTACGTCCTCCCGGCCTTGCAGCTAGTAATGTGACTTGCTGCGCTAGAAGTCCGATAGCATTGCCTATATCTGCGACTAATCTCGTAAGGTCGTCTAGAGTGGGCAGGGGAGCGGGGACAACAGGTGGTAATCCACCGCCTCCTCCACCTCCTCCTCCTCCTGGTGGTCCGCCTCCACCCCCTGGTGCACCTCCTCCGCTTCCTCCTGCTGCTGGATTTCCAGACATACTTTCGTCTGAATCTGGTTCGTTGATGTCTTCGTCCTCGTCTGAGTCCGGTGCTCTTGGCCCCCAAGATGTGTTGTCTAGTTCCTTCCTTTGTTCTATTGATAAATCTGCCCAATCGACAATATAAGCTGAGAGATCTCTAGCTTTTGCTTTATTGTTCTTCGACTTGGCTGGGAGATTCTGGCCGCGAAGCTGAGCTTTCCGCCTGGTTTTTGCCACTGTTTACTTCGGTGGACGAAAGTGTGGGCTCTACTACAACTGCGGTAAAATACGAGGATTGGGAAGGAGTAGTGATAAGATTGGGGTCGTCTGGACCTGCGAGGGATGATGAAGATGAAGAGGAATGAGCAGAGTGTTCGTACTCGTACTCTCGAGTCTCGTGGGGGTGAAGTAGGTCTCTTTCTGAATAAAGAGCTGGCCTGATATTGACGTTTCCTTCACCAGTCCACTCGTGCGTAAGGAAATGTGTGAGGTAAAAGTCGTGTACTCGAAATGGGGATGTTCCTATGTATCCGCCTGGTCCACCAAAATCTCGTTCTAGTAAATGATATAAAAACCGGTTTGCTCAGATTTCGCTATTGATATGCTCAGCGAATTGTACAGCAGCCGGTGAAAGCTCCTCTCCTTCGTCTTCCTCAAAAATGTATTCTTCTTCAACAAGAGTGCTTGCCAACGATTCACTAGAAACGTTGGGCGTATGATTGCACAAAGTAGAGGATGATGACAAGGGAGAGACTGGCAAACGACTTGGTGCCGGTGGTGAGGGAGTACGAGGAATAGGTGATGGTGTGCGGGTAGGAACGTGTACTTCGAGTGATGCGTGTGATGAAGGAGTACTTCTCCTTCGACGGAACGTGCAATATGCCTGTAATAGGCGGGAAATGATGGTAACCAGTTTGACAAAACTGGGGTGGACGGTAGTGCAAGGGTACGATCGGCACGTAACGCTAACCGAAAGGTGAAGAGCAAATGTCTATCAAGCAAGACCAATACACCCTGATTGATGACACAGGGCGCGAGGCTGCGGCGATAAAGACAAAAGCAGGAATGGGGTTTAAATGAAAAGTACAGGGACACAAGGCTGTCTGCCGCAGTCTCCTCGACCTGTTGGCTGCCTCTCACGCCGAAGCGCTCTTACAAGTGTTCTGATTACAGAGGGTAGCTGTCGCGTCTGCAGGTCTTTCACTGCAGCGGCCGTTCTGCTCTGGTCCTCAGGCGCACAGGTAAGGTGTATGTACTAGGACTATGCGTGCACTAGCCACCTAGGGAATAAGGGATATGTGTCGCTGGTGAGCGAAGATATTGTCAAGAGCGAAGTATAAGAACTTGTCCTAATGTAGCAGATGACTATTGGCTACGTCAAGCAAGCTGAAAATTGAACGGGCTCGTCAAGGACAACTCAAGCCTGACACGGAGATAAATCACGCACCGAAACTAACCGTTGTGGAGCGTGCTGGACTTGATATCTTTATGCAAGATACTAACAGCGGTGTCACACTAACGATGAGTCTGAGTAGAAACCAAGAGGACAAGTTAGATTGGTTACTATAGAAGACAAGAGGAATGCACACCTGAGTAGAAACCAAGAGGACAAGTTGGTTCTACTCAGGACGCTACAGGGTATCTTATATACTACTAGGGATGAGTCACTTACTAATCTACTGAGTAAGTACGAATGACTACAAGCTGACACGTCGTGTATCTATATTTAGCACTTCTATTGTGATTACTGATCACTGTGTCATAAGTGCTTACTTGCGCTGACACATCGTCCTAATAATAGAACAATGCTGACTGAAACCTAATACAGCATGTCATCTACATTACCCTATTGTTCTGCGACATTCTATGTCCTTCTAACCAATCATAATGTACACATGTCTAATGAATGATAAGGCAGGTCCTTCTCAGGATCACGTGCCTTGATGACGAATATGAATGCACATGTTGGCATCATGTGACTGACCATCTTATCATATCTAATGATAAGGACTCCAACACAGAAAAACAGAAAAGATATACGCGTCCGTAACAATAATAGAACAATGCTGACTGAAACCTAATACAGCATGTAATCCACATTACCCTATTGTTCTACAATGTTCCATGATATTCCAACCAATCATAATGTACACATGTCTAATTGTCTATAAAGCAGGTCCTTCCCAGGATCATGTGCCTTTATAATGAATACAATGCACATGTTGGCATCATGTGACTAACCATCTTATCATATCTAATGATAAGGACTCTAATGCAGAAAACAGAAAAAGATATACGTGTCTGTGACAACAATCAGCAGAAATAGGGTCAGACATGGAGCCACTACCCGGTCTGGAGGAGCTGTTTGCCGAAGTTGAAGAAGAGCATGCAGACAAAGTGTATGTCTTGTTCATTGAGGCCTGTCAAGTCATGGGTCACCCAGTGCTGCTTTTCCGCTCTGCAGGTGTCGCACGAACAACCACCCTTGCCGGTATAGTCCAAGTCTCTGCTCCATTCCTCCAAACAGGCAAGCTCTGAACAGAGAACCACAATCAAGAAACTGACACTTTGACTAAAGTGCCAGTGCATAGGTAATAGTCAGGGTTGAGGCACCTCACCGCTTGCTCCCTGTGTTTTTGGACCTTAGTCAACACTGCAGTTCAGTCATGGACATGATATTGTCATTGTTTTCATCAAAAACATGTGCTACATACAAGCTTTAACAATCAAACAAACAAGGACAAGTGTGTAGATGTAAGGTGTTGTTGGTCATTGCTAGCAGCCCAGAGGTCACCAACGTGGCTGACCTCTGGCACAGTATATTATGCTTTGAGGCTGGGAAGCATAATCGGTATCAGCTGTGCAGGGCTCTTGAATATCTGCTTGGGGACAGGCATGTGAAATTGAACCATCAAGGTTTCAAGATGAGACATGCCAAGAAGCTGTGCAATCAAGTATGCCGGGTTGAACTCGGGGGAGGCTGGAGCATTCCAAAGTCGAAGTGTGATGAGGCCCTCGGCTTGTCTGAGCAGCTGAGATTTGATTGGAATAGAGATATTAGATAGTATGAGGTGGCGGAGAATGTCATGATCTCTCACCGCGGCTATGATACGGATGCTTACTTTTCTTTTCTTCTTACCTTCCCCACTTGCCCACCCCATTCCCCTACTCACCCATTGGACTGCTCTTACTCCTCATCTGTGACTCATACTCGGCCCTTAAGGCTGTTCTCTGATTACTTCTCGTATTCCTACTCGAGGGCCTTAAGGCTGCGCTCCCTTGTGTTGACTCAATCCTAGGACATTGCCTCATTCTACGTGACTCATGCTGTACATCTAGCGTGTATATAAGGGCTGGACGATGTGTCCTAAAGCCCCATCCTTGTAACGGTTCGCTAACCGTTTGTCCGACTTGGACTACTTGCTGTGGCTTGCAACACGTGACTGGCGTTCTCGGACACTAGGCTGGCTAACACTAGGTCCCCTTGGAGTGAAAAGGGCGTGACAGCACCTCCACTAAGTCGATGATGAGAGAGAAGAGCTGAAAGAGAAAGAAGAAGAGAAAGATGTTGACAAAGAAAGGCAGACTGAAAAGAAGAGGAAACCGAAACAAGATAGCGAATTGAAGAAGACCAGGATAAGGATCCCTGGTCTTTACTAGTCGACTTATATACACGTAAGACTCGCTTTAAAGCGGAGTCTGAACTAAGTAATGAGTCACGAACCCTAGTACAGCTATCCTAGTATGACATCATGTCCATGTGCATGTGGAGTAAAAGTACAATAACGCTTTGACAGCGTGTGAGTCTGTGCTACAACGATATTCCGAACTCTGTCCATGACTAATATCAGCTGACGGCGTAGTCATAACCGCTATGTCAGTCCACTTCTGAGGCAGTCCATGACATTATCCCCTTTTCAGGGTAAACGCCCACGTTCTACCGACCACGCAGTGAGTGCGGTAACTCGCCTATCCCGCCTCATCTCTTCTTCGATCCGATGAACTGCCCAGGCTTCTTCCAGCCTAGTGCGGCACGCCCGTTGGTCCACCGCCATCGCAAATAATCGGTCCTCCACTTGTCGGATCGATTCTTGCACCGCCTTCATCCGCTTCTGGAGTCCGCGCCACCTTATTACCTCTGCCGTCAGCGACCTGTCGCCTACATGTGCAATGGCCTCGTCGACCATAATCCAGTCCTGATAACTGCGATCCAGTAGGCGCAGTTCATCCGGACCAATGTCCGGAGTCCGTCCGACCCGATCGCAAATAGCCGCCGCATGGATTTCCCCCCGATGAACGGGGCCATCCATAGTCATGCGGGCCTCAACGTACGGGTTGTCCGTCATATGGACCTTGATGTACCTGGCAGGAACTGATCGACCCGTCGTGTCTAAAATGGTAAAAGGGACGTAACTTGTCCCTTGGTTGTTCTCGTATCCCTGTGCAGCCGGCGATAGGGGTCGGCGCGATGATTGAGTGCCACTGTTCGTATGGCGCGGGTGAGCGGGCGGCACTGCGTAGTGTACAGCGACTGGTTGGCGTGGCCTTCCTCTTTGACCTCTGCCATGTCATAGACCCATCCCTTCGGCAACTTGTCGGTCTTCGGGGTAGGGAGGCGGTACTTCAGGGGAATCTTGACGACGGACTTCGAGGGCGTTGGCAATGTTGTCCGCCAAAGACATGGCTTCTTCACGAGTGAGGCGAAAGTGCGCCACTGCGTTGGTGCGAGCGGCTGGTGCGGGGACGGGGACAGGGGTGACTGGAGCTGGGACTGGTGTAGGGGCTGGAGACTCGTGGCCATGGCAGTATTCTCGCGGTCCATGGCATTGATCGCAGAATCTGATATCAGTGGGTGACAGCGGGCTAGCGGGAGCAAACTGGCTTGTCATCGCCGGCGGTTCTTCAGGTCGTGCTTCACTCTCGCTTCCAGCAACTGTTCCCGATGCCACTCTCGCGCTGTCAACATCCCCAACGACAATGGCTTCGGGGACTTGAAGAGTAAGGACATCTTCGACATTAGTTGCAATTCGAGTCTCGGCAGCATCAGCGAGGGTGAGTTGTCGGAAAGCGTCGGCGATGGAGTTGGGGGATGCGGGTCGTGGTTCAAATGGTGTTGCCTGAGCTCTGAGGATTTGATGCGTTCGCTCTGTTGCCATTCGCCGGATATCGGCGTAGACCGCGTCGACGACGGCGTCCTCGTGGCCAGAGGCGGAGTCAGCGTACGCTCCAGCAGTAGCTTCGTCGGCGAGGTCAGAGCGTCCATTGGATGACATATATCGGCAAGCGTAGAGGGTTAAGAGATGAGAGTGCTGAAGAGCTGATGGGTAAGGAGACTTAGCGGATGCGAGGCTCCTTATATGCGTCTCCTTGGTGGGGTTCGAAACTTTGAACTCCTGCACCTTATCATCGGCGAATACGTCATCCTTATCAACCCACATGTTGTCCGAGTCAGGGTAGCCTTCCCATTTGACCAAATATTGAAGACACCGTCTTTTGCCGAACTTCCAGGAGTCTAGAATCTTCTCTACGGAATATTCTTCTGCCCCATCGACCAACTCCGGTAATGGGCGCTGATAGTTTGGCCCATGGGTTATTGTCTCGCGATATGGTGTGAGAAGATCGATATGAAACATGGGGTGAATGCTCCACTGCGTGGGAAGTTGTAGTTGGTAACTGACCGGCGATAGTACCTTGATTACTTTAAATGGACCATGTCTCCTGGGCGCAAGCTTGGCGGTCGGCTGATTAAGACGGAGGTTTTTGCCTTCTAACCATACTTGATCACCTTCCTTGTACTTGGGCGTATCTCGGTGTTTGACCCATGACTGTTGGGCCTTGATCATGAGCTGTTGTGCCGTGTCCCGTGCCTGTTTCAGCTGTTTGAGGCACAATGTGACCTGAGGAAGGGGTGACAATGACGAAGTCCAATCAGCGTGTGGATGATAGCCCATCAGAAGGAAGAAAGGTGACTTCCGCGTGGTCTCGCTTGGCCAATTGTTGTGCGCAAATTGCGCGATAGGGAGATAAGGAGCCCAATTTGTCTGGTGATGGTCGGAAATGAATCTGATGGCGGTTTCAATCCACTGATTGGAGCGTTCCGATTGTCCGTCGGTCCTTGGGTGATATGCCGTGGATGGATTCCGCTCGATTCCCGTGATGCGACATACTTCTTGCATGAATTTGGATACGAATCGAGGGTCTCGATCGCTGATGACCTTCCTTGGCAATCCAAAGTGTGCGAACACATGTTTGATGTACAGTGCCGCCGTTCCTTCCGCATTGATTTCTTCTCGACATGGTATGAATATGGCTGCCTTGGTACAGTCATGGTCGGTGATGGTAAGGATGGAATCGTATCCCTGCGATTCGGGTAGTTTAGTAATGAAGTCTAATGCGATAGTTTCGAATGGCATAGCTTCGGGTTTGGGATAGATAGGCCTCAGAGGTGCCTTCGTGGGTCGGTTATTGACTTTGTGGCGCTGGCAATCGGCGCATCCTCGCACGTAATCCTTAACATCTAGTCGCAGCTGCGGCCACCAGTAATTGCGCTCAACGATTTGAGTCGTCCTATTGATCCCGGGGTGTCCGTGTGCTGGTGGGTCATGATGTGCTCGTATGAGTTCGCGTTTTCCCGACAGTTCTTCTGTGACAACCACACGTCCTTCCTTGTACCAGATGCCTTCTATACACTTGAGTTGGTGTGGGTCAACCCATGGTTTGAGGCGTTCCTCGTCTTGACGGTGTTGTGGTGCAATGGTCACCGTAGTTCTTGCAAACAGATGTTCTGGTAATACCGTTACATTCGTGTTGTCTCCGGTACCTTGATCGTAATCTGGTCTCCTTGATAATGCATCTGCGCGTCCATTGGCTGTTCCCTTGATATGACGGATTTCAATGTTGTATTCAGATAGGCGGAGTACTTCCCTGGCTATACGCCTACTAATCTTGTGTGGCTCTTTCCAATATAGCAGGTTTTGATGGTCTGAATATACTATAACCTTGTGTGGCGAACCTGCTAAAAACGACCTCCAGTTGTCTAAGGACATTACAACTGCAAGCAGTTCCAAATCTGCTATGTCGTAGTTGCGTTGTGCTTCATTGAGCGTCTTCGAGAAATATGCGATAGGGTGTCTTTTGCCGTCTTCCTTCTTTTGCAGAAGTACTGCTCCTACTGCAAATCCGGATGCATCAACCTCCAGTTCGAATTGTTTGTCTAATTCGGGATGTGCCAGTACGGGCTCGCTCGTGACTCTGTTCCGTAGTTCATTAAACGCCTTTTGACAACGTTCTGTCCATAGCCATTCAGCATCCTTGCGTGTTAATTCGTTGAGTGGTCGGGCTATGTGAGCGAATCCTCGGATGAATGGTCGGTAAAAATTGCAGAAGCCCAAAAAAGATCTGATGTCCTTAACTTTGGTGGGCGTAGGCCAATTTTTGATACCTGCGATTTTGACGGGGTCCATGCGCGTTATCCCCTTTTCAAGGATTACCCCCAGGTAATCCATACGTGGGGCATGGAAAGTACATTTCTCCGGTTTGAAGTAGAGGTCCAATCGTTCTGCGACCTCGAAGACTGCTGATACTGCCTTGATATGATCTTCCAAATTTGTGCTGGTTGCAATAGCGATATCGTCCATATAAATACGGATTGCCGTTCCCCTGGCATTCCAAAAGTCAATGATATCCCTGTACTCATAGTTCATCATGTTTTGAAACGTAGCTGGTGAGTTCTTCAGCCCGAAAAACATGACGAGTGGTTCCCATAACCCGTATTTGGTCTTGAACGCAGCTTTGTGTTCGTCCCCTTCTTTGATTCGGATGTTGTTATACCCATCTTTGACGTCTAGTTTTGTGAAGATTTTCGCCCCACTAAGGTCTGTGAGGAGATCGGAGATTAGAGGGAGGGGGTATTGATTGCTGATAGTGATGTCATTGATGCGCCGATAGTCTTGTACCGGCCTCAGCTTGCCGTCCTTCTTCTGTATAAAGAAGAATGGTGATGCGTAAGGTGAAATGGAGGGACGAATATATCCCTTAGCTTCCTGTTCCTGTAGGAATTTGAGCAGCGATTTGTCCTCGTCTTGTGTCATAGGGTACACTTTACATGGTAAAGCATCTGGCGCAGTTGGTTTAAAGTCGATTGCGTGATCCCACGGCCTTGACGGCGGGAATCGGGATGACGCTTTGTTGCTGAATAGCTTCGCAAATCTTTCGTATACCTTTGGAACTTCAGCAGCGACTTGATTTTGTCCTGCCTGAATTGCTAGTTCGGTAGATACTCCTCGAATGGTGGTTTGCGATTCGAGAGTGCGGACTATATGGTGCTTTTCCTCTTCAGATAGAGTTGCGGCGATTACTGGTCGTGGTCGGATAATACGGGGGTTGACAGACGAAATAACCACCGGGAGTACTTGTGCGTCAATAACGGCATGTCTCCAATTGAACTTGGGTTCGAATGATGCTAGCCATGGATATCCTAGCAGGATATCTTCGCTTCCTATATCCATGATGAGGAAGCGCATTTCTCTGTGGATTCCTTTAGTGTACACGTCAAGGTCGAGGTAATGCGTGATCTTCCCCGATTTGTTGGTAGTATTGTCAATATTGAATATCTTCCTGGGTGTTGGGAGTTCCTTCATTCCCAAACCCATCTTCGTCGCGAAATTAGGGTGCATGAAGTTATCAGTGGCCCCTGAATCTACTAGCGCTCGTTTGTCGGCCATGAAGTAACTGGTACGAATCGACACTGGAATTCTCATAGAACGATAGCATGTGATGTATACAGAGTTACAACGAAGAGCCCTCACCCAGGCCGTTGGGTTCAGGCATTTTGAAAATCCTCTCGCCTCCACAATTGTTGCATGACAAGGTCTTTTACCTCGTCAGGTTCTTCGGCCACCCCCTCCAGCCACGCCTGGGCTTTTTGCTGGGGGGTGCGTCCTTCGATGACGCTTCGGTCATCTACGATGCTTCTAGCGGCATATAAGCCGTCTTCTTCTGTTTCTGCCTGTCGGGCTCGCGGTGGTCCTTGGTTTTGTCGATAAAACGGGTTTGGCCTCACGGGCTGTCGACAATCTCTTTTAAAGTGACCTGGTTTGCCACAGTTGAAACATGTAAGGACTTTCCTTTGCCCTGTCGGCGTACTAGTTCCTCTTCCCGCCTCCCCCGGAGGCTGATAGCAGTTCCTTCCTGGCTCATAATCTTCTGCTTGAGCCAGCCGAGCCCTTCCTGGTGATAGATCCATTGCGTTTGGGTCTGGAAGGTTTGGAATGTTCGGTCGGCGCCATCGATTGGTGTTGTTGTTGTAACTGTTGCCCTTCCAATTACTGCCCCCTGATGGCGTATTCTTCCTGGGATTGAACTGCTCGAGTCGACTCTTCATGTGTACGAACACCTTTTGTTGTTGGATGGAGGCTTCGCGCCATCCCTTGTAGTCCCGTGGTTGGACGTTTTTGAAAATGTATTCGTACATTGCGTGTGGCAATGCGTCTGTGAAGATCCGCAGGACCAGTGGCTGGTTGACATCATAATTGGCGTGGCGCACCAATTGTTCGAATCTTGTAATGAGTCCGTCTAGATCCCCATTTTGCATGCGGAGACCTCTTCCTAGTTCGGCTTGTGCCTTTTCTTGTTCTAGTACATCGGCATACTGCCTATTGAAGGCGCCGATTACGCCGTTCCACAGGCGTTCATCTGTTGTTGCCCATCCTTGGGTAGTAACTTGTGTACGGAGCCATGCGTTGACTCCCTTTACCCATTCGTTAACGAGGTTGCCTTGTATATAAGTGAGGAAGAACATAGCTCGTTGGTATGGGTTGCGCATCAGCACGTTTGTAATGTTGACTCCCTCGTAGAGTTGCCATTGAGTGATGAATTGTTCCGCTTTGGAGCGGTCTCCTGTAAAAATGATAGGCGGATTGCCTACTAATTTATCTCCGTGGTGTCCTCCTGGTTGGGGTGCTTGCGGCATTGGCATGGGAATTCCCGCCGGTGGTCCTCCGCCTCCGGGTGGTCCTCCACCTCCTCCAGGTGGTCCTCCAAACGGTCCGCCTCCAGGTCCTTGTCCTCCCCTTGGCCATCCGAATGGGATTCTTGGTGACGCTCGTCTTTCACGAACTATTGGTGGGTCCGGTTGATCTGGTCCTATGGCGCGATATAGCGCCACATCGTCTGGGTCCATAGGTATCTCTACGTGTCCTGTGTGTGGGTTGATTGTGCCCGTTGCTGGTTCCATTGTCATTGTACGACTCATGACAGGTTCTTGTATGTGTAATGACTCAGCTAATTGTAGTGCGATGATCTGATCGCTTCCTCTTTGCGGTGCCGGTGACCGTACTTGTATCGCGCTTGCCTCACTGGCTACTGACGGGGTGCTTGTCCTGGTTGTGGGGGTCTTGTCGACTGTACTGCGGATCCTTCTTGCTTGGTCCAACCGATCTTGATCTTCCGCGTCTTGTGGGGTAATATCAAGCCCCAAATCTTCTCCGGCAATGCGAAACGCTTCCCAATGTCCCCCGATTTCTAGATTTTCGATCCAACGAATTTCCACCCAGCAGAGATGTTCGAAGTTGAACTCAACTGGATACCAGCGTTCTGAACTGGATTCTTCTGGTGCGTTTGACTTGGTGTGGTATCGTTCGATGCCGTTATGTACTCGCCACTCTGCTGCTTTGATAAAAGCCTCTGGTACTTCCCTTAGTACCGGTCCTTGTAGATCGTATGCTTCAAAGGGCCCTTCTGATGCCCAACGTTCTCTTGTAGTTTGCAACGCCACGATGGGATCCTGGTCTTAATGTAACGGTTCGCTAACCGTTTGTCCGACTTGGACTACTTGCTGTGGCTTGCAACACGTGACTGGCGTTCTCAGACACTAGGCTGGCTAACACTAGGTCCCCTTGGAGTGAAAAGGGCGTGACAGCACCTCCACTAAGTCGATGATGAGAGAGAAGAGCTGAAAGAGAAAGAAGAAGAGAAAGATGTTGACAAAGAAAGGCAGACTGAAAAGAAGAGGAAACCGAAACAAGATAGCGAATTGAAGAAGACCAGGATAAGGATCCCTGGTCTTTACTAGTCGACTTATATACACGTAAGACTCGCTTTAAAGCGGAGTCTGAACTAAGTAATGAGTCACGAACCCTAGTACAGCTATCCTAGTATGACATCATGTCCATGTGCATGTGGAGTAAAAGTACAATAACGCTTTGACAGCGTGTGAGTCTGTGCTACAACGATATTCCGAACTCTGTCCATGACTAATATCAGCTGACGGCGTAGTCATAACCGCTATGTCAGTCCACTTCTGAGGCAGTCCGTGACAATCCTGTTCTTCGTCTATTTCTTGCAAATCCCAGAACCTTCTCTGAATCCTCTCAACTCTGCCTAGCTTGGCCTCACGGCCTCATCGCACCTCGAGTGAATAACTAACCTTGACCCTTAGTATCACAGATTATCACCGGCGCACGTCGCGCGTCTGTTTGACCCCGCAAGGTCATAACAGAGAAGCAGTGCTAGCAATTCCTCTGGAAGACCCAAGCCTTCTCAGCTCTTTGGTGACAAGTAGAGGGACAGTGTTTCCAGCATCGGAAACTCACAGTCCATTGCTTTGAAAAGGTGGCACAAAACCAAGGTTGGAGCGGTGATGTGAATATGACACACATGTTCATGTTGCTGGAGCACCAAGATGGTGCTCTCCTCATCCTTGGCGGACCATTTACTTGGAATTTTGGGGTAGTAGATTAGAAGAGGTAAGGGTGGCGAATGTGAGAGCATGGCTTCAACAGGGGTACCATATGTGCAAATGAGATGTAGGTCTAAGTGTGGTGATGCAAGGATAAGGTGGGGCCACTTTTGGCATACATGGATGAGTTTGTACCACCAGCTTTCGAGATTCCAGCTCTGATCCTTGTTAGTTTTACTGTAGAGTCGGTAACAATCAAGGATATTGAGGAGCATGTCATCGTTGAGTTTGCTGACAGTCAAGTGTGCTGGTGGAGTATGGTGTCCTTGGCCATGCTTCAGTTGAATGGATGGACAGACATTGAGACATAGAGGTAATACTTACCTGTGCCTTTAAGTTTAATGGGAACCATTGTGAAGTGTAGAACTGAACGAGGCTGCTCAGGAATCAGGGAGTCAAGTTGGCAGTGAAGGTATTAGTAGTGGGAAAGGTCGTCGATGTGCAAGGTGCAAGCCACATAACATTCCTGGCGAGGCCCCCAGAGCATGCTGCTGGAGGAAGAGGTCACAGCCACTATTAGTTGTACTTAAGCTTCTGAGGCTGAGTCAATTGCACTTCTGTCAGACTCAAAATCTTATCTTTTGCTTTCCCAGACTGCTCAGACCGCTCTCCCTGAATCACATTTCCTCTTTCCACCCCTTCACCTTATGCCTTTTCCTTAGCCCTCGTCCCCTCGATGCCTTGACCCTTTCCTTGTATTCCTGTGATTTAAACTGTCCTATCTTCACTAATGACAACCCCAACTTGAATCTTGACTTGGATTTTCGGGCTCCATGGTTCAGTCATGGACATGGTCTGGTTGTCGTTCTCATTAAAACATATGCTATGTACAAGCTTTAACCATCAAACAAGCAAGCACAAGCAAACATGTAGGTGTAACATCAATGTCACAAGGTGTGATCACCGGCACAGAGCCACAGACGTGGCTGGCCTCGGGGGGAAGGGGGGAGGTGTATGTATCGTAAACAGAAAGCACAGCTTGAGCAGGCAAAAGTGGGAGTATGCAAATCACTTTCCGAACCAGCCGAAATAACGTTGTGTTTTGGGTGTCCCAGCATGGTAGCTCGATTCTAGACTTCGGTGGTCGAATCACACTCGGTGCCCTTATGCCTGCCCAAAGCCTTCTGTCTCCCCACAAAACCTCCATGAGCAAGCACAATGTAAATAAAATGGCAAATGTACTCGATTTCAAAGCAGAGTTTGCACTCCAATGTCTCATAGTCCTCGTACAGCGGCAGGAAGAGCTGATTAAAGCAGGTATGGCTATGCAGCAGACTCGGACCACTCAGGTCTCTGCTCCTTTTGATTGTAAAGCAGTGCTGGCAATCACTGCCCTGCAGGTCCTTGAACCCATTCACGGGCATGCACAAGGTGCCTGTTGTGACCTGCAACAGGCAGGCCCTGCATTTCATGGGCCACGAGCATAGGCATGCCCAGAACCACTTGATCACACAGTCTGTCTTCTCGTATCTGTAATAGTCTGTGAACTGCATCCAGTCGTCCATGTCGATCACTTTTGTTCCCCCAGTCAGCTGCTCCAGCTTGCACTCATCAAACACCAGCAGCAACTCCAGCAGTATCACATCCTTGAGCCCCCCAATGAACGTGTGGAACTGCTCTTTGATTGTCCCGTGATCCGGCGTGTGACAACAAGATCGACATATTTGTGTTTGTTCAATTCTGTCACGTTCTGGGTGGTGCCTCCCGATCGGAGCTTGACAACGATGTGCTCACCGAAGTGGTCTTCGGTCACAGAGAACGTCTCTTTGAGTACATCTGTTATGTCATTCTCCCTGAAGGATGTCCATCAGCGAGGACCACGGTCGAGACAATTGGGCATGCACAACATCCACATAAGGCCCTTGTATAGCCCATAATCGACCGCCTCGAGGTCCTTTAAGTTCACCTTCTTGTTCAGAACCATCTTATAGAAGGCGGGCACAAAGGACACGTCGAGGATGTGACAGTGGAATATGGCGAGGCAGAGCACATGGCCAATGAACTTGAAATAGTCAAGGTGCTGTGGGTTCACACCTGAGGCTGGGTTAATCTGTAACATGCAGTTGTCATGTGCAGAACACTCGAATAGGCCATAGCTCGGATTGAAAATCTTGTGTGAGAGGAAGAACCACTCTCTGGGACATTGCTGTGATTGAGCGTGTCCTCGCCCTCAAACTTGACTGTGAGCCACTTCTGGAGGTCCTCTAGCTGGAAGGGCATAATCGCTGCGAAGCTATCCTTGAAGACGAGCCTGTAATGCACACACACATTGCACTTCTCGTCCGTGATCCGGCACATCAACGGCTGGCTTCGGAAGTAGATCACCTTCCTCCAATAATCCTGCTTGGATTGCGACTAGTTTGCATTGACCGTCAAAGGTAGCCACAGGTCATCCTACGTGGTCATGTGTGTGTTGTGGTCTATGAAGTAGATCTGCTGCATGGATGTCATGCACAACTCCCAGCCTGATGGAAGCAGCCCTAGCCCTGCACAGTTTGCGAGTGTTGTTGTCGACACACTGGGTGATAAGATTATGCAACAATTCTGGCACCAGTCACAAAAATGTTTGGATAGAATGGGCTTAGATGACAAGTTCAGTGGAGTCTTAAACTAAGGTTAGGTCTTACGATCGTTTTAGGGGAGAACCGTGCCTTGGAGACATACAGAACACTGCGAGCTTGCCTATGAGATGCAGAAGCTTTGAGACTGAAGGGGGGACTTAGAATAGAGCCGTGTCTTCAAAGCTACCTTTTTGAGAGTGTATCCTTATATACATGACATGTTGACAAGTGAGTCGTATCTACAATATCTACAGCCTCGAGGCTTGTTGAAAGGAGGTGATGTTGTGGCAATTGTGGGTTAAGTACAGTCAGTGTTGGTTGTATTTGGAGACGGATTCACCTTGCTGGCGCTGGCGGAGGGATTGAGAGTGTTGTGCCTACCGTGGCGAGTAAGAACAAGAGACTTCCATGTATCATTTGGCAGTCGAGCCCAGGCTGGGTTCTGGGTGACTATGGCCAGAATGATGAGGAAAGGGGGACTGCATAATGTGTCAAGCCTAACAACGAGAACATCTCCGACAGTGATGGACACAGATCTGAGGAAACCTCATTGCTGTGCTTGAACATGCATTGATCAAAGACTTGGATTTTCATTTGGGATGATTCTTGAATGGTCCTGTGGAGGGACGAGAAAAGGGAAGGAAGGGCGATGAGGTAACACTACAGGCCGAATGGCTCGTTCCAGTAGGGAATGAGGGTCTTCTTCACAGGTTTCCACCACAATGCTTCCTTAACCATGGTGCAAATGTAGTGCAGGTGTGGCAAGTTAGCAAATGTCGGCATGTGTGGGTGCCCGACTATGGCATCAAGCTCTGTTTGGCATGCTTTTGTACTTCTGGATAGGCGACTCTTGTGAGCATTTACCAAGCCTGCACACCCGACATAGTTTCTGGCACCCACCAAGCTGATGTCCATCATGAACAACTAATGAGAAATGTGAGTGGTGTAATGGTTCGCTAACCGTTTGTCCAACTTGGACTACTGAGGTGGCTTGCAACACGTGACTGGCGTTCTCAGACACTAGGCTGACTAACACTAGGTCCCCTTGTAGTGAAAAGGGTGTGACTGCACCTCCACTAAGTCGATGATGAGAGAATAGAGATGAAAGAAGAATAAGAAGAGGAAGATGATAATGAGAAGAGGCAGACTGGAAAGGATAGAAGAAACCAGATAGCGAATTGAAGAAGACCAGGATAGGGATCCCTGGTCTTTACTAGTCGACTTATATACTGGTAAGACTCGCTTTGAAGCGGAGTCTGAGCTATAGTATGAGTCACAAACCCTAGTACAGCTATCCTAGTATGACATAGTGTCCATCAGCACATGATACTACAAAACAATAAGACGCTTGACAGCGTGTGAGTCAGTGCTACAACAATACTCCAGCCCCTGTCCATGACTAATGTAATCTGACAGCATAGTCATAACTGCTGAGTCAGTCCACTTCCGAAGCAGTCTGTGACAAGTGGGATGTGCTAACTTGTCGCTACTTAGCTTTTCAAGCACTGTGGTTATTCATGATGGGACATGATTTGGTCGATGTTCTTGTCAAATCACCATATGTTACATACAAGCTTTAACTATCAAACAAACAAGCACTGGCACAAGTGCATAGGTGTAAAATCCATTTCGGAACCAGCTGAAATAATGTTTAGGTTGGGCATGTCCCAGAGTGCTGGCTCGACTCTGTATCTCGGTGATGGTCGCATCACACTCACCCCTGCCAAAGCCTTGTGTCTCCCTATGAAATCTCCATGAGCAAGTACAAGGTAAAGCAAATAGCAATGCACTCAATTGCAAAGCAGAGTTTGCACTCTAGGGTCTCATAGTCCCTGTATGGCGGCAAGCCAAGCCAATTATAGGACGTAAAGATGTGTGGCAGACCACTCGGGTCTCCACTCTTTTCGATTGTAAAGTGGCATAGGCCATCACAGCCCTGCAGATCCTTGAATCCATCCATGGGAATGTGCAACGTGCGCGTCGTGAACTGCAGGAGGCAGGCCTTGTGTTCCACTGGCCACAATTGTAGGCACACCCAGAACCACTCTATCACCCGATCTGTCTTCTCATATCTGCGATAGTCTGTGAAGCACGCCCAGTCATCCATGTTGATCTCCGTCGTCCCACCAATCAGCAGCTCCAGCTCATGCTCGTCAAACACATGCAACAGGTCTTGGGCAACCACGTTACTGAGCCCCTGCATGAATGCCTGGAACTGCTCCCTGATTGGCCCCACGATCCAGTGCATGATGACCAGATCGATGTAGTTGCCTTTGTTCAATTCTGTCACGACTTGACTTGCACCACCTGGCCTGAGCTCGACAACAATGTGCTCACCAAAATGGTCTTCTGTGATGGAGAACATCTCCTCGAGCACACCCATTATGTCGTTCTCCCTACGGAGGCATCAGCAAGGACCACTACTGCGATGATTGAGCACACACAACATCCACCTAACATCAGGAAAAACCTACTTCAGTAAGTAGCCGATAAAACGGCTTAATTATCAATAAATTATCAATAATTTAGCACTGTTTCCATTATCATTATATTAGTGTTACCCCCTCATAATTTATTGGTAGATTATCACTAACAAATGATAATGACTATTCACAGATGCTTGCTAATTACCTACAAATAATTGTACACTACCATTAGGTGGCAGTTGTCTGGCATGACAGAGCCAGTGCACCATTCCATGGGCCTGCATAGTACTCACAAACGAACCTGAAATCTGGTCTTCACAGTGTTCACTGACTGCCGAGAACTCATATGCCATGACAAAAATACAGCCACAAGCATGTCTGGTGACTTGACAACTCCAAGCACAGGTCAAATTGCTGGCGGAAACTTACCCTGTGGTTGCAAAGTTCCTGCCCAAACATGGTTATATTAGTGTATATGGTAGGACATAGAATGAAGACACACCTTTCAAGATGGCCACCCTTGAGATCCTCAATTGCTGCTTCAAGATTTGGATGGAAGGGGTGAATAAGGGGGGTATCAGAGGTGCAACCAATGATAGTGATCGGGCCACATGTATGATATCCACCACGTGTCACCTCTTCTTTCTGTTTGGGCACTCAACAGAGCCTCTTGTCCTGCACTTTCTGGATTTCTCCTCCCCATCTGACAGAAGTGCAATGAGTGTCCCTTGTGCCCTTCAAGTGCAAGTCTGTTTGCATTTGCAAAAGTTTGTGAGCACTGGGGGTAATGTGACATGAGTGAGATGAGCCATGATTGTTACGGTTAGACAGACCGCTCTGCTCGACTTGAGCTAAGGTACTGTGACAAAAGTTGTTCTGCTGAATACGGATCAACTGGCTCCACAACTTGTGAGTGACTTCTGACAGATGCAGATAACCAGGTCGGTGATAAGGTTTGTAGGACCCTATGGTGACGGCGTGGGACTAATACCCTCGCAGACTCAGTGGTAACAGAGCTAAGTCTGTGATAGGAAAGGCTGGGAAGTCAACTGGACTTATGCAGCTCCTAGTCTAGAAGGCATTGTAGAGTGTTTGATTAATACAAGAACTCAGACCTAAGGTCTAAATTTGCTAATGGTACAGTTTATATACTTAGTACATGAGTCACTACTACTGAGTCATAATACCAGGATGAGTCACCTATGATGCTATGACTCCACTAATACTAATAGTCTCTGTAGTAGGAATGAGTAAGACTGACATCACATAGACGTCATGTCATGATTTACCACCGCGGCTATGATACAGACGCTTACTTTTCCTTTTCTTCCTTACCTCTCCCCACTTGCCCACCCCATTCCCATCCCCATCTGTTTGGACTGCTATTACCCATCGTCTGTTACTCATACTCGGCCCTTAAGGCTGTTCTCTGATTACTTCTTGCATTCCTACTTGTGGGCCTTAAGGCTGCGTTTCCCTGTGTTGACTCATTCCTAGGACATTGCCTCATTCTTCGTGACTCATGCTGTACCCTTAGTATGTATATAACAGGCTGGACAATGTGTCCCAGAGCCTCATCTTGTTCTTCGTTTACCTCTTGCGAATCCCATTGTCCTTTCCAGATCCTCTCTATTCTGTCTAGCTTGGCCTCACGGCCTCATCGCACCTCGAGTGATTAACTAACCTTGATTCCTTGTACTACAGATTATCCCCGGCGCAAGTCGCGCATTGTTTGACCCCGCAAGGTCATAACACGTCATATGGAAGGTGGTGGAAGTGTCCAGAACTAATGATGTCATAATCACATGATAGTTCTAACTCATGTGGTACACCGACAATCTGTGGAGTGTGAACATAACAATGATATATGCATGTGCTGTGCACCTTCTTTCTCCATTTCTCTCTCTCCCTCTCCCATTCCTACCCTTGCCCTCATGTTCCATCACCGCCGTGGGTGGTGTCATGGCACTGCCTGATCACCTTAGCAAGTGCAGCAATGTCCACCTCATTGGACTGCCAAGCTTGATCTTGAGTTGTATCGCCTGCAGCAGGGGCGATGGGACAGGTGGAGGCAGCAATGGGGACAGGGAGCACATGTGTGGTTTAGTCACAGGACAAATGGATGGATGGACAGACATACAGACCTTGGACATCAGGCTGAGAAGCTTGAGTTGTCCAAGATCATGTGTGATCAATGCCAGTGTTGGCAGGCAGTGTTGTGATGTGTAAGCACCCCTTGTGCTTTGAGTGTAAGTCAACATCAGGTGCATCACCTGTCTTGACCCTTCAGTCTGCAGTGGCGGCATGCTGGAACCTCATTAAAAGGGAGGAGGGCCAGGTGCACGTGTCAGCTCACCAAGAGGTCCCATGGTGGTGGAGGCAGTGCAGAGGCAGATGACCGACGGATTGAAGGGGCTGTCATGTTGGGGTAGTTGTTCGGGCACCAAATAAAGTCTTGCACGCTGGGCTGCCAACCATGGTGCTCCATTCACGGCTTGCTGTGCAGGATCGCCACTGGATTGGCATGAGAGGATATCCTTATAAGTGAAAAAAAAATTGGACATACCTTGTCTCTTCAAATTGATCAACTCCTGAATGTTGATTAATAACTGTTTCTGGCTGTTGAGCCTAGTTCAGAGAGCTTACTGCTGCTGCATGTTGCTTTCACCACCGGTACTGCCAGCAGCATTCAGATTCCAGGCACCTGAGAAAGGCCACACATGCGGGGGCTGTCCAACAAGCCTTGAGGACTACTGCAAGTGAGGAGGGTAGTGGTCAGAGTTGAACAAAGTGAGCTTCAGCCATATTGGCACATGGACAGAAGTTCAGAGTGTTGAGTTGGAGTCGGGTGGCAAGTTGTCATTCGGAACATGAATCTTTTTCCCACAAACGATCAATCAACAAACGACATTGGTGACTTGATAATTTTTACAAGCCCAAATCTATGCTTAGTACACTAGCACTGCAGTACTGCTGAGTATACACCTTGCCACTGTCACCCTTACTGTCACCGTCACCATTTTCCCGCTTACCTCATAGCTATGCCCGTTGTGTCTGCCCTCACTGGTGCCCTACAGGCCCTGCATACTTGGCTCCAGAAGCCATTAAAATAAGTTTCCTTTTCTTTTTCATTCCTGTCTTTTCATCTCATCATCTCTAAATAGAACAGAACAATGGCAGCTGGACAGCGATGGCTACAGCACTGTCCCAGTTCCAAAGTCATTCTCGGCACTGTACTAGTGTAATACATTCTATGTCAACCGGACTCAGCCCAGTTAGTGATAGACACAATTACATATGAACTAATTTCATGACACTGGCATCGCTAGTTTCATTAGTGGTATTAATGACATATTACCTGTAGTTATTTTGATTAGCTCTGATTTAGATCTGATTAGCTCGAATTAGCATGGGGAGGTTTTCCCAGAGAAGGCCCTTGTATAGCTCATAATCGACTGCTTCAAGGTCCTTCAGGCCCAACTTCCTGGCTAGAACTATCTTATAGAAGGCTGGCACAAAGGACACATCGAGGAAGCGACGGTGGAGTACGGCAAGGCCGAACATGCGGCCTATGAACTTGAAATATTCAAGGTGCTTCGAGTTAACACCTGAGGCTTGGTTAATCAGTACGCAGTTGTCATGTGCAGAATACTTGAACAGGCCAAATTTCGGGTTGAAAATCACGTGCGAGAGGAGGGAGAACCACTTGGGGGAGACATCTTCACAGTCGGGCGCGTCCTCGCCATCGAACCTGACCATGAGCTGCTGCCGCATGTCCTCTGGCCAAAGACGCATAATTGCCGCGAAACTGTCCTCGAAAACCAACCCGTGGTGCACACACACGTCGCTCTTAGCATCCGTATTCAGGCACATCTGTATTCAGGTGCATCGACGGCAGAGTCCAGAAGTACACCAACTTCCATCAATAGTCGCACATGTTTTGCAGCCCCTCCGCGTCAACCATCGACGGCAACAGTGGGTTGTCCCATGTCATCATGTGTGTGTTGTGGTCTAAGAAATAAAGATGGCCGTCGAGCGTGTGCCGCACCTCCCATCCAAGGGGCAAGTGCATGTCAGAGTAGCTGCCATCGCTACTGGTTGTGTTGGAAGATAGGACCGTCTGGTCAGGCCGCACAGAGGGTGCACGAATGGTGGGGGAATCTGCTAACAGATTGGGGCGTGGGGTGGGGTTCCAGGAGTTGGTGCATGGAGGGGGGTTCCTGGAGGTGGTGCGTGTGTTGTGGTCGACAAAATATTTGCGTCCGCGCTCATCGATTCGGGACTCCCATCCTTGTGGGAGGTGGTCCCCATCACCACTGATTGTGTTTGAAGATAGGATCGTCTCGTCGGTCAGCATAGTGGGGGCGTGAATGGTGGGGATATCTGCCAACAGACTGGGGCGTGGGGTAGAGACGGAGTGTATAGGGGGGTTCCAGGAGCTGGTGCATGTGTTGTGGTCGACAAAGTATTTGCGTCCTTGCGGGTCGATTAGGGACTCCCATCCTCGTGGGAGGTGATCTGCCAACAGATTGGGACGTGGGGTGGGGCTCCAGGAGTCGGGGTCTATAGGGGGGTTCCAGGAGTTGGTGCGTGTGTTGTGGTCGACAAAGTATTTGCGTCCGTGCGGGTCGATTCGGGACTCCCATCCTCGTGGGAGGTGCTCCTCATAAGGCAGTGCAGGCACTTCAGGCGTGCCGGGTACGAGCTCCCTCAGCTGCGGGAGTAGGTCCAAGGGGAGCTCCCCCTCACCAAGCTGCAGAAACCGATAGAGGTCTCCCACGATATCACCGCTGAGTCGAAGCCTCTGCACGCCAGCGAAAGTCCGGAGGAGTTCGTGCCACTTTTCAAGGTCTATCTCGTCTTGCCACAGCATAGTGCCATCTTTGTGGAATCCAAGGGTGAGGCGTTGCACTCCTGCAAGAACTGGCCCGAGAGCGTGACAGATCTGCAATGTGCAGGTGGCCTGCCAGCCAAGTGGTTGGCACCTCACCTGAACAAGGAATGGATGAGTGCCCCCGCGTTCGCGATTCGGGTCCACGATCACGGAGACAAACTCATTGTCGAAATGCATCTCTACAGAGCGGAACCTGAACTCGTCCGTCCTGCGGATAAACTGGAGCAGAAGACCGAGGTTGAATGTGAGCTGTTTGAAGAATTCAACATTGAGCGTTGAGAGGTGCGGCGCGTTGATTCGTGACAGGACCCCCTCCAAATAGGTGCTTCCACCACGGAAGGCAAGTACTTTGAGGCTAGGAAGTGTGATCGGCATCGGTTGTGCAGGGCTCTCGAATCTCTGCTTGGAAATAGCTTGTAAAAATGGACTAACAAGACTTCCAGATGGTGCATGCGAAGGAGCTGTGCAACCAGGTGTGCTGGGTTGAACTCGGAGGAGGGTGGGACGTTCCAAAGTCGGAGCGTGATGAGGTTCTCGGCTTGTCTGAGTAGCTGAGATTGTATTGGAAGGGAAATGTGAGATAAAGTGAGGTGGCGGAGAAGCAGTGCTTGCAATTTTTCTGGAAGCCCCAAACCGGCTTGTGTTTCCGTCGATAAATGGAGGGACAGCCTTTCCAACATCGGGAAATCGCAGTCCATAGATTTGAACAGGTTGCACAAAACTGCAGTCAGAGTAGTGACGTGAATGCGACACACGCGATCGCGCTGCTGGAGCGCCAAGATAGCGCTCTCCTCATCTGCGGTAGATATTTTATCTGGGATTGCAGGGTAATAGATTATAAGAGGTAGGGGTGGTGAATGTGAGAGCATGGTTTCGACGGGGACACCATACGTGCAAACGAGATGCAGGTCCAAGTGAGTTGGCGATGCAAGGATGAGGTGCCGCCACCTCCTGCATACATGGATGGGCTTGTACCACCAGCGTTCGAGATTCCAGCCCTGATCCTCTTTGGTCGTATTGTAGAGCCGGTACCAATCGAAGATAATGAGGAGAACGTCGTCGTTGAGTTTGCTGGCAGTCGTGCGTGCGGCTGGTAGTGGTGGTGTACAGTGTCCTTCTTAGTTACTCATAAGTTGAATGGATGGCCTGGCAGAGAGAATACTGACCTATGCCTTTACGTTTACTGCGGAGAAGTCCGAACCCAAAGCCAAGAACCATCGTGAAGTGTAGAACGAATGGGAAAGGTCGCCCAGATGTCAGACAAGTTGGCAGTGAAGGTACGAGGCAGGGTGAGGAAAGCGTTCCTGGCGAGGCCAGAGGTCACAGCCACTAAAAGCTATTGCACTGCCTCTGCATTGATCTTGTCAAAGTGCCTGAGTTGAGTTTGCATAACTTAACTTAATCGTGTTTGTCGCATATGGAATGAGCGTCTATTTATGGGCTTGGCTTGCTTGGCTTTCAGAAATGTGAAGCGCCCTTGCCCGGCACGAAATACGCATCCAAGAACCGATGATGAAATACGGCCAGTCCGAGCACGCGTCCAATGAACTTGAAATAATCCAGATGTTCCGGGTTAATGCCCGAGGCCGGGTTAATCTGCAATGTATACTAGTTATCATGCGCGGAATACTCGAAGAGGCCATAGCTCGGATTAAACATGTCGTGCAAGAGGAGGAAGAACCACTCGTGCGAGACGCCACCATAATCAAGCGCGTCTTCGCCTTCGAACTTGACCATCAGGCGTTTGCACAGATCTTCAGGCCGCACACACACCATCGCTGCAAAGCTATCTTCGAACACCCATCCACGCTGCCATATAGAAACTTTGCATTTCGTCTCCGTGATAAAACGCATCGACGGCTGACTCCGGAAATACACCACCTTCTGTCGGTATATACTGCAGCGTGTTCGCATCTACCGTCGACAGCAACTGCAGATCGTTTTTTTGTGTGCCTTGGGGCATGTAGCCCCACATACAATAGCAGTACACTTCTATTACAAAATCTGAGTCAGCATGTGTGATCCTCGTTCCCTGCTCCAATATCCTAAGTCCCCCCACTCCCTCTGAAAGGGAGTGACATAGATCCCTGTCAGGCGTCGAAAGTTGCAGGGCGCGCAGGTCACTGCCGCGTGCACTGCCGCATTTGAAAGGTCTGGGTCATGAGTACTTGAGTGCTTGATCGGTCTAATCATGTGTGCTTCCTGTGTCTTCCACCGCTTTATTCGCACCCTGAGTAGACCTGTACTGGGTCCGGAAAGTCGTGGGGATGATAAATTAGTTAGTTGGTAACCGCGGATCGTCCTGCGTATCCGTGCACATATTATGGTCGACAAAATATATCCTACGTGTGGGCGTCATGCACATCTCCCAGCCGGAGGGTAGTGGGCCCAGTGCAGCACGATTAGCGAGCGCGGAAATCATAGCGGAGCTCAATCGCGGATCGGTCCACGTCGACGTGCGCGTATGATGGTTAACGAAATACGGACGCCCGTCAAGTGTAAGCCGTCCCTCCCATCCGAACGGCAATTGCACGTCGGCGTACGTGTCATCGGCGTTGGTGGTGTTGGGGGATGGGACTGTCATCTTGGTTGCGCGCTCGGCAAATGCGGACATAGACGCCGACGTGTTGGGTGGGCGGTTCCAGGTGCTGATCCGTGCGGTGTGGTCGACAAAGTATTTGCGTCCAAGCGGGTCGATTCGGGATTCCCATCCTGGTGGGAGGCTCTCATCGAGCGATCTAGGCTGTCCAGGTGCGGTATGCACGAACTCCCTTAGTTTCGGGAGCAGGTCCAAGGGGAGCTTCCGCTCATTGAGTTGTAGAGAGTGAAAGAAATCTCCCACGAGACTGCCAGTGAGCCAAAGGCTCTCCGCGCCGGCGAAAGTCCGAAGCAATCCGTGCCACGTTTCAAGGTCTAGCTCGCCCTTCCACGGCACAGAGCCGTCCTTGTGAAATCCAAGAGTGAGGCGTTCCACTCCTGCGAGCACTGGCTCGAGTGCGTGACAGATCTGCGATGCGCAGGAGGCCTGCCAGTTGAGCGGCTGGCACTTCACTTTCACAAGGAATGGATATGGGTCCGTGCATTCGAGGTGTGGGTTCGCGATCACAGAGACAAACTCTTTGTCGAAATACATCTCTGCGGAACGGAACCTGAAGTTGCCCGTCGTGTGGACGAACTGGAGCAGACGACTGAGGTTGAATGTGAGTTGGTTGAAGAATACAATGTTGAGAATTGAGAGGAGCGGCGCATTGATTCGGGCCAGGATCCCTTCTAAATAGGTACTGCTACCCCGGAAGACAAGAACTTTGAGGCTGGGAAGTGCAATCGGTGTTGGCTGTGCAGGGCTCTCGAATTGCCGCTTGAGAACCGGCGTGTAAAAATGGACCATCAAGGTTTCAAGACGGGACATGCCAAGGAGCTGTGCAACCAGGTGCGCTGGGTGGAACTCGGAGGAGGCTGGGACATTCCAAAGTCGGAGAGTGATGAGGTTCTCGGCTTGTCTGAGCAGCTGAGATTGTATTGGAAGAGAGATGTTAGAGAGTGTGAGGTGGCAGAGAAGCGGTGCTTGTAATTTCTCTGGAAGAACCAAGCCTGCTCGGCTTTTGGGCGACAAGTAGAGGGACAGTGTTTCCAGTATCGGAAACTCGCAGTCCATGGTTTTGAAAAATTTGCACAAAACCGAAGTCGGAGAGGCGATGTGAATACGACGAACACGTTCGTGTTGCTGGAGTGCAAAAATAGCACTCTTCCCATCCGCGGCGGACCATTTACTTGGAATTTCAGGGTAGTTGATTATAAGAGGTAGAGGTGGCGAATGCGAGAGCATGGCTTCGACGGGGATACCATACGTGCAAACGAGATGTAGGTCCAAGCGTGTTGGCGATGCAAGGATAAGGTGGCGCCACCTTTGGCATACTTGGATGGGCTTGTACCACCAGCGTTCGAGATTCCAGCCCTGATCCTCGCTAGCTGTATTGTAGAGTCGGTACCAATCAAAGATGTTGAGGAGCACGTCATCGTTGAGTCCGCTAGCAGTTACGCGTAGGGTACGGCGTCCTTTTTTTGGTCACTCTTTAGCTGGAAGTCACATCGACACTCAGAGATGAAATACGGACCTCTGCCTTTACGTTTTCTGAGGCGAAGCCTAAACTTGAAGTCAAAGCCAAGAACCATCGTGCATGATAAAACGAAAGGGAAAGGTTACTCAGTAGTCAGGGAGTCAAGTTGGCAGTGATGGTACAAGGCAGGGTCGTCGATGGGGAAAGCGTTCCTGGAAAGGCCAGAGGCCGTCACAACCACTTTTAATATAAGCTGGAAGCTTGAATTGCACTGCCTCTGCATTGCCAATTGCAGACGATCTCCTCATCAAAGTGCCTGAGTCGAGTGTGCATAAATTGTTACAAGCGTCTATTCCCGGGCTTGGCTTGCTTGGCCTGCAGAAATGTGAAGCGCCCCAATGGGCACCTACGGAGTCCTAGTTGCCGACACTTGCAGAACCACATGCTGCCCAGTCTAAGCAGAAGCAAGGCACAAGTATGAGTTAGGCCCATCGTAGTCTGAGTCAAGGTCCGAGTCCAACTTCTTTGGACAAAAGAGCAAGGCGAAAGCGCAGCTGCACCATCCCTTCTCTTCCTCTTACCACCACCTTCCCCTTTTGGAGAACGGCTCTTAGGCCTGAGGTGACCCAGCCATCTCCCCTAGGGAGCTCTGAATTAGCTGGGGCCAGCATGGTACGGAGTGGTGTCTGGAGGGTTCCAACGCTGTGGAAAACGGGGCTTAGGCCTGAGGACAACGTCCTTCGGGGCAGTTCCAGCAGGGTACGGCTTGTCGTCCAGCGGGTGCTTGGGGTTCAGTCAATCTTTGTGGGCTCTGAAGGGTGTCTTTGAGTCCACTCTGGTCGCCATCACTGGTGGCCTTACCCTCTCTCTCTGTCGCCTCACAGCGGCACTACCACTCTCTCCAGGGGGCCTGAAAAACCCCCTCTACCCTACATTCCCGGTCCGGCTCCACAGCCGGCCGATTACCCACACTCTTTGGGGCTACGCAGCCCTTATCACCTACCTTGCAGCATGCACAAGGCCCCAGGAAAGGGGGGCCGCAGTCAGTCTGCCTTTAATCTCCGCACCTCGTGTGCACATCTGGGCCCTGCCCATCACCACCCCCCCCCCAGCGGCTTGCCATTCTAACACCAATCATTTTTACCAGGGGCACAACCAAAACAGACGCCCACACTTTTTACCCCCACTGTCTTTCCTTTCCCGGGCAATTGCCCACACCGTTGTTTAACCCATCCATCCCCCTCCCTATCCAACACAACTCTATCTCTTCCCTCTCATTAACCTTCCTCTAATCCCTCTTCCCCACATAATGGGAACACCACTGTGCTCGAACCGCAACATTACGGGAACACATCCCCAAGGACTTTCAGGAGGTGATACCTAGGTGCCAAAAACTTAATTGGTTCAGTAAGAGCTGAAAAGGGGCCCTCGTATACTGATCGTCATTAAGGATCCCGGCGGGGCATAAGTAGAAGTGTAGTAGTTAGTACTTGGTGGAGGCCGCGTCAGCGGGTGATTGAGAGGGGAAGTGGTCGGGGGCCAACGGAGTCACGAGGTCCAGGAAAACGGTGTTTAGGCCTGAGGATACCCCTTTGGGGTCCAGCAGGGTACGGCATGAACATCCGGTGCTTATAGAGCGTAGTTAGTAGATAGGTGATACTGTACTTAGCCTAGGGCTTGTCACGCAGTATAAATCTGATTTTTTTTTTTTTTAAAAAAAAAAAAGCGCAGCTGCACGTGCCCTCTTCCGTCCCTCTCTGGCCAACTTGAACCTCAGTACTCAATGCTCTTTCTTGCTCCCGCCCGTCGCACCTAGAAAATACGCAAAAGGGTCGATAATGAGACCTATGAGGCCTTCAAGCTTCAAGCTTCAAGTTACACGAGACCCCCATTTTCGATAGAGAAGCACTCCATGCTTCCGCACACCTCTCCACTAGTACTTCTACTGAACACACACTATCCCAAATATACCCATGAAACTCGTTGACTGTTGACCCTTCTGCATTATTTGATCGTGTGCTGCGCGTTGGCACATGCCCCGTCTACGAAAGGCACTGCACAGGCTCAGCCCTCGGCCAGTCACCGGCAGCAAGGCGGTGTGTGTGTTTGAAGAACTGGCATCTGCAAAATGCAGCGATCACGGTTGTGTGGTGCCTGCCTCTCGCTCAGCACTCTGGCAGTGCTTTGTCCCATCACACCAAAATTCTGTTTTGCATGCAACGAGATAATTTTGTTCTGAGATCTGATATTGGCTTACTGCAGGAATCAATTAAACATGATGATCGTCTTCTTGGGCTTAAGCTTGCTCTCCACGCCATAAGCTTGGTCTAGACGATCGCGTTGATGTTTCCCATTAGTTGTCGTCGAGGTACTACTTTTGTTATCCGTGAACCCAGTCAACAGTGTGCGCGTGACAGTTGCGCAAAACCTCCCAGGAAAGTTCAGAGACAGTGATATCTAGTACATGTGCTGTACGAGGAGTCAAGCATCGAGGTAATGTAGACCAAGATATAGAACAATAGCTTCGCCCAAGCGGACGCTACGGTAACAAGAAATAACCACTTACAGCGTCTACCCAGATTTCGAGCGCTGCAGTTCAAAATCATGGACATGATCTGGTCGTCGTTCTCGTCAAAAAAAAAACATAGGTTACGTACAAAGCTTTAACTATCAAAGACAAACAAGCAAACAAGAACAAGCGCGTAGTGGGTGTAAATTACCTACAGCAAAGGGGGCGGTATATATCGTAAAAAAGAAGAAATGAAAAACGGAGCGAAAAGCACGCGGAAATCCTTTTTCCGAACCAGCGTTGTTGTGTTGTGCGTGTGCGTACATATCCCAGCGTAGCGTGGAGAGGGGCGGGCGGGCGTCCTAACTCTATGATGATCTCACTCCTGCCCAAATCCTTCCGTCTCCCTACGAACGCCCATAAGCATACAAACGCAAAAAAAAACAGTAAAAAACACGCACTCGATCGCAAAGCGCAATTTCCTCTCCAAGCTCTCGTAATCCTCATACGGCGGCAAATCCAGCCTATTAAAGCACGTATGGCTCCTGGGCAACCCACTCGGATCTCCACTCTTCTCAATCGTAAACCGACGCGGTCCATCACTCCCTTGCAGATCCTTAAACCCATTGACAGGGACTCTCGACGTGCCGGTGGTGAACTGCAACAAGCGCGCCTTGCGTTCCGTCGGCCAGGAGCGCAAGCACGCCCAGAACCACTCGATCACGCGATCCGTCTTCTCGTAACCCCGATAATCCGTAAACCGCGTCCAGTCGTCCATGTCGATTTCCGTCATGCCGCCGATGAGCAGCTCGAGCTCGTGCTCGTCGAAGACGCGCAGGAGGTCCAAAGGCAGCACGTCGCCGAGCCCCTCCATGAATGCGCGGAACTGCTCGGTGATGCGCCCTGCGATGCGGTGTGCGACTACGAGGTCGACGTAGGCGTCTTTGTTCGATTCGGTGACGTCTTGCGAGGAGCCGCCGGGACGCAGATCGACGACGACGTGCTCGCCGAAGCGGTCTTCGATCACGGAGAACGTTTCTTCGAGCACGTCCGTTATGTCGTTTTCCCTGCGATAGCATTAGGTATGACCTGCGAATGAGACGAATGCGCACGCACAGCATCCACGTGAGGCCCTTGAACAGCTCATAATCGACCGCCTCGAGGTCCTTCAAATTCACCTTCTTATTCAGCACCATCTTATAGAAGCCCGGCACGAAATACGCATCCAAGAACCGATGATGAAACACCGCGAGACCCAGCACGCGTCCAATGAACTTGAAATAATCGAGATGTTCTGGGTTAACGCCCGAGGCCGGGTTAATCTGCAAGGTATAGTTATCATGCGCGGAATACTCGAACAGGCCATAGCTCGGGTTAAACATCTCGTGCGAGAGGAGGAAGAACCACTCGCGCGAGACGCCACCATAATCGAGCGCGTCCTCGCCTTCGAACTTGACCATCAGACGCTTGCGCAGGTCTTCAGGCCGCACACGCATAATCGCCGCGAAGCTATCTTCGAACACCCAGCCGCGCCGCACACGCACATCGCATTTCGCGTCCGCGATCAGGCGCATCGACGGCTGACTCCGGAAATACACCACCTTCCGTCGATAGTCCCGTTTATACTGCGGTGCGTCCGCGTCGACCGTCGACGGCAAGCGCGGATCGTCCCAAGTGGTCGTGCGCGTGTTGTGGTCGACGAAGTATATCCGCCTCGTGGACGTCATGCGCATTTCCCAGCCGGAGGGCAGTGGGCCCAACGCGGCGCGATTGGCAAGCGCGTTGTTCGAAGCGGCAGATACGGACGAGGAGTTCCGTCGTGGGTCGTTCCACGTCGTCGTGCGCGTGTGATGGTCAACGAAATACGGGCGTCCGTCTGGGGTCCTTCGTTCCTCCCATCCGAGCGGCAATCGTACTTCGGCGTAGGTGCCGTCGGCGTTCGTGGCGTTCGGTGATAGGATTGCGGATTCGGTGGTCGTTGTTGCGCGCGCTGAGGCGGGTAAGGGCATAGATGCAGCTGACATGCTGGGTGGGGGACGGGTCCAGGTGGTCGTGCGTGTAGTGTGGTCGACGTAGTATGCGCGCCCGCGCGGATCGTACCGGAGCTCCCATCCCGCCGGTAGACCCTCCTCGAGCGGCGTAGGCTGTGCAACTGGCGCGGGAGGAGGAGGGGCCGGAGCCGGGACGGGGACCGGGGCAGGGGGTTGTTGTTCCAAGGAGTGACGTGGAAGAGCGATGGACTCTGATGGGTGTGGGCTACGCTGGGAGGAGGGCAGTTCTGGAGGATTACGGGTCGGCAGGGTGGAAAAGGAATGAGATGGCTGTAAATGGTGGTGGGGCGCTAAATTGCCATCGCGGCCACCATATGGAGACGACGGCAGCTGGGAACTGCGGCTGCGGCTTGGTAAGGTGTTGCCGTTGTTGTTGTTGTTGTTGGCACTCGAGGACGGTGAGACGCGCATGTCGTTGAAGGAATGGGCGAGATCTTGTTGGAGTTGCTGGCTGCCACGACGAGGGTTATCTTGACCTTCAGTGGCGAGCGAGAACATGAGGTTTCCGTGAACGATTTGGGCGTCGGGTCCAGGCTGGAGGTCGAGGTTCTGGATGACTAAGACCGGAATAAATGATGTAGAGGTAGATAGGGAAAGGAAGGGCAGGGCATACCGGTTCCGCCCTGACTAAGGTTGAGCACGTCACCGACGGTGATGGATACGGATCCGAGGAAACCCTGGTCGGTGCGCTTGAACTTGCGTTGATCAAAGACTTGGATTTGTATTTGTGACGATGCTCGAACGGTGCTGTGGGGGATCGTTAGGGAAGGAAAGGGAAGAGCAGAGCGATGGTGTGACTCAACAGGTCGAATGGCTCGTTCCAGTATGGAGTGAGGGTCTTTTTGACGATGGCGGATTGACGGAGGTCGGAGCCGTCTGTTGTGATGACGACGAAGGGATTTGGGAGAGAGAAAATGTCCCGTTTGACGAGACCGTTGGCAGCGAGCACTTTGGGTGATGAATGCAGTGAGACAAAAGAGGAAACGAGGACGGGGGAAGAGAACCGACCAATGAGCTTAATAGAATGTTCTGGACCTGTAGACGCAGAAGAACTGGGAGAATTGTCGAGTGATGTTTAACGAGTCGAGGGATGGACCAGTTACCTTGATTCTGCCATGGTTGCCTTGTCCGCTCTCTCTCACTCCAGTTCTGATGAATAGTCAGAGATTATGTCATCAAAGATAAGATATCCATTTCTGGTCGACTGAACTCTACACGCTCGCGATTACCGACCCACTTCTCGATGCACTTCCCACTGGGCCTTCCTCCCCAACGACCGGTGCACCTCCCACCGGGCCCCCCTCGCCAATGACCGATGCACTTCTCGACGCTCTTTCCACTGCGCCTTCCTCGCTGGTGATCGGCGCACCTCCCACCTTGCCTCCCACTGGGCCTTTCTCGTCGATGACTCGGACTGACGCACTTTCCAATGGGTCTCCCACGCCGACGACTGATGCACTTCTCGACGCAGCTCCTACTGGGGCACCCTCGTCGATGACCGACGCACTTCTCGACGCACTTGCTACCGCCCCTTCCTCGCCGGTGATCGGCGCACTTCCCACTGGGCCTTCCTCGTCGATAACTCGGACCGACGCACTTTCCAATGGGTCTCCCACGCCGACGACTGATGCGCTTCTCGACGCAACTCCCACTGGGGCACCCTCGCCGATGACCGACGCACTTCTCGACGCACTTACCACCGCCCCTTCCTCGCCGGTGATCGGCGCACTTCCCACTGGGCCTTTCTCGTCGATGATCGCATCTCTCGACGCACTTCCTACTGGGCCTTTCTCGTCGATGACTTGGACTGCACCTTCCACAGGGCCACCCTCGTCGATGGATGGCGCACTTTTCGACGCGCTTCTGGCTGGGTCTTTTTCCTTGGCAGTGGCCCTCACACGTTTCGACGCCCTTCCCCTTCTCCTCGCGCTTCTGCTCTCTTCCATTGCTTCCTCGAGATCGGGATCCAGTTCTCCACAACAGAGGACTCTGTATCATCAGCCCCGTTCGTCAGCCAAAATGATTTTGTAGGTTCGCACAAACCAAAGACCACGTACCCACAGAGGCAGAAGCTTAGGCGATTTAGTTCTGAAATGATCAAGTTCGCGACGCAAGATCCGGCAGCTAACACGGTAGCTAACACGGTACCTGTCGCAAACCCTACGGCACCTGTGGGGTTTCGATAAGCCATTATGTTGCATCCCAGTAGTGGGCATGAGAGTTTACCTCCGACGATAAACACTCCACATTTGATCCAGCATCCGAAACAGTCAAAGAATAGATTCAGAAGACATCCAAGACAGCGACATGGGCCCATGATGCAGGCGACTCGGATTAGGCCAAAAAGACACTGACATGGGCAAATGATGCAGGAGAAGATGCAACCCATGCAACCCATGTTAAGATAGCTTGAGAGTGGGTGGGGGTGATTTGGGTGTGCTTAAGTCGTGCCCTGGCCAGACAGGCGTCCCCGGTCCTCGTCCACCATTATATATTTGTTGGCTCAACTGACGCGCAGTACATGCGCTTACACAAGCACATCACCCCACCTTCTTACGTGTCACGGTCGGATGACAGTAATTTATCCTCACTGACTCACATAGGAAAAAGAAAGGGGGAAAGGCCACCGACGCAAATTAGCGTTAAGCCTATTAAATGTGCTAAGAAGTTTGCAAATACAGGGCGCCCTTACAGCAACACATTTAGGTTAAATTGCGTCTGATGGGTACAGTATGACGGTTCTGTGGTGCCTCTCGGGCTTCAAAAAGAGCGACGCTGATGCCCCAACTCAGTTACAGTAGAGTAGAATTCGACTTATTGGCGTTGTACCTTGGACTTCTGCGATTCAAACCCCGAGACCACTACGACGTGGGCGTATCGATAAATTTCCCCCCAGTTTGACTCGTGCATGTATTTACACCCCAAGGATTCGGAACAAAGACGCTCAGAACCTAGTCTAGCTACATTCAGCGTCCAGACGACATGTCATGAGTACGCCACTGAAGGGTACACTATTTCCAACTCAGGCTGTTATGCCGTAATATCACCCTACAGCTCTTTACGGTGTGCGACAGAAATCTGATCATTCAGCAGTTGTTACTACCTGTAAGTCAGATTATGCATCTCATTGCTACGGTATTCATTTATATAATCGGGGCAGGAGTTTCAATCGCTTCTGGGCTCTGAGGGGGAAAGCGGTCTCACCAACCTGTCGGGGATACAACTTCATGCAGTTCGTGTTCTTGCCGTTACTAATTTAAGAGGCTGTTGAGAGCGTTTCCTAGTATCGGTCGGTTCATCTATGCCACCATTACGTTCTCTTCCCCAATGTAACCTTTCTTGTTATTACTACATACTATTCTGCCCTTATTTAAACGACCGTTTTCTTGCCGAGCAACAGCACTGGGTTGTCCTTGTCTTTCCGTCCCTACTTGATCACCACGAGTCAGGCACAATCGAGAGCGCACACATTTCATCTTATCGTCTCATCGTCTCGTCACCGTCACGGTCTTGGTCTCTTTCCCGTGGTTGTTAGGTTAGTGTACCCTCCCCTCCTCCCCTCCTTCCTTTTCGCCTTGCGATCTCAAGTTTTTACACTGCCAACAGTCATGGCCGATGCTAGCTGCCCTGGAATTATTTCCAACCCAGATATAGTGGGAATTGGGGTCAGTCCTGCTCTTCGTGCTACACGAGTCTGTCTTTTGCGGATTTGACCGGCCGGTTTTCCCAGACTCGCATCAACTTCTATGTCACAATACTCCTTGCAGCAGCTATCCCCCAGAATAAATATACGAGAGAACTTTTGGACGAGCTCTATATAAATGCGGTTTTCTATGGCCTCGCAATCCTCATTACTGTCCTCGTCGAGACCATAAAACGACAGCTTGATTTGTATCACGCAATATTCGTGATACATATGCTATCATGCCTCACAGTTCTTCAATTTTACGGTATGAATGATGCCCCTATGAGGACCCACAGAGTGTTCATCAGAAACGAGAATACAGGCTTCGGTAGATTTCTCTTGGCCAAGAGAATAGATTTCAAACTGAAGATGACTCTCCTCATTCAGTTATGCCAGGTCTTGATTGTTTTACCTCCTTGGTTGCTCTACGTGTGGATCAAAGACTCGCGATTCGGTGCGCAACCAGAGTGCAACCACCTCGTAAAATATGTCTTTTTCTTCGTCACCGTCCGAGCAACCGTCAACTGGCTACGGATCGTCTTTCTTGTTGGCATCTCCTTAGGCGTGTTCTATGTCTTGATCAGTCTCAGATCGATACCTTCGCTACACAAGGCCCTGTCCGCGGGACCAGAGCAAGCATCGGATGAAGCACCAGGCGAAGCACTGGACACTGAACCCGTTCCTATTATGTCCCTCTCCAGAATCCTCTGGATCTCATCTGTCATGTGGGTCCCTTCTTGGTTTCCTCGGCGTTTTCGTCTCACAATAATCATACTAACTCACCGCCCCAGACTTGCGGTCTATGGTATTGTGACGACTGAATTGATAGTCTGTCATGTTTCCTTCTCAAGTCCGAGTCGGCAGGCGTGCTTATGCAAACACTCATAGGTTCACCGTAATCGTCCGTACGTTCAGGACGGCGAGAATGCTTGGGGCTTTGGTCAGGTTATTTCTGTCCTGTTGTTAATGCCCATCTTTATGGAGATAGTGGCCGTTTTAAAGAAAGTTCGGGACACACGAACAACGGGACAGGACGAGGAGGAAGCAGAGGGAAAAACAGAGGGAAAAACAGAGGGATAAGCAGTGGCTGCAGCGTGACTGTATTTTGACGATATTTTAGTCATAGTCAGACCTCACTCGAGGGTTTGTACGACGTTTTCGAAAGAGAGGCTGCAGTATGTATGTCGTGAGTCGTGTCGAGCACTGCAGGTTAGAAAATTTCGGGTCCGAGCTGTTCTGTGATGTACACGAACCGCTATCGTCGGTCCCTCGACCTTGTATTGCTCTTGCGCCCACTGGCAGGCGCGAGGCCGTCAACCAAAATCCACGCGCTGGCGCCTTTCGCGGGACAGATACGATCTTTCAGAGCAGCGGATAGAAGTAGAATAGTACGTTGCGCGCGACGGGCGTTTGCCGAGTCCGCGATGAGATCGGAAGTGGAGAGGGATGTGTCACCCGCTAAGTGGGTAGAGTGAGCCCTACGCGGATGTGGGAAGGAAAAAAGGATGCCCACGGGGCTGTGGAGAGCGCAGCCCGGAACGCCCCTGGACAGTGGCCACAGTCAGAGCTCCAGTAAGTTATGCAGCACCTACACTGGCAGCAGTTCATCTAGACCGGTGACCGTTAGCTCTGAGGTACCCCTAGGGACGCTCGATAGAATCGAGGATCCTCCAGTCGCTACGCGGCGCCCCTCAAAATCCTCTCATTAGAACGGCAGCAACGGCTGGTTATGAGTCTACAGTTCATCTTCTCAGGCTCGTACTCCACACAAAGTACATCGTGTCCCGCCAAGGGTCATCCCGATTCCAGAATGAACGTACTTTTAGAATGGCAGCTTTCCGCGAAGCCTTTCGTCCGCGACGTATCCCACAAGCGGGCTGATGAGTGTGGCAAACTCAATGCGGCGATTCTCCGGCGTGGTTGCCTCATTCGGCCTCATTATCTGGATGGATTGAGATTGGGATGAGTCCATCAATCCACCCGCAAACATCGTAGATCTACCTTTTGCTATGAAGAAGAGCAGGTCGAGGCACAGTACTTCCCACTTCTTCACCTTCAGCCTTACCGCTTACTGTCCTCGATCGGATCTCGGTGTGTGGTGCTTGCTGGTGTGGTGGGTCAAGAGGGGTCAAAACCGGCAAAAATTGCACGGGGTAGGTTTAAGGATTTTGGCTCGACTCCCCTTCCATAAAAGGAAATCCCTCAAACTTTCTCCGAAAACACAAGAGAAACATAGAAAATAGAACATACATGGAAGCATGTGCAGGCATGAGCATGAGTGTGAAATGGTTTTCAAATGCAAAATATATCTATTGAGAGGGAGCTAGCATTACTGTGTGTACACCAGAGGGGTTCCGAGCCCCTTTCACGTCCGTTGTCGTGGCGCTGGCAGTAGCCAGGCTGTGCCATCTGCCTGCTGCGGTGTCCACTTTGTCGCTGTCACCGTTTCTTCACTGCGTCTGCTACCATTTCCGTGGCCATTATCACCACTTCGTCACAGTCGCTGTTACCCCGCAGTGGTGACTGTCCTGCGTGTGCAGCGTGTCGCCACTGCCACCTGATTCGTTGTGGCCATTGCTACATTCCCACACTGTGTTGTCAATCATGGCCTCCACTCCTTCGTTGTTCTCAATGCCGGATGCCGTATTTCAAGGACCTACTGGGGTAATTTATCCTCTCTGGTTTAAATGACGGTGGCCTGTCAGAATCAACCCAGAACATCTGCGATTTAAACCCCGAGACCACTACGACGTGGGCGCATCGATCTGTCATCGGTGTGATCACCCTGTGCCAGTGGCTACGGATGGAGCAATTTTATCAGAGCCCCAAATTTAGGCTTAAAGACGGATGATAGAAGCAAGGATAGAAGTGCGAGGATTTCGGAACAAAGCAAAGGAAAAAGTCGCTCGGAATCCAGGAGGAACCTGAGCGCTGAGCGCTGAGCACTGAGCACTGAGCACTGATTTCTGAGTGACTGAGTCTGGCTTCATTCAGCGTCCTCTGGGCTGATATCGCGACGCTCCTCCAATACGACATGTCACATTTGTTTCCAACTCAAACTGATAAGCCCTTCTAGTCGTAATATTATCCTATGATGATCAGTCGATGCTACTACCCTAGTAAGTTAGATTCTGTATCTCAGTGGTATATTAATTGTTTATGTACTGGGGAAGGAGTCTAAGGGAATTCAAATCGCTTGCTCTGAGGGGAAAGCGGTTTCACCAACGTGTCGGGGACACAACTGAGTTCGCTAACTTGCTGATTAAGGAGCCCCTTGAGAGCGCTCCGTCTTGTCTTCGAACGGTTAGTGGGCTGTCATTAAATTTCATTACTGGTTTGACTTCCTTATCGGCCCATCTATCATACCACCATTGGTTACTTATAGATCTCATACCAATGTAACCTTTCTTGAAGTGAGTACTGTTCTGCCTTATTTAAACCACCATTTTATTGTTGAGCAACCAGTATTCGGTTGATCCCTATCCTTCCGTTTCTTGCCCTTCCGTTCTCCGTGATCAACACGAGTCAGGCACAATCGATAGAACTCGCGGTGCATCTTATCGTTATCTCTCACTCAGTCTCTTTCCGTGGCTATTTGGAATTTTGGACACTATATCCTCCTCTCCTCCCCGAGCGGAATCCTCTTCACCTGAAAACTCAAATTACATCGCCAACTAGTCATGGCCAATGTTAGCTGCCAAGGAATTATTTCAAATCCGGATTTAGTAGGAATTGGGGTCAGTCCAGCTCTGCACGCTACACGAGTCTGCCTTTTGTAGATTTAACCGGCTGAATTCCCAGACTCGTATCAATTTCTATACCACGGTATTCCTTGCAGCTGCCATCCCTAACAACGACCACACACGCGAACTTTTGGACGAGCTCTATATAAATGCAGCTTTCTTTGCTCTCGCACTCCTCATTACTGTCCTCGTCCAGACCATAAAACGACAGCTAGACTTGTATCACGCAATATTCGTTATACATATGCTAGCATGCTTCTTATCTGCTCAGTTTTACGGTATGAATTATGTACCTATGAGAACCTCCAGAGTGCTCATCAGAGACGAGAATACAGGCTTAAATAGAATTCTCTCGGCAAAGACTCGAATTGATTTCAAACTGAGGGTGGCTTACTTCGTTCAGTTATTCTATGGCATATTTATCATGCCTCCTTGGTTGCTCTACGTGTGGATCAAAGACTCGCGATTTGGTTCTCAACCGGAGTGCAACCACCTCGTCAAATATGTCTTTGTCTTTGTCTCCGTCCGAGCGACCGTTAACTGGCTACGGATCTTCTTTATCGTTCTCTACTCCGTGAATTTGTATCATTCCCTGACCAATATCCGACCGACATATTACATACTCAGGAAGCTGTTCGCGGACTCGAAAGGCAGATCAGAGTCTAGATTGGCCAAGGCATTGGCTCATCGAACGCTCTTCGCTAAGGTCCCCTGGCCCCTACGTGTGATGTGAGTTCACTCTTGGTTTCCGTCTCAATATGACAATACTAACTCACCGCACCAGTCTTGCAGTCTATGGCATTACGAGCGCTGAGTTGATAGTCTGTGTCTCTTCTTTCTCAAGCCCGAGTCGGAGGCAAACTTATGCAAACTCTCATAGGTTCACCGTAATCGCTCGCTCGTCCAGTCCGGCGAGGATGATTGGGGTTTTGGCCAAGTTGTTGCCATCCTGTTGTTATTGCCCATTTTTATGGAGATACTGGCCATTTTAAAGGAGAGGTTTTTCAGTAAGGAGGGAACAGCAGAGGCGCAAGCAGAGACACAAGCAGAGGAAAAAGCAGAGTGACATGCGGAAGGGCAAGTTGACTATATTTTAGTTATTTACTGTAGTCAGACCCCAGTCAAGGGGTTTTGTACACGATACATTACCAAGGAGCGACTGGAATCCAGTCTGAGACTTGGAGACACATTCCCAGAAAGGAAGGTGCCAGGGACGGTCTTGTCTGTACTATAGCGTTGTTGTGTACCTTAGCGTTGCTGTACACAGCACAGCACCAGCCGTAGGCAAAGCAGTTGCCTGCATCCATGAGTTCGCTTTCTCTTCTCGTCACAGAGTTTCGGGTGCATCACTCACTTGTATTTATTCCCCTCTCTCTTACTTGAGTCGTCAAGTCACTGGCCAGCGAGACCTGGAGGAAACACCCAGAGGTCCTCGAGGTTCGTCGTGGACACCGTTCTCTCTGATTTTATCAGCCCTGATGATTCCTACCATACAGGCAGAAAAGTCCATCGCTCTCCTGAAATCCAGATTTGACCACTCACTTGGCTTCCGGTGCGGTTCGCTCCTTCTGACCCCTTCTTTCTGGGAGGTTATTCGACACAGGCGGACTTTTCCTGGAGGATGCGTCAGACCGCAGATGGAACAACGCAAACGCTAGGGACCGCCGCGCGCGACGCATTTGCGATCTTCGAGGACTTATGTCTTCTGGGGAACACCCTCAATTCCTGCAGCTTGAGTACCTCTAGAAGACATCGAGCTTATCGAGAGTGTGCTCACGAACTATTATGATCTGTTTTGAAAGGTGCGCGACATTTGTTCTTCTCTTTGCACATACAAGTCCTACCTTAGATGCAGCATTCCGAGCTCTTGCTCCTCCTGAGGCACCATCTCTCCCCACTTCTCCTTAAAACGCTATCGGAACGCTCCAGTTTTCCACTCACGCCCTATGGCACTCGCACCAGCTTTCTCTTACTCCAACAATCTTCTTCCGAACTCTCGACGGAATCTGAGGTATTACTCGTACTCCTTATCAAGATAGTCGCTGGTGAGGTTGAGGTGACTGAGGCTCGACCCAGATAGATGGAGTTGCTCGATAGAAATTATGCACGGGTGCGCAACGATCTCCTCTCTCGTACTCATATCGGTTCCTTACATATACTTACCCACGTGCAGCCTCTGCAGTGACGCCGGGTTCATGCGCCGCATCTGGGAGAGCCATGATGCCTCTGTAGGTGAGGTTGAGACAAGCGGTAGCGGCGGCGCACGTGTCTTCACGCTCCTCATTTCCTCGCTTAAGTGCCTGGTAACGTCGCATCCAGCTTGCTCGCAGATGCAGGGAGTTGGCGTTCTCGCGAACGAAACGCTACCACATTCAAGCGGTCATAGCCTGGATAGCGTTGCAGGGACGGTCGCAACTGCTGCCAGTGCGACTCCGTATTTAAGGAAACCCTGGTCGCTGCGCTTGAACTTGCGTTGATCAAAGACTTGTATTTGGGAAGATCCTCGAACGGAGCTGTGGAGGGTCGTTAGGAAAGGGAGGGTACGAGTACAGCGATGGGGTGGCGCAACAGGTCGAATGGCTCGTTCCAGTAGGGAGTGAAGGTCTTTTTGACGATGGCGGATTGACGGAGGTCTGAGCCGTCTGTTGTGATGACGACGAAGGGATTTGGGAGAGAGAAAATGTCCCGTTTGACGAGACCGTTGGCAGCGAGTACTTGAGACAAACGAGGAAACGAGTAGGCTACGAGGGAAGAGAACCGACCAATGAGCTTTATGGAATGTTCTGGACCTGTAGCGGCAGACAAACTAGGAGAATTGTCGAGTGATGTTTACAATGAGTCGAGGGATGGACCAGTTACCTTGATTCTGCCATGGCTGCGTCGTCCGCTCTCACTCAGTCCCAGTCCCTCCATCCCTCGAATAGCCACCGATTATGTCATCCTCGATTCGATAAGATATCTATTTCCGGTTAATCACTCCCACCACCTGCTCACGACCCCCGTTCTCCCACTCATCAGCACACAGCGAAAATACAACGCTGTGCCGTCCTGCCCGTCCACTCATCGGGTCACCGTCCCTCACCTCAATCCCGTTACCCTCCGCTCCCTCAGGCATTACTAGCGCCCACCGCACCACACATTCCTCCTTCATACCCATACGCCTAGCAACGGCATGCGATGGCTCGTTCGCAGCATGCGCCGACCACTGCACGCGACGGAAGCCGAGACCCCCGCGTCCGGTATCGGGATCGGGTAGCTCGAGAGCGTACCGGAGTAATATACCGACAGCGTTCGAAGTGACGTAGGTGCGCTGGAAGGCCGGGAACGCGACCACCCAACCGATCTCCACGCTCAAGTTATACACCGATGCGTCCAGCAGCCCAATCACGCCTGCTAGTGCGTCGCCGCGCGCCTTGTCGATGATCGCGAAGAGGATCCAGGTGGAGTTCCGTCGTGCGCGCAGCTCGACTTCCGTTAGGATTTGGTCTAGCGAGGAGAGCTGGAAGGGGTACCAGCGGTGTAGGTCGGGATGCGCGCTGATTTGCGCTGCGTATTCATGCGCGTGTATTGATGGGACGAAAGGTGTGAGCTTTACTCGCTCCGATTCGAGCGCCTCTTCGTGGAGAGGGAAGGACCAGTTGATGTCGTAGGGGTCTGGGCCAAAATACCCAGGTAGCAGAGTGGGCGTCTCAGGCTCCTTGTAAGAATTCGTGTATGCCATATCTTCGCGAGGTGAGGAAATGAGAAACAGGCATTGTGGACCCTTTTTATGTCGGGTAAGGACAACGAGTCATTCCTGTACTAGTGTGTTCACATGCACAGGGGTATTTCAGTCTCATAATTGCGCAAACAAAAGACGGGCGGGTGGCTCTAAAGTACAACTGGACTGTAAACGCCTAACCAATTGTCTACTCAAGTCCGCGACTGTTCCTCGGGTCGGGGAAACCTTCTGCGTGGGAATTTTACTTCACGCAAGAACCTCGCTAATGGGGTCCTCCGTGACTGGTGTTTGAAGCGTTTACAGTATACCGTACTGTTTAAACTACCATGGTGGGCCATGCGATCACGGAAGTGTTGTCGGAATCTCAGAGAATCGTCCGAATCTTTATATACATTAGGTAAATCTAGCTAAAGCAACTGTAGGCTTGGGCACTCTCGGGCTACAAAAGGATATCCATGCCTAGCGCACATCATATGAAATATGACAAGTAAAGTGCAAGTCGAGTCTAAAGTCCATGGGTTTCTCTAAGAACTTCCTCGTAGACCTCTACCTCCATCGTTGTCATCGTCAGCATCTTCATCGTCTTAGTCATCGTCATCATCAACCTCAGTCTCGTTCTCGTCCTCTGAACTGTCATCATCGGAGTAGGAGCACGGACGTAAAGGGTACCACATAGTTTTTATTTTAGAAAACATATTACACTCCGTGGCTTCAGTATCTTGGGGACGGAAGAAGTCGAGGGGAGTTTCGAGGGGGGGAAGAATGTCGACCACGATTTCACTGAGCAACCGAACTGCCTCGACGGGATCATAGAAATGGAACGGGACCCTGCCGCAGATGCGCAAGTCGAGCTTCTCCAACGGAACTCTCTGCTCCACGCGCTTCATCAGTGCGTCGCAGAGGAAAAGTGCCCATTCTGTATCTAGTTTGGTGTCGACCAAAGCGAGTTCTGTCAGTGAAGGGAGCAGCGGATTCTCCCATCCCGCACTGGAATTGTCTTCCAGCAACGCCTTTATAAACCCACGTGATGCACCAGGCGCCAGTCGCACGCGCCGGAGGAGAGGCCAACACGGCAAGAAGCCGAGCCAGAACTCTTGCATTATGAGTTCTCGGGAAGGGCGACGCACGTTGTAGTACCGGTTAAAGAGGTCCAGCTCTACCGCAGTAAGCATCACGAGATCGTCCAGGGGAAGGGCCGCCATCGCCATTTTGAAAATCTCTACTCGAAGGCGGGGATCGCCCTTGCTCCTAAAGTAGAGCTTCACGCGCGGAGGGAGTGTTGCCCCAAGGATGGCCGTCTCGTCGTGAACCAAGGAGTCAATATCAGGCACTGGCCACGCAAGGAGCTCTAGGTGACTGTCTCGGTTGCGGATGAGCACACTTTGCAGAGGCTGAATGTCCTGTGGTCCATGTACGTGTTGCAGGACATACGGAAGGATTTCTCGCGCGTCATTGATGTTCGGAAGACGATTGAGTACCGCGACGCACAGCGAAGTGAGGGCTGGTAGGACGAGATGGGCTATTGCGAGCGCACAATCCCCCAAAGAAGCGCGGATATCCAAGCATGTAAGGGAGGGAAGTGTGATAGTGCGCTCGACATTGAATGGAAAGTGAAAAGCGATTGGGGAAGCCGAGTGAAGGGTAAGCGTCTTCAGTTGTGGAATTCCATCTAGTGCGTCTAACCACACTGCAAGTTCTGGCCTCGCATTTTGACACGGTAAGATTATCTCGAGAGACGTGAGACATTTGAAAAGGGGGGAATTCCAGCTGATGTTGCAGTTGCGGAGTACTAGACAAGAGAGCCTAGGGGTGGAGCCACCAAAAAGAGTGTCAGAAATAGATGGCCGCTTCGCTAATATTCTCCTGCCCCTCTCCTGGCAAATTATTGAAAGATATTGGAGATTTGGAGCAGATAAAACAAGGTCGTGTTTAATTCCGCGGCGAATATTGGTGGCTTCTGCGCCGATGCTAAGGTGGCGTATGAGAGGGAGCCGTGCCTGGACTTCTTTTAGGAATGGACGAAATGGGTCATCGTACACCCTGCCGGACATTCTTATCTCCATATATAAGGGTACTGACTTGGCCCGAACGAGAATTTCGGTTGCACCCGCCAAACTGAGGGTGTTGAAGTTGATGTGACTCCACAGCTGGGGTTGATTGAGCGCAATATCGCGCCATTGATGACAGACGCGGGTGATGCGGAACCGTGTCCTATTGCGGTCTGGCTCTCCACCCAGTGACGGTATCCCCGGTAAGCATAAAAAGGAGAATATAGTTGCGAGCATTTCAGGAGGTAGAGATGAGATTGGTTGGAGTACATTCCGGCGAAGCCTTAACACTTGGAGAGATTTTTCTAAGGCTTTTATTTCGGCATCGATAGCTTGCTGCAGGAATTCCCTGGAATTTTCCTGGGTTGGGGTCATCAAGAGACGGTTTTGGTTGATCGCTGCCACGTGCAAGGTTTGAACCATTTTAGCGCTTACTACTATTCTCAGCTTCCGACTCGGAAGACCTCAACGTCTACCCAGCATCTTACCTCCTCTGCTACCTTCAGACCCAATTTCCGACACCATCTGCAGGATTATGACCAAGAAGTGATGATAGGTTCTGAAACGATCCCCTCTACGCTGAGTAGCTGAACTGCTCAGCTGGTTGAAGTTGGGCCGCTGTTGTGTATGTTACACTTCATTCACGAACACGTGCTTGACGTGCGGCACGACGGGAGCCATCATGGATGATAAGAGGTGAGAGCATTATGTTTACATTTCAAAAAATGAACTCAGTGAGAATATGAAGACTGAACTCGGCGCATCCATGCGTCGATTGCGTCGTCCACACGACACGACATCACACGTTACTACAATAATGTACATGATACACCCTAATTTGTGATGATTGATGCACTTCTCGACGTACCGGACATCCTTCGCCAATGACCAACGCACTTCTCGATTCCCGTCCCACTGGGCCTCTCTCCTTCGCAATGACCAGCGCACTTCTCGACGCTTTTCACCTTCTCGGCGCCCTTCTCACTGAACTGCCCTCCTCGGACTCGGTTCCTCTCGAAAGCTGGCACGCAATGAGGCAAGACAAAAGTTCACCTATGTCATCAGCCCCGTTCGTCAGCCAATGTTTTACTTTTGTAGGTTCGCAGAAACTAAGGACCACGCACCCACAGATGCAGGCGCATACTCGATCCATACTTCCCAAGATATCGTCCACGACGGTTCAACCTACGATACCTGTGGGGTTTCGATCAGCAATTACGTCACTTTCCAGTAGTGGGCATGAGAGTGCACTTCCGACGAGACATCGGAGACAGCTTGAAATGCAAACGAGTGCCTCTAGAACACAAATGCCTGTGTCCACGATGCAGGAGCCGATGATACCTATGCCAAGTTAGTTTGGGAGGTATATACTCATGCGTTGCACTTCAGAAATTTACGGGCAAGAGCCCGAGTCCGCTCAGTGGGTCCCCATCCCGCACCGCAATTCCATTACCCTCCGCTCCCTCAGGCATCACCAGCGCCCACCGCACCACACATTCCTCCATACCCATATGCCTAGCGACGGCATGCGACAACTCCGACCACCGCACGCGACGGAATCACAGACCCCCGCGTCCGATATCGGGATCGGGTAGCTCAAGGACGTACCGGAGTAAGATCCCCATGGCGTTCGAAGTGACGTAGGTGTGCCGGAAGGTCGGGAATGACTACCCAGCCGATCTCCGCGCTCAGATTATATGCCGGTGCGTCTAGCAGCCCGACTACGCCTACTAGTGCGCCGCCGCGAGCCTTGTCGAAGATCGCGAAGAGGATCCAGGTAGGGTTCCGTCGTGCGCGCAGCTCGACCTCTGTTAGGATTTGGTCCAGTGATGTGAGCGAGAATGGGTACCAGCGGTGTAGGTCGGGATACGCGGTGATTTGCGCTGCGTACTCGTGCGCATGTAGCGAGGGGACGAATGGCCTCGGTTTCACTCGCTCCGATTCGAGTGCCTCTTCGTGGAGAGGGGAGTCTCAGTCGGTCTGGGCCAGGTGGGCGTCTCAGGCACCTTGTAAGAATCTGCGTATGCCATCTCTTTACGAGGTGAGATGAAGAATAGTCATTGCGGAGTCTTTTATATCAGGTCAAGGCCCGAGTCATTCCTGTACTAGTGTGTTCACATGTACAAGGGCGGGGTGCTATTCCAGTCTCATAATCGTCAGGCAATTGTCTACGCAAGTCCGCGATTGTTTATCGGGTCGGGGAAACCTTCTGCGTGGGAACTCGTTCCCCACCTGAGAAACTCGACAACGGGGTCCACTGGTGAAAAGTTTTTACAGTCCTTTAGTGTGGCAAACACCCGCAGAGTAGTACAATAAATCCCAAGTCAGCATTTCAGGATCCACCACAGTCGTCGGACTATCATAGCCCACCATGCTATCACGGAAGTGTCGTCGGAATCTTAGAGAGACGTCGGACTATCGAAGAATCTTTAGGTACATTGGGTAAATCTAGCTTAACCTACCGTAGGCCAAGCACTCTCAGGCTACAGGCGCGTGCCCACGTCTAGCGTACATCCTATGAGATATGGCAAGTAAAATTCAAGCTGAGTCCATGGGTTATTAGAAAAACCCATTGTTGTAGACTTATCATCGGCCTCCACATGCTCGACCTCGTCAGCTTATCCGCATCAAAGAGTTGGAAAATCTTCCTCCACCTCATAGTACGTAGTCCTCCACCTGCATAGTTATGTGATCTTCCTCATCGTTATTATCTTCCTCATCTTAGGCATTGCCCTCGTCTTCTGAATAGTCATCTTCAGAGCAGCGGTGCCGGCGGAAAGCCTGCCACATAGTGTTGATTTGGTTCGACATTTTATGCGCTGCGTTACGAGATTCTTCAGTATCCTCGGGGCCGAGGAAGTCGAGGGGACGAAGGGTGTCGACCACAATTTCACTGAGCAACCGAACTGCTACGGAATTCATGACGTAAAACTGAGGGTCCCGGAAGCACATGCGCAAGTCGAGCGTCTCCAATGGAACTCCCTGATCCACGCGCTTCATCAGGGCGTCGCATAAGAAATGTGCCCAATTTCCATCTGTTTTGACGGCGACCAGGGAGAGCTCTGTCAGCGAAGGGAGAAGCGGGTTCTTGCCATGGACCTTGTTCCTGAACAACATCCATCTGCCCCTCCCGAAGGGGAGTCTGGCCCCATGGGTACCAAACTCCCCACCCAGCCCCAAACGCTCCAAGCGACCCACACCCAATGTGACACTAAACAATCACAGACCCCCCCCTCCCCTCCCGTGGAAGGGCCCGATGATTCCCAAGGGCCTGACACGTCAGCACAGAACCCCGCCACGCCTCTCATGGGTCCCGGGCAACCGGGCTCCCAAAGTAGCGGCGGAGAGCGCCTCCCCCCTCCAGAGGAGCCGCCGTCCCCCCCCAAAATTGGACCCCATGCAGCGATCTCCAGTCGCTCAGCGTTCAACTCATATGCGCCACTCACACCGGACAGCATAGACGCGCAATTTATTCAGGGCATCCCCCCTGCCAACCTTAACCAATTAGGGCAACGATTAGATGCCCTCAGGGAATCGACCAACGGCATCCTAACCGGGGTCACAAACTTTTACAACAAAGAAGATCTTATCATGATCAGGAATGGGAAAGATGACCTGCCCTTATGCAATCAGGAAACCTTTAATGCCACATTCAGGATAGTACTGATTGCCTTAGACACAGGTTTTCCCCTGACAAAGCAAGTCCAGTTCCCCCCCATATTTGGGGGAAAGTATTGGTCTCATGCAGCTTGTGCCATCCTTGCAGTGATTGGCAGAGGCATGATCAGATCCACCCCCGATCACCTCAGAGCTGCGGCCGAGAACACACTGAACACAGAGACTGTGTTCTTCCACCTGGCCCCAGAGATCATTCCCCTGAAATCGGACGGGGAACTGCTCCAGTGCCTAGCAGAGCAAATTGCAGGAATGGTCAACTTTCAAAACGACCTCAATCTGGACACAAACCCATACTCCTTCTTCGATGCCATCAAGGCGAAAGCAAAACTGCTCTTGGAGGAAGGAGCCAACATCCAAGCACAACTGGAGGTGGAAGAGTGGAAATGCCAACTCACCAACCACCTGAAGTCAGCAGCCCTTGAGGATAAAATCAACAACCTCCAGATAGAGCTAAGTACCAACCCATGGACTACTGATAGACACCAGGCTGCAGCAGAAAAACTCATCACACAAGCTGGAACCATCAGGGAACAGGTCCTTGAGGAGGTGTGTCAGGCTGCAAGAATCGACTTTGCAGCAACTGCCAAAGCTGTGGCTGAACAGGAACGAGCACACATGTATAAAGAGGAACTGGAACAGGTCACATGAGAAGTGTCCCACGATGTAAATCAAGAAGTAAGGAACTGGTGTATTTCCTACAAGGAAAAAAGAGAACAAGAGTTCCAAGGTATGCTGGACGCAGAAATAAAGGTAGCTAACTTGGCAGCAGTGATCCAAGTGGCCAAGAACCTCGGCATCACCCCAGCTGACCTGAGAAATGCACCAGGCGCAACAGCAGAGAAACTCACCAAACAAGGCCCCCCTCTGAGTGCGGGCCCAGCCCCCCCACCCAGAGCAGGCACCAAGTGCACCGCATCCAGGAGCATGGCCCCACCCCCAAGACGCCAGATGCCAGCACCAGCACCACCCATGGACATAGTTCCAGAGGACGCCTCCCCAGCCTTCAACACATGCAGTAGGTCACGTACCCCCAATGGACTGTGGACCCAAGCAGCCCTGGAAATAGTCCAACCTACCCCCAGACCAGTGGCACAAACTGTGGCAAACAGAACCCCACCAGAGCAAGCACCCTCCCCATACACCAGCAGGGTGGCCAGCTCCATGCACAACCCACGAAACAAGATGGCAGTCAATGTGGAAGCCCCACCCAATGCCCCTCCCCAAGAACAGACAGAAAGGGCCCCCCCTCCCCCCCCTCAAACCCATGGAGACCCCAATGCAGGGGCCCTTACATCAATACAAAACATGCTGATGACCTTAGCTGCTAGAATTGAACAGGTAGCCTCTCTCGTGGAAGGACTGATGACAACTCGCCCTCAACCACTAGCAGGCCCACCAACAGGCGCACCACAGGGCAATCAGCCCCCCAAAGTCAATATCCCTAGACAACAAAACCTGGACAATGGCTTCATCCAGACAGAACCCACATGCCGGGCCTGGAACAATGTCACCGCACAAGGCATTGCACAGCAATCAGAGTCCAACACAATGGCAGCCAGAGCGGCAGCAGCTCAAGGTAGGACCCAGTCCGGCCAACCATCCACTAAACCCTCTGCAGCCAGAAACACCCCCTCCAACATGGAAGTAACCGTGCTCCAGGACAGCAGCCTTGCCACCCAAGAGGCAGAGACAGCAGTCCGAGTGCAACAACCAGACAACATTGTGTGCGAAGTCCAAAAACAAATCAATGCACAAGTCAAGAACAACCCCATCCAAATCCTGGCAGGGAGGTGGAGCAGCTCAGTCCGACAGACGGGCAACTTCATCTTTACCATCAGAGGGCGAGTCAATTTCCCACTAATCACCTCTTACTTGCACTTCCTTCTTGCACCCTTCCCAGGCTCAGAACTGGCACTGACCGGGAACTGGACCTGGGCACAGCTCAGAGGGGTGCCCATCTGGAATGAGGATGACATTGTCCACTCACAGGAATTACTGACTGGACTGAGAACAAACCCAGCGTTCGAAAACACAATACTTACCACCTCCCCCAGATGGCAGGTCCTAATCGAGAGGTTATCAGGAGACACAGTGTAACAGTAGCTCGGCCATTGGGCCCGAAATCTTATCTTTTGTGCTCGTCTCAGATCTCTCGGAATGTTCGGACTACCGAAATCTCAAAGTCACGTCTTGCCTCTTCATTCCTTTTGCCTCATGTTCTCCTTGTCCTGAACCATCACCTTGTTGTCCTTTGTCCTCTCTTTCTTATTCCACCCCGCCCTCTCCGCTGTCGTCGGATGTCCCTCGATCGACCCACCTTACCACTTGCAGCGACGAACCCTTCCAACTGCGACGACAACGACCTCAAGGCATTTCTCTTTCATCATTTAGCGACCCATCGACCTCCACTCCAACATTCCTTACCACCAGCTGTACCATCACCCTCGGCCGATCAACATCGTGCCCGGACCCTCTGTCGTGTTCAAATGTTCTAGTGTCACGCTCTCTGTCTCGGACACAGGCACGCCCAATCGTTCCTTATTTTCTTTACCATTTCTGACCGTTTTATTGTACTATTAGTGTGCAACGTCGTAACCCTCGGTGCTGTCGTTCGGCCTCGTTGCTCTACTTCCTGAACACCCTTGTTTTACCTACGCCTCGTGTTCCGTGCCTCGCGTTCGCCTCGTGTATTCATCGTTCAACTCCCCTTTCGTTTGAACAAGTCAATGACCTTTTCCCCACCTCGACCTTTCTCCTCACATAATTTGACTTCAACTTTTGCAATTTGTTCAACCTTAGGTACAGGTTTCAGATGTATAAAAGGGCTTGCATTTCGTTCAATAACACTGTCAAATTTCCCCCGTTTTCACTTTCCTCCGGTTTGTCCAGCGTGAACTCTCTTTCCTCGGCATAAGTCTTAACATCGAAGACATCCAAGCAAACTGAGTATTTGCATGCTCTCTATTACCTCAAGATCGATACTTGTCTCCCTCTGCTAAATCTGCTAACTTTCCTTCTTTTGTTTCTAGAATCCCTGTTTGTGTCGGTCTCCTCTCACCGAGCCACGTCAAACTTACCCTCTGCTATGTCCCCACTCTCGTGTTCCAACTCGTGTTCCCTCCATCTCTCCTTTGTCTCATCACTCCAGTTCTGGTCACACGTCCTTTCCGCGCTCGTTCTCGCGCTCGTTCCGCGGCTGCTGGCAACCCCCTCCACCTCATACCTCAACAATCCCCCTCTCTGCCACATGATCTTCACGCACGCACTTTTGAGTGCGTACACCTGGCTGCCCCAGTGAGGCAGAGTTGATAGTGGATTGTTTAAACCCTCCTACCTTCTACCTTCCAACCTTCCAACCTTTCGGTCGCCTCTGGTGACCTATCTTATGCCAAAGCAGCCTCCGCCGCCTAGAGATTCATCTGGACAATTTATCAAGAAATCCACCTCGAAGCAACCCCTGTCTGATTCCAAATCTCCGTCCGATCCCAAACCTAAGTCCAAACCCAAATCTATGCCCACCGAGCCCAAGTCTGCTCAGGAATCCAAGGATCTGACCAGTCGTTCTACGCCTCCAGATTCCTCCATTACAAGTCCATCTCCCAAATTTGCAGTCACTCCTCAATCTACCCTCGTCCGACATTCCATTCCCGGTTCCTTCTCACCTCTCTCCGACTCACCATCAGAATCCCCTATTCCTGTTTCTACTATCGTCACTCGAAATACTAGGCTCCTTATTTCTCCTTCTTCGGTCCCTGACTTGGACTTTAATAACCCCTCCCCGATCTCGTTACCAGAATCCGTTGTTTCCTTAGATTCTTCATCTCCTTTCGGTCCCTTAGCACCTGATCCGGATCCTGTCCCTGACGCTGATTTCGATTCCATCTCCTCCCCAGCTAGCTCTTCGTCAGATTCTTCTAAAACTGTTTCTTTTGAACCTCGCACTCCTTCTCCGGATTTAACTGTAAACTTCAGAGCGTCTCAGTTTCTATCGTCTCGCCTCGATTTCCAACCAGTTTCAGCTTCAACTTCAACTTCAACTTCATCAGCTTCCTCTTCATCTGCGGTTTCTTCAGTTCCATCCCAGTTTCCGGTGTCTTCCCAGAATCAAACTCCAGCAATCTTCTCAGTATCTTCCCCATTCCTCGACATCTCTATCCTCGTCAACCTTAGTCCCCACACCAGTAGTCCCTGTACTTCTGTCTACAGTTCCTACACCATCAGTTCCTGCACCGCCGCTTATCATCCACACAAACGTTCCCACACTCCAAGCACCTGCACCACCTCCAGCAGCTCTCGCACCTCCGCAGAACGTTCCCACACCTCTGCCGCCGCCTCCACCTCCACCACCACTACTCCCCGTTTTACCACCACTTCCACCCGTTATCATGGCTGCAAACCCGAATACAGGTCCTTCGGCGATGCCTTACGCTAAAGACAACAAAGCCCCCTATTTCTCTGGACGACCGGAAGATACACTTGACGATTTCCTCCGGGAATATGAAGAACTGGCTACCACTTGTACCCTAACACCCCAGCAAAAAGTCGAAACGATTCTTTGCTATGTCTCACCACAGCTTCGGGACTTATGGAAGATTCTTGAAGGCTACTCTGCTCATGACTGGGCTCTCTTTCGGCAATCGTTGGCAAAACTCTATCAAAGCACGTCAACGCAGGCCAAGTACTTAAAACAGAAGTTGTATGACTTCGTAAATTACAACAGTCGGTCGCGAATGCGCAGTGAAGAGGATGTCCATCAATACTATCGGGAATTTCACATATTTTCCCAGCCATTAATCGAGGCCACTCGAATTACTACAGAAGAACACGACTCTGCTTTCTGGTACGGATTCCATCCTGATGACAGAGACAAATTATCCTTCCGACTTGTGGCTAAACTACCAAACCAACGATCCGACCAACCTTACGACATTGATGAAGTTTTCAAAACTGCAAAATCGGTCTTTGCATCCTCCCCTTTCGTCCCCATAGAGCTACGAGAACAATGGAATCATTTCCCTTCACATTCCCCGAGACACAACCAGTCATCCGGACAGTGGTACGATCAGCCTGACCGCGCTCCACGTGTATCTGACCACGAGGGGAGAATGAGGGAATGCGAACCCTATTTTACTCCCAGAGATTCTTACTCACGCCGAGAAGATGATTGGACACGCAAACCCGACCATTCGTACCACACATATGATCACGACTATTATCGTCCTCGTGCACCTTCTCCTCCGCATACACGCAACCGATCCCCTCCCCGTGCTCGTTCTCCTCCCCATGCACGTGACCGTTCCCCTCCTCGCACTCGTGCTCATTCACCTCCTCGTGCCCGTGATCCTTCACCCCCACGTGCTCATTCACCGCCGCCTCCTCCTCGCGCTCCCGGCCCCTCGGTGGAAACCCATACGGTTTGCTTTAAGGAACCTCCCACTCGTGAGGAAGAGGACCGTGAACTTGATGAACTTATGGACAAGCTGCATGGACTATCCGTTCGAGAACAATCTTACGCTATCCTCTATGCTCGCTGTGTTCACCGTTTTCCCAATGTTGCCCAAAGCCTTCCTAAACCTGAGCTTAGTCAATCCTACGCCTTCCAGAACACTGCTACTTCGACAACTACGCCTTGTCAACCCTGGATGGATCGTTCTGTACCTGCTCCCCCAGCCATTTCTTCCGAGGACGCCTTCTTTCGCTCCCGTCCCGCAAGCTGCATCTTTTGTTCCCAAACCAATCACCTCATTTGGGAATGCCCCCTGGCGCAAGAATATGTTCAGTCCAAGAAAGCCATGATCATCGGGAATCATATGCACCTACCTAACAGACAACCCATCCCCTTCAATAGTGTCGGCCGCAACTTGAAGGAGAAGATCGACACGTGGCTCGCTGGATCTGTCGCAGCTGTTCCCCCTCACCCTTCGGACCCCACCTTCAATCGCGATCCTCCTCCCCACGGTACCCACTGCTTTGAAATAGTGACTAAAGAGTTGTATGGACAGCCAGTTCAGGAAGCTCATGTTGTAGAAGTCCCGACAGTCGGAGCAGAAAACAAGTTGGACAATGAGGATGATGAAGACACTGACTTATTCGAGGTTTTCGCAGCTGAGCATAGGAAACGAAACACAAAGGTAATACAGCTTCCTGAGCTTGCCCAAGCCGAGGAGCCCGAGGAACTCATCACTCCCACTGCTGCTGCCGCTCCCTCCAACTCTACTCCCGCAAGTAAACCTCCTCCCGTCATCACCCCTCTGAAAACTGCCACCTCGAGCAAGAATGTTCCCTCTTTAAGCGTACCTTTGAACAGTGATCCGACCCCTCCCACCTTCGCCAATGATCCACTCCCCTCCTTGACTTCACGTGTTATGCCACAGTATCGTTACCTATCCAACGCTGAAGATCAACAACTCACAGCCGAACTGTTCAAATGGCTACTAGACGGCAAACTATCCCTCATTACTCCTGCTCACGTCCTTGCTGCGAGCCCTGGTATTTGTAAGGAACTCATTGATCGACTCAAAACCCATAGGGTTGACGCTGGAATCTATGACATACCTTCCCTCCCCAAGCCCATTCCTCCCTCCTCTGTACTTAAGCTCTCCACCCCTCGCGCCGCAGAATATTCGCTCCCTCTATGCGAAATCGATGTTCTAGTTAACGGGACAGTTCCAGAGGCTGGGATTCTTGACCAAGGCTCCCAGATTATCGTCATCTGATGGGACCTCGCTCAAGAAGCCGGCATCAAGTTTAACCCCGGATTCCAGCTCGAGATGGAAAGCGCCAATGGACTTGCTAGTAAAACATTGGGCTGCGCCGAGAACCTCAGTATGCAGGTCGGTGATGTAGCCTTTGAAGTTCACGCCCACATTGTCAAACGAGCCCCATTTCGCCTCCTCTTGGGACTACCCTTTCACCACCTTCTCCTTTGCCGACTCGAAGACCACTCCGACGGACGCATTGACGTTTCTGTCCGAGACCCTGCCGATCCTGCTCGCTCCATCACCATCCCCTCTCGTGCTCGAAAGGCTCAAGTCGGCTTCGTTAACACTTTGGCTCTCAGCTTGCCCCCTCCTCCTGCGTTCACCAGACTCAAATCCCACCACATGCTCATCTATCAGTTCCAAGACCTGTCCGCACCGGAGCAAGTTTTAGCATACAAGAAGGTCGCCAAGAAAGTTTGACCAGTATCCGCCTCCCTCCCCAAAGATTATTGCATCATCCGCCAAATTCCTTTCGATCCCCTCCTTTCACTCCCCACATTACCGACTCATCCTCCCGACTTCACGCCTGGCATCAGACTTACTCAGGAACGCCTCGCCGAACTTGACCTCAATCGTTACGGCTTCCTTTGGCCTGACAAGCTCAAATTACTAACTCATGTCCTTCGAATCAACAAGCTCGGGCTAGCCTGGACTGAAGCCAAGAAAGGTCAATTCTGCGATGACTATGTCTCCCCTGTCAAGATTCCAGTTGTCGAACACATCCCCTGGATCCAGAAGAACATCCCCATTCCTACCGGCATCCTCGATCAAGTCATTCAAATCTTTCGGGACAAGTTCGCCGCTGGAGTTTACGAACATTCAGACACCTCCTACCGATCTCGTTGGTTTTGCATGGCTAAGAAGAATGGCTCCCTTCGTCTGGTTCACGACTTACAACCCCTCAACACTGTCACTGTTCGCAACTCCGGAGTCCCGCCCCTCGCTGACCAACTTATAGAAGCTATGGCCGGTTGCTTGTGCTACAGCATGTTAGACCTTTATGTCGGCTACGACCACCGCACCCTCGACGTCTCTTCCCGTGATCTCACCACCATCCAATCCCCCATCGGCGCTCTTCGACTCACTTGTTTACCTCAGGGCTGGACTAACGCCGTCGCCATTTTCCATGAAGATGTCACCTTCATTCTCGAACCCGAGATTCCCCACGTTGCCTGGCCCTTCGTCGACGACTGCAGCATCAAAGGACCCACCTCACGTTTCGATACCGAGGATGGTGGCTACGAAGTCATTCCCGAGAACCCCAGGATTCGCAAGTTTATCTGGCAGCACCTCAACAACGTTCACTGTATCCTCCACCGACTCGGCTGTGCAGGCGCCACTGTATCCGCGATGAAGCTCTTTGTCGCCGTCCCTGAAGTCATCATTCTCGGTCACAAGTGCAACTATGAAGGGCACATACCCGATGATTCGAAGATTGCTCGGATTCAGGACTGGCCCCCTTGCAAGAAGCTTTCTGACGTCCGTGGTTTCTTAGGCTTGGCTGGCTACATGCATATCTGGATCAAGAACTATTCTGCGATCGCCCGCCCCCTCGTCAACCTCACGCGCAAAGACAAAACTTTTGTCTGGGAAGAACCACACGCCAACACCATGCTACAACTCAAGAATGCCATCATCACTTCCCCCGCTCTCATCTCTATCGACTACACCACCGATCGCCCAGTTTTCTTAGCTGTCGACTCATCTTTTCGTGGTGTAGGTTGGATTCTCTCTCAAGAGTGCTCAGACAGCAAGCAATGCCCCTCGCGTTTTGGTTCGATTTCATGGAACGAACGCGAGAGTAACTACTCCCAACCAAAGATTGAACTCTACAGTTTGTTCCGCACCCTCCGAGCCCTTCGCTTACACCTTGTAGGAGTCCGTAATCTCATAGTCGAGATGGACGCAGTCTTCATTCAAGGTATGCTCAACAATCCCGACATCCAGCTGAATGCCGTCACCAATCGCTGGATTGCCGCGATTCTACTCTTCGACTTCAAGTTAGTCCACGTCCCGGTAATACGACCGCTCCCGTGCTAGCCAGTGAAACAGCTTATATTACAGCTTTCGCGCACTTTCCGCTTAGCGGACCCACTCCGCACTCTCTATGCTCTGCAGAGCCTCGCCGACCTCGCCGCGCTCTCGCGCTTTCCCACGCTCTCCGCACACACCTTGCGCTGTATTCTGCGCTCACCCTGCACACCGCTGCACCTTCAGTACATGTGCTGCCACACTTCCTTGACATCAGCGCTTTCCTGCGCCTTTCACTTGCACATCGGACTGCGTTCCTGCGCATCGGACCGCTTTCCCGCGCCTCGCCCAGTGTCCCCCTGGCTCCCCCTGTCCATATCGTACCATCCCTACCATACTTTCCTGCCCTCACCCTCGTTCCTGGACTCCTTAGCTACGCTTTTAGTATATAATGCATGTAACTACACCTCAGACCTCAGAGAATTTAGTACCCTTCTCCCCTCGCGTTTCCGATCTCTCAGAGCTCCGTGTAGCTCACCCCTTGCGTTCCCGACAGTGCCGCACGCGTGCGCGGCCTTAGCGAAGCGAACCCGACGCGTCCCCGACCCCAGCGGCCGCCCTTGTAAAGTCTTGTATTCCGCGGAAGCCCGCGCGGACCCGAGTGTCCCTGCTTCCTCAGAGCTGCGTGTAGCTCACCCCTCGCGTTCCCGACAGTGCCGCACGCGTGCGCGGTCTTAGCGAAGCGAACCCGACGCGGCGCCTGCACCGGCGGTCGCGCCTACTAAGTATAGCGTCCCGCGGAGGCCTGCGCGGACCCGATCGACCGGCTTCACACCCCACGAACTTGCGATACTTAAGCTGGTATTACAGTGCTTAGCGCCGGCTTAGGGTATCACCGGCCGAGAAGCATCAAGGACCCGACAGACTTTCAAGACGTGAACCTGCAGAGGGTGAGGAAGACGAAGAAGACGATCTGGAAGAATGGATCGACAAGACACTCGGACTCAGCATCTGGGCGACCACCTCCTCGATGACAGTTTCCCTTCTCGTCTTCGGCAACACTTCGGCCGTCTCGGTCTTCAGTACAGAGGTAGATCTTTCAGAAACTGATCACACTGACAATCCTATCGAATTCCCTCCCAGCAGTAAGTCCCGAGATGCAGAGGCTGAGATGATGAACATCCAGCACTACCTGGAAACCCTGAAGAAGCCTCTTGACATCGACGGCGATGACTGGGAGAGGTTCGTTAGGAAGACTCGGCGCTACTTCTTACTGGACGGACGACTCTGGCGATGCAACCCTACTGGCCGCAACCAACTCTATCTTTCCCCTTCCCAACAATTCCCCATCATCCGTGAAGCTCACGACGGTCTCGGTCACAAAGGCATATATTCCACTCGACACACCATTCTCAACCGTTTCTGGTGGCCCACTCTTGACCGTGACATCAAGTGGTACATCAACACTTGTCACCAGTGCCAGCTTCGTCAAACCACCAAAGTTTGCATTCCCCCCACTGTTCCCATTCCCGCTCCCCTCTTCCGAAAAGCTTACATCGACACCATGCACATGATCCCTGCCGGCAGTTTCAAGTACCTCATCCAAGCCCGCTGTTTGCTCACTGCCTGGCCGGAATGGCGCACACTTCGTACGGAGACTGGAGTCACCATCGGCCGATTCATATTCGAAGAGATCCTCTGCCGTTGGGGCGCCGTTGAAGAAATCGTCACTGATAATGGCACGGCTTACATCGCAGCGTTGGACTGGCTAGCGACAAAGTATGGTATTTGTCACATTCGTATTTCGGCTTACAACTCTCGTGCGAACGGGATCGTCGAGCGGCAGCACAGGACCATCTGCGACTCCCTCCTCAAAACCTGCGGAGACGACATCTCAAAGTGGCCGGTCACAGCGCCCCATGTTTTCTGGGCTGACAGAGTTACCACCCGCAGATCTACTGGACATTCTCCCTTCTTCATGACTCATGGCATCGAGCCTATCCTCCCATTCGACCTCACCCTTGCTACCTTCCTCGTTCCGAATCTGACCACTCCCCTTTCCACCGCCGACCTCATTGCTACCCGAGCACGCCAACTTCAGACTCGAGAAGCCGACCTCGCCAGCATTCGAGACAACATCATCAAGAGTCGTTTCTCGGCCGCCCAGAGTTTCGAGCGACAATTCGCTCACACCATTAAGACTAATTCCTTCTCACTCGGAGATTTAGTCTTAGTTCGAAACTCGGCGGTCGAAAACACTCACCAGAAGATGAAACCCCGGTATTTCGGCCCCATGGTAGTGGTGAAGAAGACTCATAACGGAGCCTATCGTCTCGCCGAGCTCGACGGTGCTCTCTCTCGTCTTCGCTTTGCAGCCTTTCAACTTGTCCCTTACCACACTCGCTCCTGTTCCGTCATCTCTGTCACTCGCCTCCTCGATTCCGACGACCTTGAAGCCCTCAAGAATGCAGATGAAGATGTGGACGAAGCCGATGAAGACACTTGACCGGGGACGGTCAAAATTTTGAGCCCCCGGGAGGTGTAACGGTAGCTCGGCCATTGGGCCCGAAATCTTATCTTTTGTGCTCGTCTCGGATCTCTCGGAATGTTCGGACTACCGAAATCTCAAAGTCATGTCTCGCCTCTTCGTTCCTTTCGCCTCATGTTCTCCTTGTCCTGAACCATCACCTTGTCATCATTTGTCCTCTCTTTCTTATTCCACCCCGCCCTCTCCGCTGTCGTCGGATGTCCCTCGGTCGACCCACCTTACCACTTGCAGCGACGAACCCTTCCAACTGCGACGACGATGACCTCAAGGCATTTCTCTTTCATCATTTAGCGACCCATCGACCTCCACTCCGACATTCCTTACCACCAGCTGTACCATCACCCTCGGCCGATCAACATCGTGCCCAGACCCTCTGTCGTGTTCAAATGTTCTAGTGTCACGCTCTCTGTCTCGGACACAGGCACGCCCAATCGTTCCTTATTTTCTTTACCATTTCTGACCGTTTTATTGTACTATTAGTGTGCGACGTCGTAACCCTCGGCGCTGTCGTTCGGCCTCGTTGCTCTACTTCCCGAACACCCTTGTTTTACCTATGCCTCGTGTTCCGTGCCTCGCATTCGCCTTGTGTATTCATCGTTCAACTCCCCTTTTGTTTGAACAAGTCAATGACCTTTTCCCCACCTCAACCTTTCTCCTCACATAATTCGACTTCAACTTTCGCGATTTGTTCAACCTTAGGTACAGGTTTCAGATGTATAAAAGGGCTCGCATTTCGTTCAATAACACTGTCGAATTTCCCCCGTTTTCACTTTCCTCCAGTTTGTCCAGCGTGAACTCTCTTTCCTCAGCATAAGTCTTAACGTCGAAGACATCCGAGCGAACTGAGTATTTGCATGCTCTCTATTACCTCAAGATCGATACTTGTCTCCCTCTGCTAAATCTGCTAACTTTCCTTCTTTTGTTTCTAGAATCCCTGTTTGTATCGGTCTCCTCTCACCGAGCCACGTCAAACTTACCCTCTGCTATGTCCCCACTCTCGCGTTCCAACTCGTGTTCCCTCCATCTCTCCTTTGTCTTGTCACTCCAGTTCTGGTCACACATCCTTTCTGCGCTCGTTCTTGCGCTCGTTCCGCAGCTGCTGGCAACCCCCTCCACCTCATACCTCAACAATCCCCCTCTCTGCCACACGATCTTCACGCACACACTTTTGAGCACGTACAACAGGTACAGTGACCATATCATACTGCGACACTGATGGGGCCATCACCAGATTAGCTTGCAAAGACCACATATTCATGTTTGGCACATATGCAAAGTTCTTGCTTTCCCCATCACGACCCACCCTCATCCAATGCACCCAGTGCCATCAACTGGGGCATGCACATAACTCAAGGGCATGCTGAGTCCCAGAAGGTGCCCTCATCTGCTTCAAATGTGGTGGCCCACACTGCTCGGAACACCACAGTCAAGAATGCCACTGCATGCACCGAGACATAGGAATATCCGACTGTCCCCTCAAGTGCATCCTATGTGGAAACAATGGCCACCATGCAAGGGACCCAAAATGCCCCAAGAGAGCAGATTTTGGCCCTCCTCGTGCATCCAATAGATCGACACAGCCAGCCAGAGGCACTAGGCCAGATGATCCATCCGATGACCAGGGAGGCTGGACAATAGTGGAAAAAGGGAAGAAAAGAAGCCGTGTGTAACGGTTCGCTAACCGTTTGTCCGACTTGGACTACTGGAGTGGCTTGCAACACGTGACTGGTGTTCTCGGACACTAGGCTGGCTGACACTAGGTCCTCTTAGAGTGAAAAGGGCATGACAGCACCTCCACTAAGTCGATGATGAGAGAAAAGAGTTGAAAGAGAAATAAGAAGAGGAAGATAATGACGAAGAGAGGCAGACTGGAAAAGGAAGGGAGAACAAGACTGGATAGCAAATTGAAGAAGACCAGGATAGAGATCCCTGGTCTTTACTAGTTGACTTATATACACGTGAGACTCGCTTTGAAGCGGAGTCTTAACTAGGTAATGAGTCATGAACCCTAGTACAACTATCCTAGTATGATGTAGTGTCCATCAGCACCTGATACTACAAGACAATAAGATGCTTTCAGCGTGTGAGCCTGCACTACAACGATACTCCGAGCCCTGTCCATGACTAATGTAAGTTGACAGTCATAGTCATAACCGATATGTCAGTCCACTTCCGCGGCAGTCCGTGACACCGTGTCCCAGCATGCCCTGCCTACAAAGGCACCGGGAAGGGCAAGCAACCACCACCCCCCTCGCCAGCATACCCAACAGCAAGGATAGATGATGCTGCCTCAGAAGCTCAAGTCGAACAGGACCTGCAGTACTGGGCAGACGATGACAACTTCGGCCAAGGGTGGGACGGCCAAAACAAAGATGGGTTTGAAAGGGAAAAAGGAACTGGGCCAGAGAGCCATGTAGTTCCTCACAACACCACCCCAGGACCCTCTAATGTCTAGACAACTCACGAAGTTCTCCCTAGCATCGGTTAACATGGGTCAATGCAACCAAGCATCTCACACTCTTCTCAATGCAAACAGTACTGACCACATTATATTTATACAGGAACCCTGGTATGCCTGTATAGGCACAGCCAGAAGCAACAAAGACAAAGACAATGTCGATGTCCTCGGCACAGCAGCAAACCCCAAGTGGGAAATCATATACCCTGTCGCCTGCAAACCAGACAAATGAGTAAAAGTAGTAACATACATAAGACTAATGGAAATTGAAGCAGGGTGATGAAAGTCGAGAATCTCAGTCACCTGCCGGACCGACCTCTGTGCACACCCATGTATCCAACTGCTGGATGTGCAATGTCACGGATCGACCTGTGACACGCCGGAAAAGCGTGATGTTTGATGGAAAGGCAAAGGTTGGAGCACTGGTACAAAGAGTGCACACCTTTAAAAAGCAGAAATTGGCAGAAGAAGCCGAAGAAAATGCTCAGGAAGAGCAGCAAGTGCTGGCACGTGCAGTGAGTACCCGACAATATGCAGTTGTGCAGCACACTGGCAGTGTTTCAGGCAGAGCAAGGACCACGTGACGACAACCCAGACTATGGAAGTCTAACAAATAAGTCATGGGTCACGAGTTCGGAGCAAGACCACCAGAAGAAGTCACATGACCGGGTCACGTGATGGACGCCCAGACCCAGAGGCCAGACTTGAGCCTAGAGGGGTCTAACTGGATAAGTGATGGGCAGCTGATGAATTATGATGTCATGTTCTAGACAGGGTCTAGGCAGATGGTCTGCCAGTGGGAAGTCTGGAAGGATCTGGAAGGATTCCGGCTGGGAGTTGGAAAGGTTCTGGATGGATCTAGGCAAGCTTGGCGAGAAGGCCATGAGGCGCGTGGTGCACAGAGGTATTTATCCTATTGGCCAGAGATACGGTCATGGGACAGACATGTGTTGTATGCCCCTGGCATGAGGTATGCCTTGAGGCCGTTATCTATGACTCACGGTCGATAAGCCCCTGTGGCTTGATGGTTGTTTACCATTGGACGATTACTATAGGGTTTCAGGTTCAGTAGGAGCCTGAATGTGTTACTTTATACGTATATAAGACTCTGCAGCTCGAGCAGTAGTCTTTAGCTTAGTTTCTTTTAAAGCTTCACCCAGTTAGCTCGGAGTTGTCCCTTCCTGTGTATTCCTCAGCTTTATCAAACCCAAGCAGATACAGTCGTTGCTTCGCCTTAACTCAGGCTGTTGTGATCATCCACTTCTGTATAATATACCAGCATTCCTATCCCTTTCAGCAGGTGATAGAGGTCAAGACCGTCAAGTGTAGCCGCTGTCATTCATCAAGACCCCCCTACGCCTAAGTCAGGCAGTACAATTGGTGAATTGTAACATGCAAACCGGAAAAGAAAAGTGGAGAGCAATAAACTTTTACAACAATGTAAGAGACCCAATCGCCCTTGAAACACTAATTTCTCTGGACCTAGACCCTACTATCCCAACTATCTTGGTTGGCAATTTCAACACCCACTCGCCCTCCTGGTCTACCCCGGGATGGGACAAATCCCCCCAAGCAGACAGACTTGAGATCTGGCTAGCTTCCCAAACCTTCAGTCTACTCTCAGAACCTGGAAAGCCGACAAGAAGAGGCACAGTAGCAGTGAATGAGAGGGACAGTGTGCTCGACCTCCTCTGGGTGAACATGGCAGCGGAGAGTTCCCTTTACTTCACCCTCCCAGAAATTGATTGGGCAGGTTCCATGGGCTCAGACCACGCCCTCCTTTGATGTGTGGTCTACCCCAATTCCCATATCCCCTGGAACCTGAAAGAGGAAGTCACGGGATACAAAATTGACAACAGTAGAATTGACAAGTGGGTCCTGGCCCTAGAACATACAGGGCACTTCTCTGGGATCCCCCCGCTCAACTCCACTGAAGATATCGACCTAGCAGTCGACATCCTGTTCAATGCTTTCAAAATGGCCTCCAGTGAGACCTTCGAGAAAAAACACCCCACAAACCAAAACAAATGCTTGCACTGGTGGAACCCCAGCTGTGAAGCAGCGGTCAGGGAGCTCAAAGCTGTGATCTCTGAGGAAGACCGAAACACAGCTACCAAGAAACTCAAGAAGGTAACCAAAATTACCAAGTGCGAGTGGGCTGACGAGCACATTCAGAAAATGGGAATCTGGGACCTTGCACAGTGGAGGCACGGGTGCAAACTCACCAAAGTTTCCACCCTCAGGGATGGAAACAGAGAACTAGTTGCAGAACATATGGAAATGGCAAACCTCCTTGCCAGCCGCTTCTTCAGCGACAGCCCAGCCACGGTGGACCTCCACTTCCATGATGACCCGATTGCAGTCCCAGTACAGAACTGGGCCCCCATCAGCCCCAGGGAGATCGGAGAGCTCCTCACAAAAACCTCGAACATGTCCAGCCCAGGACTCACAGGAATTGGCTACCAGCTGGTCAAGTGGGCCTGGGGAACCATAAAGGACTATGTAGCAGCCCTCTTCAATGCATGTGCAATACTGGGATACCACCCATCACG